>JAULUF010000030.1:0-360000 GCA_031834385.1 Semotilus atromaculatus
TTTTCTGTTATGGTTAAAGGGGTCATGACATGTTTTTTTGTTTTTGTTTTATTATGTTCCCTTAGGTGCAATTATAGTATTACTATAGTTTTTTGTACAAAAAAAACTTAAAAAATGTAGTGATTTATGACCTTTTCCCACCCCCTTTCTCATCCTCTGATTCAAACAGTCTGTTTTGGAGGTGTTTCCCCTTTAAGAGTTCAGTGTTAACGCCCACTGTTATGATTGGCTAACGTCAGTGCTGCTTATGCATAAATTATTAACGTTAATCATTTTTTTATCACATGTAGGCTACACAATGCTCCACCACGTGAAACTTCGGTCTTCCGATCTTTTACCATCGTGTTAATTCTCAATTGATTTTGATTCATGCGCGAGGGAGGGAGAGAGAGAGAGAGAGAGAGAGAGAGAGAGAGCAAGACAGTTTGAAGGCGCGCGCGCGGCCGTGGCTCTCTCTCTCTCTGCTCATTCTTTCAGTAACATGCGCCCTGTCACACTCATCTACATCACTCACCGATCAAATAAGGCTTTGGCGCGCTGCATATGCGCGCCATCTGTTAACTGCATCCAACTGCTTTCCCTGACGTCTGGATCGTTCGGCAGGGTATTCAAACATGTTGTTTGTCCACAGCTAGGAACAGCACATCTGCGTGGCATCGCAGTCATCTTGTAAACAGACCCACTCGCTGCACGTCGACTGAACACATGTGGGCGCGAGCCGCGTGACAACGATACGATGATGCGAAATGAGGCGTAGTTGTCCTGCCTGGAGGCGGTAATATGTAAACGACTGGTACGTCACTTCGTACCGTGATGTCACTAAGTTCAAAGGATCTAGAACGAGCTGTATTTAGAGCTTGATTAAATAAATGGTTCATTTATAATGGGGAGGATGTCTTAAGCTATGAAACTTGCAGGAGGTTTTAATGGTACAAAGACCTCTTAAATATTAAAAGATCAAGGCAAATTTGGTTTCTCATGTCATGACCCCTTTAAGTTATAACGGTATAGAGCAGTGGTTCTCAACCTTTTTTGGGCCAGCGCCCCCTATCCAATATCCAGGTCCCTGACCGCCCCCCACCCCACCCCAACTAACGCCATGTTTTTTGAGCGAGTCAAGCGAGTGAGAGTTAACAGATGAAATAAGTACAAAATTGTAATTTATTAATACAATTAAACTCCACAGTCATTAATCCCCACCCCCCAAAAAAGCTCAAAATTGCATTGGAATAGCAATAGCAGTGTTCCTCACAGGTTGTTTGTTAAATCTGTGGTGGGTGGTCCTCGGGCCTTCTAGGGGGGTTCGGGGGCATGCCCCCCTGTAAGAAAATTTTGTGCATTTTAATGTTTAATTCATCAATCTGGTGCACTTTGAGAGTTCAAAATTAAAAGCTCCACCCATATTCAGTGTGCAAATTAAACAAAGTAAAATTCAAATCTCTTTTAGTTGTGTCAGTCTACATTACACTAATAGTTATAATATTAATCCCATGACAGTAATAGCAATATTGTAAAACAAATGCACTGAAAAATAAAGGACGATCATTGCGCGTTTGCACGTAGGTTTTATTACTCATTTAGGAGAGTATTGCAAGAAGCTACTTACATTAACCTAATTATTTATTTAGAAAAATAAATAAATACAATCCTGATTTTTCACGAAAAATTATGTTAGAATTGTAGGCCTAAAATACCTTGGTATCAGCTGGTTTTCATCAATGGTATATAACAATTAATTAATACATTACCAAAATGTGATTACAGAATATTAAATTATCCATCAAATTGTCATTTTCTCCTTACTGTGAAAAAATGCCTGACCAGTAGGCTAAATTACTTGGTGAACAAATAAAACATTTTGGCATTAGGCATTGGGATTGATAATGCCTACAAATATTTTTAAAAAGTTTTACCTTATAAAAAGAATTTAGTGTGAATGGGAACATGACTTATTGAAAATAAAAAGTGTTTAGGTCAATACTTTTAATGGCTTGTCAATTTCCCATTCCTCCGTTGTGTGATTCTAATCAGCGCTGGATTCTAGTCGTCAAAATACAACTCGTCAAAACTCGTATCTAGTATTCTCGTATCTCACCGATAGGCTACTATGAGATCGGTGAGAACACTCATTTTAACAGCATACACACACCCAAACCTGACGGCAGGGGTGTGGTGCACATAAGCAGCCGGTATCTGTATTTGTATTATTGAGGGGAAAAAGTATTTGTATTTGTAGCCTAGGCTATTTGAGTAAAATTCAAAATAGGCGTAAAAAGTTTTTTGTGTGTTACACATCTAATTTATGATAGTGTAAGTAGCCTATTCTTTAATTATATCCATTACAATAATTATGGATATGCAATAGCCTATTGATTTGATGTTTTTCTATAAATCCAGCATAACTGAAAAGAAAATAACATAGCCTAACAGACCCCATCCAAGGTTAAACCCGCTTATTACATGGATACCTACCAAATAAATCAATAATTTAAAAATATTGCTTTAAAAAGGAGTTTATTGATTTTAAAACGATTGTATTGCTTCCAAAAGTCCGTTCCGTCTCTACTTTTAGAATCGATGGCAACGCTCTGTTTTCCATGCCAACTGTGTGTTATAGCCTACTTAGCGCGGTCTGTAAGAAATAAAACAGACCGCATTCTACATTAGAATTCAACCAAGCAATGTAATAAAAACAAATAATTACCGAGCTAACAGAGCTACGTAAACAGAGCGAACATGAGAGCACTCGACTGCAGTCAGACGTCAATAATGCAGCGTAATGGAATAATCTCCCGATCAAACTCCGCTTCCCGAAAGTTAAACTGCCTCCGGAGCCCAGTTAAGGTACAAAAATATATTCAACAAACACAGTGATGCAGTTAAGTGTTTTTTTTTCGCTCAGCCGAGCCTTCTCTGTTGCTGTGTGGAGCAGCCTGTGTCAGTCACCTCTTCCTGAAGTACGTCACTCACACACTGCATTCTCGTGAGGAAACGCAACTTTTTGATATAAAGTTTTTCTTATTCCAGAATACAAATACTTTTTCAAGTATTGTTCGAAATAAGTATTCGTAAAAAAAAAAACCCACATTATTTGTGCCTTTCCGAATACCGTTTTCGGGTTCGGCTCCACCCATACTGCACATCATATTTTTGACATTATTGGTAGCTATACTGCTTTCAATCGTAAATCGTAATGCAATAGAAATGAACACAAAAAACCTACTTAGTGCCTACCTACAACACTGACGGTGGACTTGCGGTCAGGAGTAGAGTGGACGAATGTTTTTTTTTTTTTTTATTTTTTTTTTTAGGCTGCTGACAAATTTTTTCTACCCGCACCATAGACACGCACACACAATATGACCTCACGCTCTGCGCATATGTTTTACAACATAATTTAACATATAAATAGTCCTAACACTTTTTAAATAGCCCACTTAAAGTGTTTGACAAATAAATTATCAAATGCTTAAAATGAATCAAAGTAAATGAACAAAATTTTGTGTTATATTTAAACTCATGAATGCCCCCCATTAACACCGGAACGCCCCCCTTTCAAAAATCTTGCTTCCAACGCCCCCCGTTGTTCTCTGAACGCCCCCTGGGGGGCGGTACCGCCCCCGTTGAGAACCAGGTTTCAGTCACGTGACTTTTTTGTTGTGGCCGCCATCTTTAGGACCTTTGCGTTAAATCGCATGATCTCTCCCTGGTGATCGGAGAGATGTTGCACACTTAAATAGCACAGATGAAAAGCAACGGTATCTAAATAAAATAGATACTTTAGGTATAGATCCGTATTTACTGTTAAACGACCTACTGACTCCACTAAAGTCTAGTAAAAACTTGCCAAATTTTACGTTTGCTGACATTTACATCTACCTCGTCCACACTCCCTCTCCATGTCCCCACCACTTTTGAAACATCTCTCGCGGCACGGATGTACCAATACACATATAAATAAAAGTCAAATAAGAGGTGATCTAGCACGCTGAAATGTGTTGTTTTTGAAATCAAGTGATCAAAGTGCTTGTTGACTCTGGATCAGTGGTGCAGATACAGTGTTCTCTCGTGACTCGCGCACACCGCACAGTCTTCACACACGGACGCGCGCTTTAATCCATTTCGGAGACTATTGGCTACGGTGAGATCACAAAATAAAATGCACACAAATGTGTTCCTGACTGATATACAACCACTGATAAACATAATCGATTATTTTAATAAGGGTTTTTTAATAAAAAATGGTACGAGGGCGGATTAGAACCCAGAACCTCTGACACGCTTGGCAAAAGTTCCGCCACTGGACAATCAAAGTACATATGTAAAATAGTCGGATGTTGAATGTCATTAAACGACAAATTAAATTCAATGTACTATTTAAATTGATTGGTGGACATCGTATTGCTATTGTAGCCTACAGGTATATCTGATTAATTGATTTAGTGTTGTATTAAATGCCCCCATGAAGAAAATGTTCTTGATAACAGGAAGGGTAAGTGGCACTCTGTTAATCAAGCAATATTAAGGTTACACCAGTAATCGCTGAACATAAAAGCATCGCTGAACTGAATTGCTAATAATGTCGGTAAAGCACATATCTCTTGTATTATCAGTGACGTTTGGACACCTTTATTTTCAATTCTCATTAATTTGTATAGCGCTTTTCACAATATTTCAAAGCAGCTTTTCAGAAAATGCGTGTCGGAGTTATGCATTTCAGAAATGTATATAAATCATGCAGTTAGCTAATAATCTATTAATTTAAACAATGCATTAAGGCAGAAACAGTGAGCAGTAGTTTAGCATACTGAAGCAGGTAACGACAACATAATTCAGCCAAACGTATAACTAAGGTTACAATGTAAATATAGATAGCGGTCTAGAATAAGGTTGTATAGAGAATACGTGTTCCCCATCGTTGTCACTCCGAGTTCCGTCGGATGACGACGATTGGGGTTTCGCTTAGAAGCCTATCAACTTCGAGTCTTACAAAACGAGCCAATGGCAAGAAAATGCCATGGGTCTACGGAATTTGCATAGCGTAACTCCGCCCCACCTCGTGGGTATAAAAGGAGGACGCCGGCAAAATGCAGGCTATGTTTTCGCTTCAGAGCCAAGTTATTTCTTCACTCCTAAAGCCATTCCTGACTGTCAGCTTGCAGACGAGACGAGACTCTTCAGTGTTGGTGTGACGGCGTTTCTCCAGCGAGTGCACGCTTCCTGCTGATCTGTGCTGTGGTTTGCCAGAGAGTGTGTTTCTCCCTGGGCGCTTCAACACTGAGTTTTCTCTCACTAAAAGAGCTTGTACGTGGCACGTCTTTTTAAAGATGTCTCGCCCGTGCACTTCTGGTTGCGGTAGATTTGTGTCAGCCTCTGATGGGCACGAGCGCTGTCTAGTGTGTTTGGGCATTGATCACGCTAGAGCAGCGCTCGTGGATGACTCATATTCTCTCTGCGGGAATATGACCATCGCGTCACTACGGTCGAGACTCAATGAGCTCTCTCGAGCGAGAGTCCCCTCATCCACACCCCGATCTAATGTCTCCGCGAGAGGCACTACTTTGGCTGGTGGCCAGGGTGACCTGAGGGTTACGGTGTGGCAGAAAGCGCCGACTATGCGTCCGTGCGCCACACCCCCCTCTTCAGTGACGGTGCCCGTTAGCGTGCAGGGGATTCACGCGGGTCCATCCTCGGATGCCCCGCGTGTTTCTTTCGGCGCTACAGAGGATGATGCGATGTCTATCGCAGCATCACAAGGCGGGCCGGACTCGTCTGGAAGTGATGACTCGTCACAGCTGCCGCCTTCCGGCGTGCATTCGGCTGTGCTCGAGTCTGATCCAGAGATGACGGCCATGCTTTCCCGGGCGGCCGCGAGCATCGGGTTAGAGTGGAATCCTCCGCCCTCTCCCGAGCGCTCGCGGCTGGATGATTGGTTTTTGGGTAAGGCCGCCGCCTCGCGGCCGCGGCAAACCCCAATACCTTTTTTCCCGGATGTGCATGATGAGATCTCGAAATCCTGGAGGACTCCTATGTCTTCTCGGGATCGCTCGCTGATTTCATCCGCCTTTCCTCCCCTCGATGGGGCAGCTGCCCGTGGGTACACTGGGCTCCCCCCGGTTGAACGCTCTGTTGCGATGCAACTGTGTCCTCAGAGTGCTTCTTCTCGCGGCGAGCCTAAGCACCCATCCAAAGCCTGTAGATTTTCGTCTACCCTGGTGGCGAAGTCTTACAGAGCGGCGGGACAGGCAGCTGCTTCTCTGCATGCCATGGCCACTCTGCAGGTCTATCAGGCCCAGATGCTTAGGGACATGCACGAGGGCAGGACAGACCCAGGGCTCTTCGATGAGCTGCGCGCCGCCACCGACCTTGCCCTTCGGGCGACGAAGGTGACCGCACGCTCCCTGGGTTTGGTGATGTCCACTGCCGTGGTCCAGGAGAGACACCTCTGGCTGAACCTGGCTGACATGCGGGATGCTGAGCGGTCCCGTCTGCTCGACACCCCCATGTCCCAGGACGGCCTTTTCGGTGGTGCAGTCGAGGATTTTGCCCAACAGTTCTCGACTGCTCAGAAACAGACCGAGGCCATTAAGCACATCTTGCCCCGCCGGCCCGCTGCTGCCTCCACCCAGCCGACCGGGCAGGTTCCTCAGTCTGTTCGCCGCCGAGGGCGCCCTCCTGCGGCTCCCGCCCCTCCCGCCCGGCCCAAGCAGCAGCCTCCACCCGGGGCCGGTCGCGGAGGAAGCCGTAAGAAGGCGCCCCAGCCCTCTCCAGCCCCGCCCCCCGCTAAACGCCGGGCCAAGCGGCGCTCCTGAGACGGGCTGCTCAGGGATGATGGTCATTTCTCGGGAGATGGTTGCAGGACCACTCCTTCCCCCGGTGGAGGGCCGGGGGAGAATCTTTTGTTCTCCACCCCCCGCTGCTCACCCATGGGTGGGCAGCACCCTAATGTGGTTAAAGAAAGAAATGACATGTTCACCCCTGAGCTCACAGAGTTCTCGGACGACACGGTGCGCCGCCCCTCAGCCGTGCTCCCCTCGTCCTCCTCTGTCCCAGAGTGGGCTGACAGTGCGTCCCGTCCCCGGACCGTATCGCCCTCAGCCACCTCTGTCGCCAGTCCCTTGGCAGAGCAGGCCCCCGTGGAACGTTCGTCCTTCCCTGGCCTCCTCTGTCAGGGCGCGGCTAATGACCGTGCTCCCACACCGGGCCGCTATGCTGTCCACGTCCGGGCCGGTCATTCCGCCTCGCTGCCCCATCGACGGAACGTCTGTGGTTCGCATGATCCCGTTGGTGCAGTTCTTGGGAGCCTGGTTGGAGCTCCCCCATCTGTCCCGCTGGGTCGCCCGAACTATCAGGCTCGGCTACGCGATTCAGTTCGCGCGGTCTCCTCCCCGCTTCAGGGGAGTCCGCTCCACTCTGGTCGGCGGCAATGCCCCCATCATGAGAGCAGAGGTTGCTACCCTACTGGCGAAGGGTGCGATCGAGACTGTCCCTCCAGCCGAAATGAGGTCCGGCTTCTACAGCCCTTACTTCATTGTTCCGAAGAAAACCGGTGGGTTACGGCCTATCCTGGACCTGCGCGTGCTGAACCGCTCCCTTCACAGGATGCCGTTCAAAATGCTCACTGCCAAACGCATTTTCGAGTGTGTGCGGCCCCAGGATTGGTTTGCAGCGATCGACCTGAAGGACGCCTACTTTCATGTCTCCATTATTCCTCGACACAGACCGTTTCTACGGTTTGCTTTCGAGGGGCAGGCATACCAGTACGCGGTTCTCCCATTCGGGCTAGCTCTGTCTCCTCGCGTCTTCACGAAGGTCGTCGAGGCAGCCCTTGTTCCCCTTCGGGAACACGGGGTTCGCATCCTGAACTATCTCGACGACTGGCTTATCCTAGCTCACTCTCGAGACCAGGTTTGCGAACACAGGGACCTAGTGCTTCGGCATTTAGCCCGTTTGGGCCTTCGGGTCAACTGGGAGAAGAGCAAACTTTGCCCCGTGCAGAGGATCTCTTTTCTCGGTATGGACATCGACTCGGTCGCCATGTCCGCGCAGCTTACGAGCGAGCGCGCACAGTCACTGCTGACTTGTCTTCGACAGTTCGAGGGCAAGAATGCGGTTCCACTGAAACTTTTTCAGAGGCTCCTGGGGCATATGGCATCTGCAGCCGCGGCGACGCCGCTCGGATTGCTTCATATGAGACCGCTTCAGCTCTGGCTTCGCGACCGAGTCCCGAGGTGGGCATGGCAGCAAGGCACACTCCGAGTACCAGTTACTCCGACCTGCCGTCAGACCTTCACCCCGTGGTCGAACCTCAGTTTTCTACGGGCCGGTGTCCCCCTGGAACGAGCTTCCCGGCATGTTGTTGTGTCAACAGATGCCTCTACCACGGGCTGGGGTGCCATGTGCAATGGACATGCGGCCGCGGGCTCCTGGACAGGACCCCACCGTCTTTGGCATGTCAATTGCCTCGAGTTGCTGGCAGTACGTCTTGCTCTGCACCGCTTTCGAGCGTTGCTCACGGGTCAACACGTACTAGTCAGATCAGACAATACCGCCACTGTAGCGTACATCAACCATCAAGGTGGTCTACGCTCCCGCCGTATGTCTCAACTCGCCCGCCACCTCCTCATATGGAGTCAGAAGCATCTGAGGTCGCTTCGGGCCATTTATATTCCCGGAGCCCTGAACTGTGCAGCCGACGAGCTGTCACGGCTTCAGCCCCTCCCTGGAGAATGGCGACTCCATCCCCAGTCGGTTCAGCTGATTTGGGACCAGTTCGGGGACGCACAGATAGATCTGTTTGCCTCTCACGACTCGACCCATTGCGCTCTGTTTTATTCCCTGACCTCCCCGACCAATCCCTCTGAGGAAGGACCTCCTTTCTCAGGGACGGGGCACCCTATGGCACCCTCGTCCCGATCTATGGAACCTCCACGTGTGGCTCCTGGACGGGACGAGGCAGGTTTGAGTACCCTACCACCAGCGGTGGTGGCTACCATCACTTCCGCTAGAGCGTCGTCTACCCGACACGCCTATGCGTTGAAGTGGAACCTCTTCGTTAACTGGTGCTCTTCTCGCCGAGAAGACCCCCGGAGATGCTCGATCAGTGTTGTGCTTTCCTTCCTTCAAGCTGGGTTGGAGCGAAGGCTGTCTCCCTCCACCCTCAAGGTATATGTTGCCGCTATTGCCGCACACCATGATACTGTAGAAGGTAAGTCTGTGGGGAAGCACGACCTGATCGTCAGGTTCCTGAGAGGAGCGAGGAGACTGTATCCTCCTCGCCCTCCTCTCGTTGCCTCTTGGGACCTCGCAGTGGTTCTAACTGCCTTGCAGAGTGCTCCCTTTGAGCCTTTGCAGTCAGTGGAGTTTAAGTTCCTGTCTATGAAGACAGCGCTCCTGACTGCACTGGCCTCCATCAAGAGGGTAGGGGACCTGCACGCATTCTCCGTTGACGAAGCGTGCCTGGAATTCGGGCCGGCTTACTCTCACGTGATCCTGAGACCCCGGCCTGGATATGTGCCCAAGGTTCCCACCACTCCCTTCCGGGACCAGGTGGTGAACCTGCAAGCGCTGCCCCTGGAGGAGGCAGACCCAGCCTTGGCACTGCTCTGTCCAGTACGTGCTCTCCGCACTTATGTAGACAGAACGCAGTGTTTCAGGACCTCAGACCAGCTCTTTGTCTGTTATGGTGGGAAGCTGAAGGGAAAGGCTCTCTCCAAGCAAAGGTTGTCTCACTGGATAGTGGACGCCATTGCTTTGGCATACCAGCAGCAAGGTCAACCGTGCCCCCTTGGTGTGACTGCCCACTCCACCCGGAGTGTGGCGTCCTCTTGGGCTCTAGCGCATGGCGCCTCGCTAGCAGACATCTGCAGAGCTGCAGGCTGGGCGACACCGAACACATTCGCCAGATTCTACAATCTCCGAGTGGAGCCTGTGTCCTCTCATGTACTCGCTTCAACCAGCTAGTACCGGACCCGCTCAGGTGTCTTCGCTTGCTCGCCATTCCACTCCACGGGCTGGATACGTGCGATATTTTCCTCAGGTGAGCTTCCGTAAGCCCTGAGTTCCTCCAGCACTGCTGACGTCGACGCCAGTGTCTATTGCCTGTGCGTCGGCTAGGTGCCTTCCGTGTGCATGGTCCCTCCCCTGAGCGACCCCCACATGTGTATTTCAGCTGTAAGCCTCTCTGAGCGTGTGTCTTTCCCTTGGCAAGCCACCTTGCCACCCCCTGGGGTTGAAATATTCCACCTGCGGCTGGACACCCCAGTGTTCTCCATATGCATCCCTCCGGGTCATATGTGTATTCTCTAAGTCCCCCCCTTCTGGGCTGGCATTAATTGCATATTTCCTCTGAGATATGAGATATGCTTCCCAGTGTACCTTGGTATTCCTGTGCTAAATAGGAGTCCTTCGTCCGTGCTAGTCTCACGACAAGGATCTCAGATTTACGCAGGGCACTGGAAGACAGCTGTGAAGGTGGCGTGATTAGACTGGTAACCCCAATCGTCGTCATCCGACGGAACTCGGAGTGACAACGATGGGGAACGTCTCGGTTACGTATGTAACCCTCGTTCCCCGAGTGGGGAACGGAGACGTTCCGTCTGTCTGCCACTTTCCGCTGTACCGCTGGGTAACGCCTGAGTTCAGTCTTGGCTCCTCAGCGAGGAAACATAGCCTGCATTTTGCCGGCGTCCTCCTTTTATACCCACGAGGTGGGGCGGAGTTACGCTATGCAAATTCCGCAGACCCATGGCATTTTCTTGCCATTTGCTCGTTTTGTAAGACTCGAAGTTGATAGGCTTCTAAGCGAAACCCCAATCGTCGTCATCCGACGGAACGTCTCCGTTCCCCACTCGGGGAACGAGGGTTACATACGTAACCGAGACGTTCCAATTGTAAACTACATGTTTTAATTTAGCTAGCTAACCTGTAATTTGCTTTAAATTTCCAGGTCAACGTTTAATTTCTCAACATTTCTTTGTGATTTGCTGTTATCACAGTTTACAGCACAGCAGATAGACGGCATGTTGCAATTCGGTCCTACAAATGGCGGCCGCTCCACTGTGTGACGTCACATGAAATCTATGAATAGAGGTTAAATGTCTCCATTAAAGGGCACCTATCATGCCCCTTTTTACAAGATGTAATATTGGTCTCGGGTGTCCCCAGAATATTTGTGAAGTTTCAGCACAAAATACCCCACAGTTACTTTATTATGACCATTTGAAAATGTCATTTTTGGGGTCTGTTTTAAAAAGAGCTGTTTTGGTGTGTACCACCTTAAATGTAAATGAGCTGCATATCCCCGCCCTGCCTTTGGATGAGGTCGTAACTATGGCAATAAACAGTCGGTAAAAGCAGAATGGCTGAGAGTGAGAGACCCGCTGTTTTATATGGCATTCAGCCGTACATGTTTGAACCGGAATCAGACCCAGATGATGAAGAGACTCCGGCAGAAGAAACACAAATGAGAATGGACCAGGACGTCTCGGAATGGTTATTTGATACATTTATGTACTTATAGAGTTTTAATCGCGTCCCCTTTGCAATTATGGATGTGCCACACACACACACACACACAAACTGTGATAACGTTGGCGCAATTTTTTTAAACTACATACACAAATACTGTGATAACGTTTGCTACGTATACAAACGAAATTACATTTATGGGACCTGTTGTCATGTTTACATTACTTGTCGTAACGTTACAGGTGCTTATGTGGCAAATGTGAGAAGATGGCTACAGAACAAGAAAATATATGCAGTTTTTAATACAATATCTTTAAAAAAATATTTATAAACGTGTGGTTACACACTATACAAACAAGGTTTAAATTATACATACAGACATCCTACGACGACAACAACTTTAGACGCATTTGTTGTTAAATTGGCTGACATCGATTGAAATGACAATTTGCTCAAAGATCATAAAATACACTTACTTCTTCTGGAGGTGACGTTGGATCGCGAACAGTAGGCAACGATCCACACTTGAGGATTAACTTTGAAGCAAGACCCCTCGTTCACAAAACAGTCAGTCAGAAAATGATTTGCGCAAACATAAACGTATTTTAGAAGTTTAAGTGGTGCCTTTCCTTCGTAAATAAAATAAATCCACTGCGTTTTCAGTGGCTCTGATGTCGGAAGTAAGTGAAAACTACTATGTACATTATTACATCCCACAACAGAACACTTATGTTTCTTAGGAGACATTACCGGCTGTCGTTGAAACTGTCGAGGATGGTGTACAGATCACCGAGGGCGGGGTCTATGCCAACACCACAGTGTCAATCAAACCACGTCGGTGGGGCTTGCTCAATTCTACGTCACATTGCGCCGAATCTTAGAACAGCTCGTTCTGAGACAGTGCTTACTGAGATTGTAAAAAAAAACACTGGGTGGATTTTTATCATTCTAGGGTGGTTTTGCTCACACACTGCCAACACACATTTATGTTCAAACACCATGTAAAAGTGAATTTTGCATAATAGGTGACCTTTAAGAAGAGTAAGACAGCGTTAAAATCAACATGAAAGGGAAGTTGCACTAGTCTTTTCTTCAATTTTGTGATGTATAAATGAAACAAGAACAGATGTAGGCGGGGCTTGATTTTAGTCTGTGAGGAATTGATTGGATGATTGGATGGTTGTGGTTTGCTATTGGCTGATCTCCTGTGAGTGACAGGTGTCCCCGCCCTCGTCATCAGAGAAGACAAACAGGAATATGATGTCTCTATTATGGCTTTAGCAAGAACTCTGGTGATTGTACATCAAGGTGTCACACTATGGCTCGTAAAACCAATTCAATGCAACAATGTGTAATAATGTTGCATGAATTCGGTTTCCACAGACATTTACTCATAGAAATACACTCACCGGCCACTTTATTAGGTACCCCATGCTAGTAACGGGTTGGACCCCCTTTTGCCTTCAGAACTGCCTCAATTCTTCGTGGCATAGATTCAACAAGGTGCTGGAAGCATTCCTCAGGGAGTTTGGTCCATATTGACATGATGGCATCACACAGTTGCCGCAGATTTGTCGGCTGCACATCCATGATGCGAATCTCCCGTTCCACCACATCCCAAAGATGCTCTATTGGATTGAGATCTGGTGACTGTGGAGGCCATTTGAGTACAGCGAACTCATTGTCATGTTCAAGAAACCAGTCTGAGATGATTCCAGCTTTATGACATGGCGCATTATCCTGCTGAAAGTAGCCATCAGAAGTTGGGTACATTGTGGTCATAAAGGGATGGACATGGTCAGCAACAATACTCAGGTAGGCTGTGGCGTTGCAACGATGCTCAATTGGTACCAATGGGCCCAAAGAGTGCCAAGAAAATATTCCCCACACCATGACACCACCACCACCAGCCTGAACCGTTGATACAAGGCAGGATGGATCCATGCTTTCATGTTGTAGACGCCAAATTCTGACCCTACCATCCGAATGTCGCAGCAGAAATCGAGACTCATCAGACCAGGCAACGTTTTTCCAATCTTCTATTGTCCAATTTCTATGAGCTTGTGCAAATTGTAGCCTCAGTTTCCTGTTCTTAGCTGAAAGGAGTGGCACCCGGTGTGGTCTTCTGCTGCTGTAGCCCATCTGCCTCAAAGTTCGACGTACTGTGCGTTCAGAGATGCTCTTCTGCCCACCTTGGTTGTAACGGGTGGTTATTTGAGTCACTGTTGCCCTTCTATCAGCTCGAACCAGTCTGGCCATTCTCCTCTGACCTCTGGCATCAACAAGGCATTTCCGCCCACAGAACTGCCGCTCACTGGATGTTTTTTCTTTTTCGGACCATTCTCTGTAAACCCTAGAGATGGTTGTGCGTGAAAATCCCAGTAGATTAGCAGTTTCTGAAATACTCAGACCAGCCCTTCTGGCACCAACAATCATGCCACGTTCAAAGTCACTCAAATCACCTTTCTTCCCCATACTGATGCTCGGTTTGAACTGCAGGAGATTGTCTTGACCATGTCTACATGCCTAAATGCACTGAGTTGCCGCCATGTGATTGGCTGCTTAGAAATTAAGTGTTAAGGAGCAGTTGGACAGGTGTACCTAATAAAGTGGCCGGTGAGTGTAGAAACAGAAGTAATGTTTAATTAATGGAGCCTATTGAATCTCTCATCATCACTGCATGTGAAAGAGCAGCGTGGACACACTGCAAAACATCTGCAAAATAGATCATTGTTTTAAAGAAACATCATGAGCAGATCATCGGTACAGCGTGTGTGTCTCTGTCTGTCCCTCCAGCATCACTCGCTCTTCTTCACCTCGACACACTTCTCTTCTTCTCTCCTCACTGTTTTCTGCAGATATTTGGGAGTCACATTGGCTGGCATGTGAGCAAAAGCTGAGGTTACATAAGACCCTCATCCCGAGGCTCTCATTCACTACTCACAGTGTCTCTCTCTCTCTCTCTCTCTCTCTCTCTCTCTCTCTCTCTCGATTCAAGATTCAAATAGCTTTATTGGCATGGTGAAATAAATATTTATGTTGCCAAACCATTCATAACACTATACAATACAAACAAATAATAATAAATTATTATAAAAAAAAAAAAAAAAATTAAAATGAAAATAAACATAGCAATACAAATTTATCAGTATTTATGTATTTATATCAGTGTCTCTAGGCGTCTAGTTGGTAGCTCTGTTCTGCTGGAGGCTCTTTATTTTGTGACAGGACCACACACACACACACACACCTGCAGCCAGGTTTGAGCTCGCTGGGCTTTCTCCTAGCAGGAGTGGGAGTTTGTCCATATTTGATTTCTGATGGAAGTCTTTCTGGCAGGTTGTAAAAATAGGATAGACAGTCTCCCTAATATTAGTAGAATAGGGACATGATTTCAAAAAGTGTAGCTCTGTTTCCACTTGATTCTTTGTGCAGTGAGGGCACAGTGTGTGTGTGTGCGCACGCAGTGAGGGCACAGTCGTTCTTCCTTCGGGCAGCCAGGTCTGTCTGTGTCTGCTTGTCTCTATACTCAGACTGTGTGTGTGTGTGTGTGTGTGTGTGTGTCTGCCTGTCTCTATACTCAGACTGTGTGTGTGTGTGTGTGTGTGTGTGTGTGTGTGTCTGCCTGTCTCTATGCTCAGACTGTGTGTGTGTGTGCCTGTCTCAATGCTCAGACTGTGTGTGTGTGTGTGTGTGTGTGTCTGTCTGTCTCAATGCTCAGACTGTGTGTGTGTGTGTGTGTGTGTCTGCCTGTCTCTATGCTCAGACTGTGTGTGTGTCTGCCTGCCTGTCTCTATGCTCAGACTGTGTGTGTGTGTGTGTGTGTGTGTGTGTGCCTGTCTCTATGCTCAGACTGTGTGTGTGTGTGTGTGTGTCTCTGCCTGTCTCTATGCTCAGACTGTTTGTGTGTGTGTGTGTGTGTGTGTCTGCCTGTCTCTATGCTCAGACTGTGTGTGTGTGTCTGCCTGTCTCTATGCTCAGACTGTGTGTGTGTGTGTGTGCCTGTCTCTATGCTCAGACTGTGTGTGTGTGTGCCTGTCTCTATGCTCAGACTGTGTGTGTGTGTGTGTGTGTGTGTGTCTGCCTGTCTCTATGCTCAGACTGTGTGTGTGTGTGTGTGTGTGTGTCTGCCTGTCTGTACATGCTTAGCATCTCTCTCTCTCTCGCTCTCTCTGGATAAAATACATAACAAAATGAAATCATATATACGGCATATATGGAAATGACAATAAGGTCTTCTTTGTTAACATTAGTTAATGCATTAACTTACGCAAACTAACAATGAGCAACATTTTTAACCTGAATTCATTAACCTGTTTGTTAGTTTTATAAAAATGTTTATATTCCTGCTGCAGTAACCAATGTTTGTCACGGTATAGAGAGAAGCAGACGGGCAAGTAAAGTAGAGTTTATTTGAACAGAGGCACGGAGTGGAGCAGCAGAGATGATAGGTGAGTGTACACTGAAGAATCAGAACTGGATGATGAATTTAGCTGGATGGTAATCTTGATCTCTTGTTTGTAGATGAGGGCTGTGGATACAGTGGACAGATGAACGGGTATGAGGAATCTTCGAGGTAAGTAACAGATACGGTATAGAGTCTGTGATCACAGAAGGATGAGACCAGACAATGAGGTGAAGGGGAATTGTTTACAGTGTGTACATGATGGTGTGCAGGTGCTGATGTAATTAGGTGATCCAGTGATGACTGCAGGTGAGAAACAAGAGGGATGCTGGGAAGTGTAGTGTAGTTGAGGTGTGTGACAATGTTAATAGATACAACTTTTGATCTTAAAAATGTATTAGTAAATTCTGAAAATGTTTATTTTAATGTAAATTATTATTACATTATTATTTTGAATTAGCATTTCTTTTATATTTTTAGTTTGCATGTTAATTTTAGTTTACATTTTTAGTCATTTTGATATGTGCTTTTGTCATTTATTTTAAATTATAATTTCTTTTTAAATATTGCCATTTCTGTCAGGACCACTATCGTCAAATACGATGGACAATTAGCATACAGTTTGGATTGGCGGTATGGTTCCGTTCTGGGCTATTTTTATTTTGTTAATGTAATTAAGAAGTTACTGCATGTATTTAAGCTGTGAACTAGTGGGCTAATTAAGATGGATAAGGTATAGATACATGAATGTGCATTTAAGAACAATCTTGATACACTTTATTTTATGTTACATACGTGTAATGCTACAGAACGTAAAAAATTACCATGTGTAACTGCAGGCTTTTCCCGACTTTAGTAGCCTAAGTACTTGTTGTTACATTGTGTTGTACTTTCTTATATAATTACACTGTACCAAGTCTGTAACACATATGTAACCGACTCGGCTTGTTACATATGTGTAACAGTAGCTGCCTATTACATATGCATAATTACAATCTGTAAGTACAGGCTGTTAGTGTTAATTACATTTTGTTTCATGTTATTACAACGTCCACTACTAAGTAATTAATTAAGTAATTACTCTGTATCACGGACACCGTAAAATAAAGTGTTACCAATATTATTATTTAATATGATACAGTATAACCTAAATACATTCATTTATACCAATAAAACTGTATATTCTCTCCCCTTACACTAACCCGACCCCTAAACCTACCCATCACAGACAACTTCTGCATTTTTACATGATCAAAAAACATAATTCTATATGATTTCTAAGCTGTTTACCTCACGAGGACCAACAAAAAAAAGTCCAAACAAGGTAAAAAAGTACTGATATTATACCTTTGCCCCCCCCCCCCAAACAACACCTCTCTCTATCTCTCTCTCTCTCTGTCTCTCTCTAACACACACACAAGCACACACACACGCACGCACGCACGCACACACACACACACACACACACACACACACACACACACAGTATAATCATTCTAATTCTGAGTGTTTGTGTGAAAGAAAGCTGCTTCATCAGGCCAGTATTGATTCCTCAGTAGAAATCTATTTACATGTAATGAACAGCGAGACACATTCACCCAGGGAAATGAAGAAATGGATCTGAGATGATATGAATGTGAAAAATCAACTGGAAAGTACACCTTGCCAGAAACCCTTTCTTCGCCTCTGATGAAAACAGCCCTGACAATCTATATTTGTTGGCAGGGTGAGAAAATGTATTCCCAAAGTCATTCAGACAGACGAGAAAATTAGTTTTGAAAAATTAATAGTCAATCCCCTGCAGAATGTGTGATTGGTTTCCCTCCACTGTGATTGTATTCTGTCAGTGTCAAAGCAGAAAACTGACACACTCATATTTGACTATTATTGACCTTTAAAAGATTACATTTAATGGATAAACCGAGAGTGAACTCAGATTTAATTGTGAATTTGCTGTTCCTCTCTGAATATATCAATGTTCAAAGCTTTAGCAATGAACATAGAGAGTTGAACACCATTACTTGACCTCCATCTTCAGCATAGAGGTGTTCGCAGAGGGTTTTGGGCCGGTTTCAAGCACATTATTAGTTGCTATGTTTTCTGGGTGGTTTCGTTTTACTGGTCTGCCCTCGAATCTCTCTGTATGTTTTTTTCCAACTGGTGACAAAAACATTGTGAAAATGGTGCATCTGTTCACTTATTAAAGGAACAGTAGGGGTGAGCGAGGCACAAACTAACACAGGGCTAGTTGTAACACACGTTTTAAATACTTCCACACATGCTAAAATGACGAAACTTAGTGTATTTACTAGCTGCCATGCATATCAACACTATTATGGAGAAAAATTGTGCCAAAATTCAGAAATCTTTGCAAGATATTAATGAACATTTATTTATCCATAGCAAAAGTAAATGTCTTACTGATGTTAATTTTTCATCTCTTTTTTTTTGTTTATTTAAAATCGGACAAATCTGCTTACACTTTTTTCCTTTTTTCCTTCTTTTTTTCCAAACTTTACACACAAATCCAACAATTGCAGACACAAAATACAAAATGCCTCACATCTCTTTCAAAATGAAGCACAAATAAAATAAACATTTGTCTTACGTTGCAAACACCTTTGCCATAATATTATATATTTTTTGGAAATATCAGACACAGTTATTAAAAACCTAAAGCTCTTCTTTCATGAACCTCTATGTACATTTCTGTACAAGATTGAAAGCAATTGTCAGAGAGATCTTGAAAAACTCACCGTAAACACGAAAGCAAGATTGAAACCAAACTATTTTTATTTTTTACTGTAAGCATTTGTGGTTGTGAGTACAATGTTACACAGTACGATAAACCTATAATTTGACCTTTGGCCTATTTATAGGCCTATTCTAAAGCCATGATCGGTTGGTGTTCAGTAAAGCAATGAGTGTTTGCACGTGAGGAGTGTGTGTGAAGCTCTGATGAATTACTCAGGCATTTTGATAGGTTGTGTTTGAAAAAGGAAATCAAGATACTGTGTTTCTCTCCCTCAGTGTTTCTGCCTCTCAGTGTTTCTGCAACTCAGTGTTTCTGCCGCTCAGTGTTTCTGCCTCTCAGTGTTTCTGCCGCTCAGTGTTTCTGCCCCTCAGTGTTTCTGCCGCTCAGTGTTTCTGCCGCTCAGTGTTTCTGCCCCTCAGTGTTTCTGCCCCTCAGTGTTTCTGCCGCTCAGTGTTTCTGCCGCTCAGTGTTTCTGCCGCTCAGTGTTTCTGCCGCTCAGTGTTTCTGCCCCTCAGTGTTTCTGCCGCTCAGTGTTTCTGCCGCTCAGTGTTTCTGCCCCTCAGTGTTTCTGCCCCTCAGTGTTTCTGCCGCTCAGTGTTTCTGCCGCTCAGTGTTTCTGCCGCTCAGTGTTTCTGCCTCTCAGTGTTTCTGCCACTCAGTGTTTCTGCCTCTCAGTGTTTTTTCCGCTCAGTGTTTCTTCCGCTCAGTGTTTCTTCCGCTCAGTGTTTCTTCCGCTCAGTGTTTCTTCCACTCAGTGTTTCTGCCACTCAGTGTTTCTGCCTCTCAGTGTTTCTGCCGCTCAGTGTTTCTGCCGCTCAGTGTTTCTGCCGCTCAGTGTTTCTGCCTCTCAGTGTTTTTTCCGCTCAGTGTTTCTTCCGCTCAGTGTTTCTTCCGCTCAGTGTTTCTTCCGCTCAGTGTTTCTGCCACTCAGTGTTTCTGCCTCTCAGTGTTTCTGCCGCTCAGTGTTTCTGCCGCTCAGTGTTTCTGCCGCTCAGTGTTTCTGCCGCTCAGTGTTTCTGCCTCTCCGTGTTTCTGCCGCTCAGTGTTTCTGCCGCTCAGTGTTTCTGCCGCTCAGTGTTTCTGCCGCTCAGTGTTTCTGCCGCTCAGTGTTTCTGCCGCTCAGTGTTTCTTCCGCTCAGTGTTTCTGCCGCTCAGTGTTTCTGCCGCTCAGTGTTTCTTCCGCTCAGTGTTTCTTCCGCTCAGTGTTTCTGCCGCTCAGTGTTTCTGCCGCTCAGTGTTTCTGCCGCTCAGTGTTTCTGCCTCTCAGTGTTTCTGCCACTCAGTGTTTCTGCCTCTCAGTGTTTTTTCTGCTCAGTGTTTCTTTCGCTCAGTGTTTCTTCCGCTCAGTGTTTCTTCCGCTCAGTGTTTCTTCCGCTCAGTGTTTCTGCCACTCAGTGTTTCTGCCTCTCAGTGTTTTTTCCGCTCAGTGTTTCTTCCGCTCAGTGTTTCTTCCGCTCAGTGTTTCTGCCGCTCAGTGTTTCTGCCACTCAGTGTTTCTGCCACTCAGTGTTTCTGCCTCTCAGTGTTTCTGCCTCTTAGTGTTTCTGCCTCTTAGTGTTTCTGCCGCTCAATGTTTCTGCCACTCAGAGTTCTCTTACGAGAGGTTCTCTCGTATTGCGTAAGTTAGCTTACGCTACGGGAAAGATTCATCTTCTCGAGATATTGAAGCCAAAAATTATACTTAATTTTGTATTTATTGTCAACGCAGTGCAGCAGCTGCCAGACCTAGAGCGGGCTATCTAGCGAGCTCATAGGCTGCTCTGCGGCAACTGCAGCAGCCTACCAGTGAACCTGGCGAGACGTCACGCCCAATGAGAGGCACCCGCGCCCTCATGGCATCACAGCCCGCCAGAATGGGCGTGGCTTAGTGTATATAAGCGGGGTTCAGAGGCTGCTTCCCTGATTTTCATCTCTTCAGCGAAGCTCTCCGCATCGCTGGACTACAGAAGCTGCGTCGCCGTCTGAGGGGCAACTAGCAAACTTAGGACAGCGCTTGAAGAAGCCGTCCATCTTCGCCACCTTCAGACATCCGTGCGAGCTACGCCATTCGACGACGTATCCTTTTTCATTGAGCATGTTCGCCCTTGCGACACTTCCTAAAAGAGCACAAGAATCTTTTTCAAGATGTCTCGCACTTCCTGCGGCTCGTGCAGAGCCCCGCTCAACGCCACGTGATATGGGTTCTCTGCCTGGGCCAGGAACACGCAGCCCTCGCCTATGGAGTGAAAACAGTCTCAAAACCTTCCACAAATGCACGCGAGAGATCCACATGCGCGCGCAACAATCCACAAATGCACGCGAGAGATCCACATTCGTGTGCACCAATTCACAGATGCACGCGAGAGATCCACACACGCAAATCAATCCACAAATGCACGCGACAGATCCACACACACACATAACAATCCACAGATGCACGCAAGAGATCCAGACACACACAGCGATCCACGAATGCACACGAGAGATCCACACACACATATAGCAAATCCACAGATGCACGCAAGAGATCCACACATGCAAATCATTCCACAAATGAACGCGACAGATCCACACACACACATAGCAATCCACAGATGCACGCAAGAGATCCAGACACACACAGCGATCCACGAATGCACACGAGAGATCCACACACACATATAGCAAATCCACAGATGCACGCAAGAGATCCACACACGCAAATCATTCCACAAATGCACGCGACAGATCCACACACACACATAGCAATCCACAGATGCACGCAAGAGATCCACACACACACAGCGATCCACACACAGCAATCATGCATTATTGTCCTTAGTCACATTGCTTTGCTCACAATCCACAAATTGCTTTATCTGTACCTGTAACTTCATGCACAGCAAATCACATGACTTTTGAGACTGTTGTTCCGCGGCCTTGATTCACAAATGCACACAAGCCTATCTGTCCACATTACCTGCAAGGATGCGATATGGTGTCTTCCTCCAGAGGGCGCTAACCGGCCTTTGAGCTGAATCTTTCAAAGTGCTGGATTAATTTTGTTTTCTGACTTTCGAGACAACCGAAGTCTAAACATTAACTAAATATCCTATACATAGATGCAAATATAGAGTAAAACCAAACCTCTTTTTTTATTCTTCACAACATGTTTTTTCCATCACAAATTAAGAAATTTTGAAGAATGTCAGAAACCAGACAGTAGCCACTGACTTGCATAGTATATATATTTTTTCTCCTACATAGATGGAAAAAAACATGTTGTTTGGCAAATAACCCATTCAATTTAAAGTGGTTGTTGCTTTGTAATAAATATTGCCTTGAATTGAGTATATCATTCAGTCTCATTATTTAGTTGGTTGAAATAATATACCCCCCCCCCCCCCCCCCCCCCCAAAATAAAGGTTTGTGACACAGTTTAGTCTAATATGTCACGCTTGTTAAATGTTACTTCATAACATTGGCCGTTATGATGTCATTAGACATGATTATTGCAATTTATCATAATAGTTTGCAAATTGTGCTCGTTTACACTAGATAATTATGTGAGATATTGACAACTGTTCTCATGATAATCGCAGGAATCAACGTCAACAGCGTTGTGCGGCAAGCTAGGCAATAAAACATACAGTATAACGCAAAATATGATAATCGAAATCTAGCTAAACATATGTGGAAATTATTGGACTGGTCTAATTATCACCAATGAATGAATGAACAGCATCATAAAAACAATGACATACTACAAGCAAGCGCAAGTTGCGCAACAACATACAACATAGAACGCAAACAAGTTTACAAGTAAGATATTTACTTAGTCTATCAACAAGATCGCCAGGTCAGCATTGCTGTTGCATCCAGTGCTACTTTTTAACTTGCACCAACGAGTGAAAGCCTTCCTTTCCCTACTTTCTTCCTACCGCGTTTTCTTTGCTTTTTCCATCATCGGAAATGAGCGCAAGTGTCTTCATGCTTCATATGTTGTTGTTGTGTGTGACGTCGTTGCCGGAAAGCAAGTCGCGATTCTGGCGAGATTTGTCAGGGGCATTGCTGGTATTTCCAGCGGCGACCCCCCCAAGCTTTACTACCAGGATGATTCGCCCTATTATGAGTTTGTTTACCACCGAAATTACTTTGAAGCTGTTATATTAAGGTAAAATTCCTGCATAGTATGCCTTTAACAGTGGACAAGTTTGCTAGCTTTGAGGTTCAAGTTTTTATAGTGGTCCTGATTAGGGCTGGGTTTCCCAAAAGCATCGTAAGCTTAAGTTGATCGTAGAACAATTGCCACCAATGGTCTCTACGATCAACTTAGGCTTACAATGCTTTTGGGAAACGCAGCCTAGGCCAGTTATCTGTGCATTAATATACAGACCTCCTAATTACAGGTCCTTCTAAAAGAATTTGCATATTGTGACAAAGTTCATTATTTTCCTTGTAATGATAAAAATTAAACTTTCATATATTTTAGATTCATTGCACACCAACTGAAATATTTCAGGTCTTTTATTGTTTTAATACTGATGATTTTGGCATACAGCAAAAAAATTAGCATATTTCATCCGACCAATAAAATAAGTGTTTTTAATACAAAAAAAGTCAACCTTTAAATAATTATGTTCAGTTATGCACTCAATACTTGGTCGGGAATCCTTTTGCAGAAATGACTGCTTCAATGCGGTGTGGCATGGAGGCAATCAGCCTGTGGCACTGCTGAGGTGTTATGGAGGCCCAGGATGCTTCGATAGCGGCCTTAAGCTCATCCAGAGTGTTGGGTCTTGCGTCTCTCAACTTTCTCTTCACAATATCCCACAGATTCTCAATGGGGTTCAGGTCAGGAGAGTTGGCAGGCCAATTGAGCACAGTAAACCATTTACCAGTGGTTTTGGCACTGTGAGCAGGTGCCAGGTCGTGCTGAAAAATGAAATCTTCATCTCCATAAAGCTTTTCAGCAGATGGAAGCATGAAGTGCTCCAAAATCTCCTGATAGCTAGCTGCATTGACCCTGCCCTTGATAAAACACAGTGGACCAACACCAGCAGTTGACATGGCACCCCAGACCATCACTGACTGTGGGTACTTGACTTCAGGCATTTTGGCATTTCATTCTCCCCAGTCTTCCTCCAGACTCTTGCACCTTGATTTCCGAATGACATGCAAAATTTGCCTTCATCCGAAAAAAGTACTTTGGAACACTGAGCAACAGTCCAGTGCTGCTTCTCTGTAGCCCGGGTCAGGCGCTTCTGCCGCTGTTTCTGGTTCAAAAGTGGCTTGACCTGGGGAATGCGGCACCTGTAGCCCATTTCCTGCCCACGCCTGTGCACGGTGGATCTGGATGTTTCTACTCCAGACTCAGTCCACTGCTTCCGCAGGTTCCCCAAGGTCTGGAATCGGTCCTTCTCCACAATCTTCCTCAGGGTCCGGTCACCTCTTCTCGTTGTGCAGTGTTTTTTGCCACACTTTTTCCTTCCCACAGACTTCCCACTGAGGTGCCTTGATGCTGAGGTGCTGAGATGCGCAGGTCCTCCATCTGATCTGGATACGGCCCGGATTCGGCCAATTACATCACGCGTTGTGGTCGTGTCTAAGCGCAGCTCCTCCATCTGATCTGATACGGCCCGGATCCGGCCAATTACATCACGCGTTGTGATCGTGTCTAGGCGCAGCTTCTCCATCTGATCTGGATACGGCCCGGATCCGCCTGACTACATCACGCGTTGTGGTCGTGTCTAGGCACAGATCCATCATCTGTTCTGGATATGGCTGACTACAGTAAACCTCAGAATAAACAGAAAGACTAATATTAGCATAGATGCCATTCTTCTTATGTTGTAACGAGTACTTTAGGTGTTATAGGAAGTGTTCCCGGGACTATAGGAATAAACTCTCTATTACAGGGGTGTCAAACTCCGCTCTGGTTCTGGTTTTGCTTCAACCCTAATTAAACACACCTGATCCAGCTAATAAAGTCCTTCAGGCTTATTCGAAAACTAAAGTTGTGGACATAATGCAAAAAATGTTTTCAATAAGATTCTCCTTGCCAGATGCCATTTCACTAAATTACGTTTAGGAACTTCACTTCAAATGATCTGACAGTCAAGAGCAAAAATTATTCCAGGTAGCTGATATGAAACAGACGATGTATAATGAAATGTACATTGCATGTCACAACTCAAGATGTACTCATTCATTTTTCTCACTTCATTTGCGATGTCTGTGCAACGTGCAGAAATTTTAATTAAACTATTACTGCAAGGCAAGTTTAACAGCAATATGGAGCTGTCATTTAGAATTTTAATAAGCAAAGGTTTGTCTACATAAATTTCAACCGACTGACCTCACAACACACAATTAACAAATTAGACTGTGACACTAATGTGACCATAATAATAGTAAAAATGACTGAAATGCATGATTCTTTTCTCAAACTAAGCCAGTTTTAATGATGCAGTGTGGCTCAAATGGCTCTATTTTTATTTGGCAGAGATTGTGTTTCCGGTTCTTGAGATGTTAGTTGACCTTATGCGTGATAAACAGGGCTAATTATGTTTGGAGCGGTCTTCACCGTTCGTGGCCATGCAGCATTATAATAATGAGACGGCAGCGTGACTCAAATCCCCTTCAGTGAATCAGACTCTACAGCACGCTTGATGCTCAGGGCGAAAACATGCATGACTGTTTCTTTGTCTGCTGAAGGGAGTAGGCAACATGAGCATTTGCACTGCAAGAATTATGGCTTTCTATAATTTGTTGTGTTTTGGTTTGTGAAAAGCACATGTGGGGAGATTTGACTGTCTGTGTGGTCAAGAGCGTGAGATGTGAGGTCATTAATTTTAGCGTAGAGAAACGACTCTTCTTTGTCTCTTTTCTCGTTTCTCTTCCTTTCATGCCTGTCCGGTTGACTCTGTCTCCACTCAGAGATTTTCTGAGAAATCTAAAATTATCAACAGCATCCCAAATCTACTCCGCTGTCCTGTCACAAAAGATATGAGTGATCACTAAAACATACACGTTTGTACTGATGACACTTGTTCTGAACATACATGTTGGGTTTTCATGTTTTATGGAGAATTTTCATAGACGTAATTGTTTTTATACTGTACAAACTGTATATACTCTCCCCTGACCCTGACCCCTATACACACACACACACACACACACACACACACACACACACACACACACACACACACACACACAGTCGCCTTCAATATTTAGCAACAGTGTTTTATTTGTTTTGTTTTTTATGATCTCAACACACAGCAACTGAAGAAAACACATGCAAATAGAAAAACACCCACAAATTAAGAAAACATCATCAGTTTCACAACACGTGTGCTCCAAATATTCACAACCAAGTAGAGAAACGCGCTGCAAATAACACAGAACACAACGGAAATGTTTCCAGGGTACCCAATAAGTGACGAACCCGGCTGGACATGCTTATTGCTCGTGAACATCCCTATGCCCTACTCTCTCTGAAGGGCAGAGCCCCTGTAGTGGGCACTTTGAAGAGAGCAGTGCACTAGTGTGCCATTATGTAGCCATTTGGATCGCACTTGATGAAGGGAGCAACGAAAGACAACGTAATTCCCTCATTATTTTCTCCTGGGATGTTCCCATGACAACTCAGCACTGAATAGCTTATTACCAGAATGAAATATCTTATTATTGCTGTTAACATAACTGTTGCAAATAAATATACACTTTATACAAAAAAAGTTTTTTTTAAATGCGTTATATATCTGTGTGTGAGTGTCTCAACTTTAAAACTTTCCATAATCATCTTTGGACCATGCATTACCCATAGACAGTAAAAGAAATGGACAGAGCGACCCCATTGATTTCAACAGAGAGAATTGAAGCCCAAGCGTACTGCACAGACTCACACTGAGCTGGACGACGTAGATGTGACGTGAACAACCTGACTGACAGTTGTAAATCTTCTAGTAGCTGTGCCAAGACAAATCTGAATCACCTAATCTTGCAGAGACGTCGAAGCGTGACCTGAAGCAATTTAACCACCTATAACACAATACTTGTCTTGAAATATGATCAGAAGTTTCCAAGGTCGAAGTATGGGCTGACTTTAGACAGTAAAAGATTGCTGCGAGCTTCTCCTTCCGTCTATACGGTAACTTCTCTACTGTGCGACAGAGAGTCCCGTGGTTATGACGCAATCATTAGTCTATTTTTACAAAAACGGCTTCTACGGGGCCATAAAGTAAGATACAAAGTAATGGAGCATGGAGTCTTTGGACGCCTCAGATGTAAAGTTATTCGCTGTCAAAGTGACACCAAAATGAATGGGATGCTAACAGCAGGTGATAGCCAGCTACAATGGCGGCGCCAGAGGAAGCTTCAGTTTCCGGCGGATGGATTACCCCCTTGGCATTACCTAACATTTCTTATGAAACTTATTTAAAGCAACACCAAGTAACTTTTCCTCTTCGGTCGCCCTACTGGTTCGGTCGGCCTACCGTCGCCTACTGTCGCACGCACGCTCGCTGTTCATCCACCACCGGCTTTGGAATGAATGATGTCCACAGACAAGGTAGAGTATGTTGCATTTCATGAAAGTAGCTATGATGTATTGCGTCATCAGAAACGAAGAAAAACAAAATAATGACTATTGTAACGCTTGACGTAAAGCAAGTCAAATTTGTAGTTGTCTTATTTCTCATTAGAACTACAGAAACGCGACCCGATCTGGCAATCTTACATAGCGTGGTTATAGCAGATAAAGGACCGCAAAGTGGAGGAATAAGTGCCTTTCACCCTGTTACGACTTGATGAACCACTGAAACGATTTTGGAAACATTATTTTAAGGTAAAAAATCTTACTTAGTGTTGCTTTAAACGTAACATGACAACATTTGTAGCCTACAATGTACCCTCATGTTCTTTTTCACTATCTTTTTTATTTATTTATTTTAATTTTTAGCTCATTGTTCTTTTCTCATTAGTATTCTGATGACATTGAACATATTGCTAATACATTTTGTATATTGTATACAAAGTTAAAATAAAATAAAGTAGACTTTGAGCTGTAAGCACATCCCAGCCGGGTTCGTCACTTATTGGGGCCTGGAAACATTTCCGTCTGTGTTATTTGCAGACAGTGCATTGCTGTATTTGGTTGTGAGTATTTGGAGCACACATGTGTTGTGAAACTGATGAAGATGTTTTCTTAATTTGCGGGTGTTTTTCTATTTGCATGTGTTTTCTTCAGTTGAAGTGCCTTGAGCTCTCTCGGCCACCGTACCTGATGCGTGTGAACCGTGGGATTTACAAATTCACAAACATGTGCGCAGTCTGAAAGACACACAACCCTCGCGCTCACAACACGCGCTACATCACAACATAATCATTTCTCACAGTCAAACACACGTGTTCAAACACAAACACTCATACAGTGTGATCTGCAATAGCGCGCAGTGTCCATCACGTGGCAGTGTTCAGCCGCGCGCCTCAAACACTAAACACACACATGCGCTTTATCGCACTCGGCACCTTGGAGGGGGAGGGGGAGAGCGAGCGCTCCCGCTGAAAGAATGGACTAAATCCCTCCTTTGATTTCGCATTAAAAAAAAAAAAAAAAAAAAAAAGCCGTGCAACCAGACAAGCAAGGACGAGGAGGAAAGTAATAGAGCCTGTAAACCCTGTGAGCAGAAATGAGGTTGATTTAAAAAAATATAATACATTTTAAATATATATTTTAAAAATATATATTACAAACAAACCAGGGGATAATTCAGCCAAAAATCGGCACTTTCTATTTCTTTTACTCTTTTTTTTCTTTTTTTTTCAATGTCATCTTTACAGTGGCTTTAAAAAAAGCACAACCCTGCAACCAAAAACCAGCTTAAACCAGAATAAGATGGGATAGACTAGCAGAAAATACCTTTTAAAACCAGGCCAGCCTTAGAGAAAAGAAAACTAGCTCATGCAGATTTTAGATGTTTTTTTTTAATTGTTTCTTTCAGCAGGGAAATCACCATAAAAGCAAATATTGCTTTTCTAAGACTTCCAACAGACTCAAACTCATTTTGTAACCCTTTACAATAAGGTCCCTAGTTGGCAATATCAAGGTTACTTTTATAGATCTATTAAAACAACATAGCCTATATTTGACCAATGTGCTTTACATCATCTCAGTTAAAAGACAGAATAATACAATAATAATTAGTTAGTTAAAGGATTAGTTCACTTTAAAAAATAAAAAAAATTGCTGATAATTTACTCACCCCCATGTCATCCAAAATGTCAATGTCTTTCTTTCTTCAGTCGAAAAGAAATTAAGGTTTTTGATGAAATCATTCCAGGATTTTTCTCCAAATAATGGACTTCAACAGGACCCAAACGGTTCAAGGTCCAAATGACAGTTTCAGTGCCGCTACAAAGGGCTTTAAACGACATCAGACGATGAATAAGGGTCTTATCTAGCGAAACGATCGCTCATTTAAAAAATAAATAAAAAAGTTAAAGTTTTATAAGCACAAATGCTCGCCTTGCTCTGTTCTGTGATGCGCGTTCGTGACGTCACGTAATACGCAATTACGTTGAAAGTCCATTATATGGAGAAAAATCCTGGAATGTTTTCATCAAAAACCTTCATTTCTTTTCGACTGAAGAAAGAAAGACATGGACATCTTGGATGACATGGGGGTGAGTAAATTATCAGCAAAAGTTTTTTTAAAAGTGAACTAATCCTTTTATGCATTAACTAAACAGTAGCCTATGTATTAATAAAAAAATGAAACTGTTGTTAGTTCAGTAAGAACCAATAACTTTTGGCGACTGTGATGACAGATCTGGTGAATTTAAATATGAGATTTAAACTTTCAATCTTTTCCTCACACAAATCATCTTCAAAAGACACACAGTCATGTTTTGTATTTAAAAGAGCAACATTTTTCCTGATGTGCCATACGTGTGCTCACCCATTTCTGCATGAGTTATTTTGAATGATTCCTGCCATGAACTTTCAAAGGCAATAATTACAAGGCACTTGACAAATTGCTTTAGATCCGTTTTAATATGTCACACGTGACATCACGCATATGTCTCAATCTTCCAGGAGTTAAACGTGTCCTAATGAGTCCATTTCACAGTCCAGCCGTGAGTAAATTTTTTCCCATCAGTTTGATGCCAATGGCCCCTGTTTGGCCCAGTTCTCCATGATTTATGTTGACAAGTCAGATGTAAGGGTTGAAAAGACATCCATCTTCCCTGGAGAGTCCAGGAACAGCAGCACAAAGAGAGAGGTATGGCTCCACAGCCGAAGAAAACGCGCTCTCATTTCCATCCCAGCCTCAAAGAGTCAAAGATCTCATTCACTGCGACAAGATTCATCTTTGTTCCAGAGATTAAACTCTATTTGATGGATGCACTTTCTTTACCCATGTGAACGTGGAAGGAGTCTCAAAACAAGTCCAGCCCTGGCAGATTTGATCATGGATTCTTAGTCTGGCACTAAATTTAACATGTGTAACACTTTATTTTAATGTGCTGTAGTTACTCTAATAATAAAAGTAAAGTATGCATAATTACATAGGCTATAAACTAACTCTAAAACAAACCCTAATTGTCACAGAGCTGGTTGTATAAACACACAAAGACGAATATGATGAATGCAATAAGGTAATATTTAATAAATCCAACAGGTAATTCGAACAGGGACAGTGAAATACAACACTTCCATAATCGACACTGAAGTGAAACAGAACTGAACATATACAGGTGATGATGATGTTGAGTGATGAGTCCTCAGCTGAACATAAATTAGTGTCCGTGACAACAGATGAGTTACGAAGGTAGACGATGACATAACGAGTCCAAACTTACGTGATTTTAACACTAACTTAGGCCCCGTTTACAGACATTTCCCTTCGTCTGTGCCCTTCGTTTACACGCAAACTGAGAATTTGCCTCTGAAAACGATTCTTTCTAAAAACTCCGGTCAGATTGGAGATTTTGGAAAACTTTATTTGCACGTTTGCATGTAAACTGATAAAAACTGAGTTTTAGGCAGCCGACGTCACAGATGCGACAGAACTTGCACCTGCGTCAAAAGTGCGACCTATGTTTACATTTTATTTGGCTTTGGTGACCAGGGATGCATTCAGAGTAGCAGTCACATTTATGTTGGAGCAAACCCTTTTCGTCTGTTTGCATTTGCAAATACAGCTGCTCTATTATGTCGAGGTGTTGTAGATTCTGATTGGCTAACGTGGGCTTGAGCTTCTCGTTACACTGCCACCTACAGGTTTGGCATGCTCTTGACGGCATATATACGGGTTCGTGTAAACGAACACTTTTCTGAAAACTGACAGGTGTGCATGATGATATTTTTGAAAACAGAAAGGGTGAAATGTCCGTTTATGAAAATAGCTGGCCACGTGTAAACGTAGCCTCAATCCACCTTAGAGCTGTCGGAAAAGCAGCCATTTATAAATTGAATGCGTCTGGCTTCCACCTGATCTCATGAAATGCGTCTCTATATCACACATTGTAATTTATTCTGCAATTTATACATGAAAATAATTTAAAAAAAGATAATTGTGACGTTGAACAGCGTCTCTTAGCCCCGCCCTCAATCACTGTAGTTTATCTGAGACTGGAAGAGTTTGGTTCGTGTTATTCATGTCGAGAAGACGCTGTTTTCTGCTGACAAAGCAAATCTATTTGTTGAGATTGATTCGGTAAAACCCACGCCATCGTTACTGTTCATATCACTGTGTGTGATACGAACTCAACATCTAACGAGCTGAGATTTAGATGTGATAATGAGCGTTTGCTTTCTGGCCAATCAGAGCAGAGCAGCTCTCAGAGAGGCGGGGTTTAGAGAGACTGAATCTTTGATGGAAGCGTTTCAGACACTGAGAGAAAAGAGCTGATGCTGCAGTGGAGATTATGAGGAAATTAAAGTGTTTTTGACCTTGGATGAATGTGAACCTGTTGCGATTTCAGAACAAAATTAGAAACCTTGAAAATAGCATAATAGGGCACTTTTAAGGAGCCACGTTTAATCTAAAAGCTTTCAAATATGCAGATTATTCACAATATTTAAAGGGATAGTTCTCACACACAGAGAGAAAAGTGTTAGCTGAAAAATAGTATAACTCTCACATCTCATTTGCATTAACGCATATTCATATGGCATATCAAGGAATCACATATTTGGTTAAATCAAAAGCTCTATAGCAAATAGGAAGCTTTCCAGTAAATTAAGTTGAATATAGCACACATTAACCAATTTTATTATTTCATTTTGCTCTGTCATTTTGGAGCTCAGCAGCATCGGTCCCCAACTTTCTTAGTATGGAAAATAATCTATTTTTGTGTCCTAAAGAAGAAAATCATGTTGATTTGAAAAACAACTAAATTAAAAGATGACAGAATTCAGTGATTATCTTAGGTCATATGGTTGCATTGTAGACGTTACACATGTTTTGATGATGTGTCACATCAGAAAGAGCCACCCCAAAATACAAGATCTTAACGCCCCTTAAAAACACACACAAACAGAAAATGGACAAACAGTGTGATTTTTAAAAACCTAAAAAAACCTGACTCCCTCATCTTGACATTTATGTCTCTATGGCCCTATAGAAACGAAAGAGCTTCATTGTAAAGTAAATGTGCAGTAATGTGTACTATCCATCTTGCTGACAGCTGGAGCCCACATAGATTTCCTTCTGTGAAATGAGAATGTACAATATCCTAAACACAAGACTACAGTGGTAAACTCAAATCCACGCAGCAGTTTTATCCTTTCTGTTATTTTCAACGAAGCCTCCATCCATTCATGCATTTGTTTTTTAATTCAACATTTTGAGACTCGCTGGAAAAATGGCTCCATTTGCATTCGGTTCCCTAAAATCTTCCCTAAGATGTCAATAAGAAATAACAAATGAGCACTGAAACCTGGATTTGGAAAACTACATCAATTGAAATAGAAAATGTGCAGATAAATAATAGTATACTAACTTTACTCATTAAGGTGATTGAGAAGCCCACAGCCAAAAAGTCGGCATGAGACGGAGGTCACGCTTGTCTTTCCTTTCCTATTGTGTCGTAAATCCATGTGAAACGCTTCAGGAATAATTTTGTCTGAGAGGAATTGATTGGATGCTTTGATGGTTGTGGTTTGCTATTGGCGGATCTCATGTGAGATCACAGAAGAGAAGAGATGCTGCAAGAGGAAGTTATTCTGATTCAAGATTACCAGGAACATGAACTTAACACAATAATGATCATTTATAATACACACTGCAATATTCCATTAAAAACAAGAATTTCATGGTGACTTTAAATTTAAGAGGAGAACTGGACAGCTATCTTGGCAGTAAAAACAGCAGGAATAACGCTAACACGTTTGATTTTTGATCAGTTTCTCATGACATGTTTAGGTTAAAGCTTTGAAATTCCCGGTACGTGTGTCACGTGTTTGTTCCGTTTTGGTTTAGTTCTAGTTCTAGTACTTTGTTCCCATGTTTCCCGCCACTAGTTAGTTTCCTTGGTTACTGATTAGTTAATCGCCTGTTCTTAGTTCAGTTAATTACATCACTCTTTATTTAAGCCCTTAGTTTTTCTAATTTTCTTTTAGTTTTTCTTTTTTCGTGTTATATGTTTTTTTTTTCCAAGATTATCTCCTGTATGTGAAGAACATCAAAAATACAACTGCAAACATTAAAATGTCAGATAACAAAAGTTTAGAAATGATCTGTGGAGGAAACTCTGGAAATTAAGAAATTAGAGAGCTTGCAAAAGAGAAAAAAGGGAAAAAGGTGTAAAAAAACAAAAACAAGCAACAATCCAACTCCAAGATCATGGGTTTGATTCTCAGAGAAAGTACGAACTCATAACATGTGAACCTTTAAATGCAATACAATTTGCTTTGGGATAAAAGTGTCTGCTAAATGTTAGTTATTTTTAATTTTTTTGTTAAATTTTATTTATGTGTTACGCCAAACATTTGGCCCATCCCACATGGGATTACAAAACACCACAAACTTATTTCACAAACATCTACCGGTAGCATATACAAATCATTCGGTAGAAATACGTGAATAAAAATATATACGTACACACACACACACACACACACGCACGCACGCACGCACGCACACACACACACACACACACACACACTCCAGCACATGTGAGGACTTTACACACACACACACACACACACACACACACACACACACACAAACAAACAAATCCTCATCTACAGATCATCTCGATAAAGAGCTTTTTTCCTCTTCTCCCAGGCTTTCTCAAAATAATTGGCTAATTTATATGTTTCACATGTGAACATCTCAATCTTTGAGTATCATCCATATTTACCAAATCAATCTCTGATTTTATCTTACAAAACAAAAAAATCACGCTGTTCACAATAAAATGGACAGTAGAAAACAAAGGGGTCAGGGTTCATTTTTAGAAACCGACTCACCAAACCCATATTTACAAAACAGTTTGCCTATATCTCTGGACCAAGGACCAAGAATGTATATTTATCCCAGAGAAATATTTTCCTCGTTAACCTACTTGTGTCCATATATAATAAATGATTCCATAATGATCCAAATTCCAAATGATCCCAAATTGCATAAAATGTTGGTCAAAATACATTGACCATAAATGTTAAATACAAACACTGTGATGATCCATGTGTTTTTCTGGACTGCTTACATCATCATATATATCATCTACCACAATAATTCTGGTTGTTAAATGCAGTGGAAACGCAGGGCAGTTCATGACACCAGCGCCACTTCAGAGGAACACGGTGAGTTACTGTGTCTCCAGCTCGTCCCCTGACAAACCCATTCAAGGAGAAGCCTGGAAAGGTCATGGCTAATAACACACGCTCTCATAGTTAATTGCTCTCAGATTTGCACAACAGGCATGCTGATAAGACTAAACTAAATGCCTGATTATACAGACAAATTTGTGACTGAAATCACTAAATATCTGTAGAAATGAAACTTCATAATTAAGGCACTGAGTACGTTTAGTTGATAGGTAATGTCTGATGAGATTTAACAAATAAAACTTGTGATCTGTAGAAGAAAGTGCGAAATTTACTTTTCCTAAACTCAAATAGAGGACTTAGAAAGGTTTAATCAAAATTGGCAACAATTCTTCTAAACTGGAAATGATGCACTCAGTGCAGTTTGGTTTGAATCGTGTAAAAGGGTTGACATTTAATAAACTAATCCAATATGTCCTCTCACTGCCCTTTGAGGGGGTCTATAATAACTGGAGCTATTCGTTAGCTTTCCCTTTCATAATAATGGCAGTTGTTCGGCTGACGCAGGAAATATCCATCCATTTGTTTTCCATACTGATCACTGATCATCATCAGACTAACTGGTTCCAGCATACCAGTTAAACTATCAATATTTAGATTTAATGCAACCTGTTTACATGTGCGTCCTCAAATTATACATTGCCTACTAAACTGTCAAGTTTTTTTTTCCGGAATAGATTTTCTACTATAATTGTAAGAATGAAACAGTCTCTTCTTCACTCTAATTGACGCGTTTTCCATCACTACATTGACATTTCTCCCCATCGAACACTGAAACGTTTGTTTATACAACACGCAGCAATGTTTCTCTGACTTTCCAAAGTACACGTTCGGCACCGCAATGCGGGTTAACAGTGCTAAAGCTGTACTAAACAGCTAGTGTAGCAAGTGAGCAAGTGTAAATTAGAAGTGTGAAATGTTCCTTTTCCCAGGGTTAAAAGGGGGGTTTAGAACAACAATAGTCTAGACCTTCAGACTGGACTCCAGCAGCTTTCATTGGCCAAGGACATGTCTGACTGACATGCAAAACAACCAATCACAGTGGCTTATTCAGCATCATGTTTGTGGGTGTGAAAATGTAAAGTGGATGTCCCTACGATAACAGACCAGTGTGTAAAACTCTTGGATGTATTTTAAAGAGTGCAAACTTCACATACTTTTGAAAATCCAGAGATAGTTGATTCTGATAAGAGCACCTGGTCACAGATATAAACACAACAACTTTCTTTTTCCATGAGGGGGTTTGGCATCTCTGCGGGTTTGTTTCCAGGCAGACCGTTAAAGAACGCGACACACACGTCTCCCAGAAATCCTGTGAAACACAGATGATGATTTTGATGGTTCCATTTAATAACCCGGGGTTGGTGTAAAATCCTTCATGTGAAAGGTTATTTTAAATGAAAGATGGCTTCCATTCCTGCAAACGCCATACTGAGCGTTGTTTTTTTTTTTTTAGTTTGTAATAAGTGAAAGGAAAGGCCTTTTATATTATAAACAATAGTCATTAAAGGAGATGACATTAAATCTAAGTAGTGGTTGGTCTCTATATTTATTGGGTAATGCAGAGTATGATGATACAAATTCTTATCAACTAAATCTGCCATCTTGCCCTTGAATTCCATTGTTTGCTGAAAATCTGTCTCAGTAAAGCATCTGCACGCATCTTTATCTTTCTTAACTAAAAACTGATTTATTTTTGTTTCCAAAAAGAACTGATAACAAATGTAAATGTGAACCTTGAAATGCAATGTAAGTCGCTTTGAATAAAAGCGTCTGCCAAAGGCATAAATGTAAATGTTATAAAGGCTGAAGTATATAGTTCATGTTAACTGAGGTAGTTAACTAATTAACCTTATTGTAAAGTGTTACCGTAATTTTATTATAATTTTTTATTTTATTTTGCATACCATCTAGCAATCATGAGACTATAGACAGCCCTTTGGCTACAGACAGTATGGACTCCAGCAGGGATTGCACAGTCACAAACACATCTCAAGGCGTAAAGTGAGAACCAGCACAACAGTGCCAGCTGGGCTGAATGAAAGCAAGGCTAGTTCCTCTGCGTCCGGGCGAGAAGCGAGACAGAAGCTTGGCTTGTGACCTTGTCCCGGCGTGATGTGGTGCTGTCAGATCTCCAAAGCTGTCGGGCTGAGGTGTGTGATCCTCAGCTGTAACCCGGGTTTGGGTTTCATGAACACGTCAGGACTTCAGGGCTCAGGGGTGGAACTGTCATGTTAAAGAGACTCAGTCTTTGATTTGATGTTAGACATTGCCTGAAAGGATATTAGAGAATAATTCTGTCAGTCATCATGACCATGCACATATTATCAGATGAAAACTTTTTATTTTTTTAATGTTTTCATTGGTTATTTAGGTAACACTTCACAATAATGTGCCATGTGTACATTAATGGGGTCATGACATGAGAAACCAAATTTGCCTTGATCTTTTGGTATTTAAAGATATCCTCTCCATTATAAACAAAGCATTTATTTAATCAAGCTCCAAATACAGCTCGTTCTGGATCCATGGTACGAAGTGACGTCATGGTACGAAGTGACGTACCAGTCGTTTGCATATGACCGCCTCCAGCGCAAGACAACTACACCTAATTTCACATCATCGCATGCGTTGTCGTGCAGCGAGTGGGTCTGTTTACAAGATGACTGTGATGTCACGCAGATGTGCTGTTCCTGGCTGTGGACAAACAACATGTTTGAATACGCTGCCGAACGATCCAGATGTCAGGGAAAGCAGTTGGATGCAGTTTATTTGCAGCATATACAGCCCGCCAAAGCCTGTTTTGATCGCCAATGATCAGTGAGTGATGTAGATGAGTGTGACAGGGTGCATGTTACTGAAAGAACGAGCACGCGCACCTTCAACCTGTCTTGCTCTCTCTCTCTCCCTCCCTCGCGCATATGAATCAAAGTCAATTGAGAATTGACACGATGGTAAAAGATCGGAAGACCAAAGTTTCACGTGGTGGAGCATTGTGTAGCCTACATGTGATACAAAATGATTAACGTTAATAATGTATGCATATGCAGCACTGACGTTAGCCAATCATAACAGTGGGCATTAACACTGAACTCTTAAAGGGGAAACACCTCCAAAACAGACTGTTTGAATCAGAGGTTGAGAAAGAGGGTGGGAAAATGTCATAAATCACTACATTTTTTATTTTGTTTGTACAAAAAAAGTATAGTAATACTATAAATGCATTATGTTATCAAGGGAACATAATAAAACAAAACACAAAAACATGTCATGACCCCTTTAATGCATTAGCTAACATTAAATACCAATGAGCAAGAAGATCTTTAGACTGCTCTGACTTAGTGTGCTATATCTTTTCTAACTGATCGGAGATAAGATTTTCGTTTAAATTACTTTCAATCCAAACCATGGCTCAGGACTGGTAACATATCATGATCCAGGTCCACTTCTGTTTCCACCACCCTCCTGGACCTCTACTGTATATCTAGAGTTTATACTCATTCACTTCACACATTCATTATTGCGAAGTGATTATTATATAGCTAAAATATTGTGCTACAGTATCTATTTTCAACATGAGAAGTGCCTGCCAAATACACGTCTCCTATTATTCAGTAGAATTCATTATTCTTTTTGAAGCTATTTGTGCCTTTCCAAAAAAGTATTTGGCTTCAAGCACATCCCTAGTGAAAAGGGTCTATTATTTCATCATGTTGCACCTTATAATTTGGCATGTCATATTGCAGACAGTGGTTCTCAATCCTGGTCTTGCACATTTTAGATTTGTCTCTTATTTCAGTGTTATGAAATGGCTGCGCATATTCAGCTATTTCCAGTCAAGCAAGTGCAGCTTGCAGTATTAGAAAGAAGATTGACTGAAATTTGTGTAACGGTGTGTGATTAGACCATGGAGTTTGGTTGACAGATATTGCTTCGGTCCATCTGGTATACAGTTGTGTTTACAAGACACCGTAAAAAAAAAAGATAAAAGTTTGACAGGATAATTTCATCAACTCTTGGATTTACGCTACCTTGGATATTTTTGTTTCGGACACAAGCAGAACTATAAAAAGACTTTGTTTTTATGAGTTATATCTGTAAAATAATCAATACCCATTACATTTGGATGGGCATAAAATCTGATAAAATGTACTTTTATATCTTACTTAGAGATATGAACGTCCTGGTTGCGTATGCAATGGAGGACGTAGTCGAGGTCGACTGAATGGGGATCACACCAGGGAGCCAATTGTCTTCGATTACTATTGAATGAGCCAATGGAATTGGCATGCGTTGGAATTGGCACACCCCTGGAGTTAGCGGTGGTCCAGCAGTAGTGGCGAGGGGACTACGTCCTCCGTTCCCTACTTCAGGGAACAGTGGGTTGCATACGCTACCAGGACATTCCCTTTCAGTCGAGAACGTCAGACGTAGTCAATCCCCCCGATTTAAGGAGACGGGACAGGGCTTAGGCCAGGGAAGTCCCTGCTGTTCCTGCAGGATCACTGGGAAAGCGTTCCCTGTATATGGAAGGAAGGGGCGCTGCGGAAGCCACATCCTGCCCACAGGAGGTAACATGTGGAGAATACACATATGAACTGGGTGGATGACCAGGCAGTATAACATATGGAATGTCACTGTGGTGGCTCCAGCCTATGACAGGGTGGAGACTCAACCAGACAGTGACGGCAGAGCAGGCTCTACCAAGGGAAGACAAGAGCTCGCCGCAGGGAGCCGTACCGTGGAAGAATACACACATGGGATCGCCGTAGGGATCACAACATATGGACCCAGCCTAACACAGGTTCCACCAGTGCATACGAGTGATAGGCCTGGCTTTGGACGTTCCGCCACATCCGTAGCCGAAGGGTATGGAGGAACTCGACAGGGTTGTAGCCGCAACCAGATGGCTAAACCCTGCTAGTTGATTGAATCACGGGATTTTTAATCAACTAACACAGCTCCACTCACTGTGGACGGACACACAAAGAAGTATGGTGTTGGACTTGAGTAAGTTACTGATTATAGTGCAGACACAGCGTTTTTCTCCAATGAGTAAACAAAGGGGTGCCTTTTTTCTGATCACATGTGACCAAGAGGCGCCCTTCAGACTGACTCCTGAGAGTTCCAACAGAGAGTTTTTCCCTGTGAGAGGTTTCCGGATGGCTCCTTAGGGAGCTTTACGCCGTGTTCTCTTCTTTTTATTTTCTTTCTCTTAAGTTTGTTTTTCCTTTGTTCATTTCCCCAGAAATGAACTTAGTCTGAAATATTTCTTTGGTAATTTACGTCAAAGACTTTTAAGCCTTCTTTGAAACCGCGCGCTCCAGACCGCAGCAAACCACGTGACGCTCCAACAGAACACACAAAGACCAACCGCTCACATGCGCAGCAGAGCTCAGACACATGAAAACCATGCAAGTATATTTGAATTACCGAGATGCTAGAGCATTAAGATTGTGTTTTTCCGTGTTGTCTCTTAAGGTTCAAATGTCTAGATGAAATTTGCCATCCTGAGAGATCCTACGGATCTCTCTCTCTCTCTCACTCAATCTCTCTCTCTCACTCAATCTCTCTCTCTCACTCAATCTCTCTCTCTCAATCTCTCTCTCTCTCTCACTCAATCTCTCTCTCACTCCTGTTTGTTATTCGTCTGTCGCCTTAGTTTACTGTTTACTGTACATACATGTATCCCGTGTTTAAATGTAGAATTCTGTATCTGTAGTCTCATTTTTATTAAAACCATTATATTCTTGATTGCTTCTGAAATGCTCATATTTACAAAGTCAATGAATTGTTTGATCTAGCTACAAAGCTTTACAATGTGTTACTATTTCAGTAACCTACATTTTATAATAACAAGAAGGTGATATTTTCATGGCCAGAAAATAGCTTTTTGGAATTATAAGAAAGAGACAATTTTTGTTGGGAAATTGATAAGTTAGTCTTACTGCCGTCTGCTGGACAGACAGATTGTTTGATAACTAAATTAATTCCTGTAAAAGTTGTCTCATATAATCGATCTGTAATGAGACTATTGATATATTAATGACGAACCATAACTCATTGTGGAGATCATTCATGTATACAATCGATCTCTTTTCAACTTCGATAATTTAACTGTAAAATGCAATATATTAATCATATTTATGATTAATTATTAGAATTCCCTATATATAATTTGAGCTGATTTAATGCAGTAACCCAATGTTGCTACAGGGTTCAGCTAAGGAGAACTCTACTGGAGCAAGACCTGCGTACGTATTCAGTCCATAGGAGGGGAATGGCGCAGCAAGCCGACACTTCGAACAGGGCTCACTGTGAAACTGGCTTCATAAGAAGGGAGCCCACGGGAAGCAGCGGATCGACTATAGGTGTTGCCCAACCCCCCACTCTAAAATATCTGTCAGTGAAGCCCGCTCTGTCAACATCTAGGCGGAAGCACACACTCACTTCAGAGGAGCTCACCACCAAGGTGGACACATGCATCTCGGAATTTTCACCATGATGAAGGCAGACACTATTTCAGTGGGTCAGCCTCGCTTGGAAACAGCCTTCCCTTTCTGCTGATTTCCTTAACAGACAAGAGAGCTGGTCTGAGGTCCTAAGGCTGACGTTCTGTGCATGTATAACCGAAATGAAGAGAACGGACAGAGAAGCCAGGGCTGGGTCTGCCTCCTCTGGGGCAGCGCTTGCAGGCTCACTACCTGGTCCCACCTTTAGGGAGAGGTAGGAACCTTGGGGACATATCCAGGTCGGGGTCTCAGCTTGTGAGAGTTTGCCAGTCCGAATACCAGGCACAACTCGTTGACTCGTTGACTTGAAAGCGAGCAAGTCCCTACCCTCTAGTAGAAACCAGGAGAGCAGGAGAACTGATTATTTAACAGAATTTTTAACTCACTGCCTGCAGTGGCTCAGGGGCGGTCTCTGCAGTGCAGTAGCACCAGAGATGAGGCCCAAGAGGATAAAGAGGGGCGCAAGGGGATTCATTTCCCCTGCTCCCCTCAGGAACCTGACAATCAGGATGTGCTTCCCATACCACTGCATCATGATGTGCATCAAAAATAGAGGCAACATCATTTTGAGGGTAGAGGAAACTAGGGGTGCACGATATATCGAATCAATATCGTTATCGCGATATCACGTTGCTCGATATCATACCGAAAGTGTCGCGGTATTTATACGATATTTTGTTTATGATGCGTCCTGTCCGACATGCACCATATTTCCCCCGACTCATTTCCTGGTTCTCCTTCTCCATAAACAACATGAAATTAAGGAGAGGGTTAACTTTTCATGCTACAGATTTCCCACAGTGGTCAGAGAGAACAGGGGAGACACTTTGTTTTTCTCAATATGACTGTAGAGTCGCAACTCGCTCCAAAGCTAATCGCGTCACTCTCTCACTTCTCCCTTGCTCTTCCACACAAGTCCCCCCACACACACACTTGCCAGCTCGACGCACACACCAGCGCACAAGTATAAACATCAGGCCACCTGGCAACTTTATGTGTTTTCTCAGATCGGATAGCTATCTGATTTATCAAAACGATTCCATTTACACCTGATCACATAAATGTGTTTTTGCAAAACAGATATAAATCCGATCTTCAATTCCCGCGCTATTGCAGATTTTAAAGTTCATGTCACCGAAAGCAGATGAGTTGCACTTTATGATCATCAGCTAAAATGTAAAAATCAAATAACGCAATAACAGAGAGCAGCACAGCCCTGGTAAGATCATTTTGTTTCTTTACTTTTAAAGGTATTGTAGGTAGAATTTTTATAAAAAACTTTTTCCCAAATTTGTTAAAAACTTTCTGTATATATCAATGCATAATTAAAATGTAAGTACTCTGAAAAAGAAAGTATAAAAATCGAGTGTCTGTAGACCTCTCACGACTGTTTTAAAGACAGCTCATTATTTCCATTCACTCCACCCCCTCCCTTCTGGGCTCCTTCCAAAGCCACGCCCCCAAAACACATGAACGCGCGACTCCGACCGCTGAGCTGAAGACGCATTATTTACCTGAGACGAGCGGAGAAGAAGGAGCGCAGTGCATGTAGTGAGATCATGTCAGAATCACATGTAAAAAAAAATCTAACTTTATCATTATGAAGATAAACAAATAAGATGTATTTTAGTACTCACTATCAGGCTAGCAGATTGATATTGGTAAAGTTTAAAATATATATTTATTGATTCGCTAACGAGCTAGTTATCTATAAGGCAAAGCTAAAAACAGGTTGCATGATACACGTTTTTCCATTGCCATCATTTACACTGTGATGAAGATGAATTTCGTGTAAGATTCATAACATATATGGTGTTCTGCATGTAAGAGTTTCCATGATGAAAGCATTGTTGACTCTGATGAGGACTACACTCCAGAGACAAGTACCGCATCGTCAGCTCGAGGACAGATCCGGGGTCGAGGGCGAAGCAGAGGAGGTCGTGCAACTAGGGTCCGAGGAAGTAGAGGTTTGCCTTCGCGAACTGCATATGTGAATTTCGATTGGTCTTTCTCTGCCATTGTTTTGCTATTGCTAGGTTCCGTGCCTCTTGAATTACTCAAATCAAACGGGTACGCGCAAGTGGGCAGGTCATGTGTGGCAAAAGGGTGGTTGCCATGGTTGCGAGAGAGTGACAGTCGCCTAAGCCAATCCTTTGTTTCGTCCCGAATGGAAATAATGAGCTGTGTTTAGTGCAGATTAAACGTTCTAGAGTCACTCGATTTTTATACTCTTTTTTTATCAGAGTACTTACATTTTAATTATGCATTGATATATATAGAAAGTTTAAACAAATCTGGAAAAAAGATCTTTATAAAAATTCTACCTACAATACCTTTAATGAAGATGGTTGTGTGTAAAGCGTCTGCGACTTACTTTCACTTTGATTTGCGATTGTTTGCGCGTTGGCTTGACGAACAGATGTTCAGCTGCGGCGATGCGTGTTGCTGTAGCGCCGTCATATCTGACAATAACATGACATGTAGCCTGTAACACGTTCTCTCACACGTTTATTTTTTAGCGTTTTTGGGAGGATTACATTTTACATATGTGGTTTCAACAACCAAATGCATTTACACTTTCCAGTGTAAATTTTTTTCGTCCAGTTTTCGTCTGGGTGGCGCTGCCAATAAAGCACCTGCTAAAATCTGTCACAAAGAATCGGCAAAAGTAATGATTATGAATATGTAAAATATAGCAAGGAGATATTTTAAGTATTTATTAATAAACAAGTGTTTTCTTTGTCAGCTGCAAAGATGAAGTTGACGATGCTGACTCGCGATCTTCAGTAGCCTAGAAGAGAAATGCGCATTTCATACGGACTACAAAAGCAGAGAGCAGTCTGTGTCTGTTTTCTTTCGTTTTGAATTGTTCTGTTTAAAAGTAGACATGTCTGTGAGAGAGGCTTCCTTATACACTGAGTTTCGGTTCATTTATGAGACGAGCTCCAGTTCATGCGCCGACGCCTCCGTTTCATGATTATCTATCGTCTGCTATATTTACTCCTTATTTGTTAAATCCAGGCAATTGGTTGATGAAACATTGATTAATTAATACAAAACGAAATTCACTTTAAAGAAATGTTGTGTGCTTTCTGTTTGATGTCTCTGTGAAAGTTTTAAAGCGTATTTAGTTAGTCTTTCAGAGCACTGCACGTCCGTAACGTTTTCCTCATATGCGAAGTTGCAAACTGAAATGAATATCAGTTCATGGTTTGTGTGTAGGCTATAAGAGAGAAAGAGAAAATGCTAGTATATTGAGACTTGAGATTAAATAAACTGCTTAAGTATTGTAGATCTTGTAGTATTAAATTTCACATGCAGTACAAACAACCAGTAAAACATGTCCTGTTCTGAATAGGCATACATGGTTATTTATTTATTCATGTTGTACCAGTCCTATAGATTCAGATTATTTTATGTCATGCCATGTCAGCATTCAAAGCTGTTTTCATGGCAAGAATTCACTTACAAAAATCAAAAATATCACAAATACAATAAAAACAAAACAAATATAAACAAGTCATATTATACAATATATATTTTTAAATTAACATACTTTTCAGGCATAATCTCATTAAATATGTCCTTCAATGAAGTAACCAGTCCATTATGACTGTCAGTTAAAATAAACCTTTGTAAGACAACTTGTTTTATTTGTTATGAATCTATTTTGATGCGTTTTCCCATAACTTTTGTAGTTTTACATATGTTTAAAATATCTAAATTAATATCGATATCGCAATATCCATTATCGATATCGCAATATCACTTTTTTGTCAATATCGTGCACCCCTAGAGGAAACAGCCCTCACTCCAACCCATCTTGCAGGAAAGAGAGAACTGAAATGACCGAACGCTTTCAGGATTTTTTTCAGGAAGACTCAATCAAAGAATAGGTTCCGTTAGTTACCTGAACCTCCGCGTCCAAATTTAGGACCGGCCTAAAATCCTCCAGGGGTCCGAACGCGGGTGCCATCATGTCCCATCCCTGAGTCACACTTAGGTGTGACTAAAGTCACTATTTTTAGGAGCATATTTGCTCAACACCTAGGTGTGATGAATATCACTGAGCTTGGGCCAGCAGCAGCAGCCATATCACCCTGTAGCCCAAGACTGGTTGCCCACTGAAGCTAAGCAGGGCTGAGCCTGGTTAGTACCTGGATGGGAGACCTCATGAGAAAACCAGGTTGCTGCTGGAAGAGGTGTTAGTGAGGCCAGCAGGGGGCGCTCACCCTGCGGTCTGTGTGGGTCCTAACGCCCCAGTATAGTGATGGGGACACTATACTGTCAAAGAGCACAATCCTTCGGATGAGAGACGTTAAACCGAGGTCCTGACTCTCTGTGGTCATTAAAAATCCCAGGATGTCTTTCGAAAGAGTAGGGGTGTAACCCCAGCATCCTGGGCAAATCTGCCCATTGGCCTCTGTCCATCATGATCTCCTAATCATCCCCGTATACTGATTGGCTTCATCACTCTGTCTCCTCTCCACCAGTAAGCTGGTGTGTGGTGGGCTTATTGGCGCAATATGGCTGCCGTCGCATCATCCAGGTGGATGCTGCACATTGGTGGTGGTTGAGGAGATTCCCCCCTTCCTTGTAAAGTGCTTTGTGGTCCCAGAGAAAGCGCTATATAAATGTAACGAATTATTATTATTATTGGGCGGAAGCCTATAGCAAAAGGGAATCGCAAGCCGAGTCTGATGGTATAATTTGGGGCCATCTGGACCCGTTTGAGAAGCAATTTTTGCTTCCACAAACCGGGCCAGGGACCACAGGCGTACCCGAGGTAGGACAGCGAGGTGGAGGACAGGGACCAGGCTCGGAAGGCCTAAGGCGGCCCGAAGTAGGGTCTGAGTGTGGTGCACTACACTTACCTGTCTCCACGAGACGGCCTGGGATGCGTGAGAAGGTGGATGACTGGGTCCTCGAACTACACCCAGCTGCCGTGCTGGCGAACAAGAGGGGGCTGAGGGGTGCAAGGCTTTACAGGGTCACACACACGCCAGACTTGCCCTCTTGGGACCCAGGAATAGAGGAATTTGCTCTTTCTTTGAAGTGTGGGTACCGCTTGTTCTGCTCTTTTTGGGAACAAGCGGTGGAACAGACACTCACACCAACGAAGACTCCACCCGGCCCTCACCCGGGGGGAGGGAGTGGATTGGTGACCAACTCCAAGAGCATTCGCTCAGGTATGCTTACGCTGTGGCTTGCCACCTGGCTTTGAAGCGGGCTGGGAGTCCCTACTGCGGCCAGCTCCATGCTGAGGCCTGGCTGTCTAGCCTGAGGCCTGAGGCGAGACATCCAACACTATCCTTCTATCACCCATCCCACGCGGCACCCATAAGGCGGGGCGTGGTAATGTGGACTCGCGCTTCGCAGACGAAGGTGAGTCTCGATCTCAACACCGCAACAGTCATATTCCCGCAATGGGAACATAAACCGTCCACAAAAACTACTTCAGCGTGCTGTAAGCCCAAACACGTGATACAACAATTGTGACCGTCATAGAGGAAGAGGGAACGACCGCATCCAGAAACGCACGGGTGGAATGACATCTTGAAAAAGACGCACACCCATGTTGCTCTTTCAGGAAATAGGTGCCGGAGGTACCAGTGCCGGAGCACACAGGGGAATGAACACACCAACACTGAACAGAGAACTGAAACAGTGAAGCTCTCACTTTTCCGCCCTCTAACCAGCCATCAACAAACACAAACATTCAGAAATTTGTTGCTGTTAAATCAGCAGTTGAGAGCTCAAAGCTTGCTATCACCACTGCATTCACGCTGTAGAAACCACCTGTGCAAAAGGCCCGGACGTCCTTAAATGTCCTGGACGTTTTAGACCAATCACAGCGTGCGAGGTTGCTATAGTGACATTCGCGCTGAGGCGAACTGTGAGGGAGAGAAAAGATGCATCGCAAATGTTAATGGAAATGCTCGATAGTTAGTATAGTTAAGTTGTAGTGTTCGACGATTATTCAGCTGGTATACATGTACATTGAGTCGCTGTGTGCGTACATACCAAGTAAGTTCATATTTCTATGTTTGTTCTGTGGATATTCAGAAACTGGTAGTCTATGTTCATCAGCACCAGTCGATTAGCATGAATATGCTGTATTGCTTTCTATGCAGTATTATTTCGGAGTTTCTATATGTTACTAATGTAATGTATTAGATATTATGTTATTATTGGTTGTACGGTTACTTTGGAGATGATTATTATCACGCAGTGATCAGCGATCTATCCTGAATATATGGCATGTCTAGTTGAACGCATTTACGTGCTATCAGCGCCTTCTTGTGGCGATGTTTAGTATAATTATTCTGTCTAATAATACTTCTTTATGGGATTGTATATAGCCTGAATGCTGATAATGTTTATGTTATGTATAATGTTTATGTATCCTAATGTTTATTTCTTTGTTTGATTTGTTATAGAACCACACTCACATACCCCATATGTAAATCTACCAGCTCTTCAGTAAATCAGCTCGTCAGCTCTTAAACCCTGCTTGGAGTATCTGTTCAATTAAGCGTCAACTTATACAGTTCTGACCGACTGCCTGCTGCGTTTCACATCCTTTAAAAGTAGTCTACAATCGAACCTCTTCAGTTTAAATGGTCCTTCGAGCCGGATAGTGAATCACAGCAGAGAGATGACATCCCACTTTGAACTAGATACTCCTGTTGTTCGACCTAGACGACAGATAAAGCTACCTGCACATCTAGCAGATTATCAAGTTACTGATTCAGCGAATATGAAGAGAGCATTACCTCTGTTTCCGCCTACAGCTGAGAGTGTGTCGCGATCATCTTCTCCAGAGAGCCAGTCACCGTATGCAGATGATCTACGACTATGTGATGAATGGCCAGATCCAGCAGAAGATGTAGCATCAGAGTATAATGAGCTCCGCCTCCAAGACCAGCAGCTATACGATATTAAATCTATGTGGTCTGAGATGAAAAGAGATAGCAATGAGCTTCGCAGTCAGATCCTACCTGAGATATTGTCCACGCTGCGAGGGCTCCAGGCGGAGAATGTCACGTTAAAGCAGGAGATTCAGCAGATAGCCACAGGAAGAGGGACTCCTGGTCGACCAGTAATGCCAGTTCCAGCCCCTCGCACCCATGTGCCACCATCCGTCCATAGACAGAGAGGTTCTGCTGAGTATGCTGGAGAGGCTTCTCTAGATCGATCTGCCCAGTGTGAGCAGCTGACAAAGCAGATGGGAGACTTCACGTTTACACCCAGGCCAGAGCACCCATATACTGGAAGGAGTCGCCCAGTTCCCTCTCAGAGGTCCTACGCCCACTCAGCACAGCCTGTAACAGCTGTTCAGCATGACGACGAGACGCCTAGTGCCAGACGCAGCCGTCACCAAAGTGATAGAGACTTCTGCCAGACTCCATGCCCAGAGCTGACGCCTAGAGCAGAAATGCAGCATGTCTATGAGCAGGTATACCGAGGCCCTAAGCCTACCATCCCCAGTCTGACAGCAGCAGATCCCAGACAGTTTTCGAGATTACGGATGGCGCTAGAGAACCTTCTGCCAACGAATGCGAGTGAACGCTTTAAGTATCAGATCTTGACTGATCATTTAGAGCTAGAAGAGGCCCTACTAGTAGCAGATTCCTACTGTAACTCTGTGAGACCCTATACAGACACTATGCGAGCTCTTGTGAAAATTTATGGTCAACCCCACAAGTTGGTGCTGCGAAATATCGCTGAAGTACTAGAAGGTCCCAATCTCAAGCCAGGTGACGTTAAAGCATTCAAGTTCTTCGCCCTCCGTGTACGCTCATTAGTGAGTATGTTGGAGCAGTTGGGGTCTGAGGGAGCATCTGAATTAGAATGTGGCTCACACGTGTCCAGACTCCAAGGCAAGCTTCCCCACGAGCTCCAGATCAGCTTTAAGAGATATGTCCACCCATCTAGGATCACAGTTCCCACCCTTATCGACTTTGCAGACTGGTTAGAGTATGAGCTCCAGGTCCAAGACGACACTGCCAAGACAGCTACTTATGCTCCACCCTTAACTATTAAGAAGCGAGAAGGTCGTTACAACCCCAAGCCTCCTGGGAGATCCACAAGTTTCCTGCTGGGTACAGAGAAGGCTGCTGCAGGCAGTGAACACAGAGCGTACGCTCCAGAGTCCCGGCCTAGCTCCGCCAGGTACCAAGAGAAGTTACGTGCCTACTGCCCTTATTGTGATAACGCCAGTCATTTCCTTAATGGATGCCACAACTTCAAAGAGTTAACTAAGGACCAGAAAGAGGCCTGGATTCGTACGAATAATCGTTGTTGGAGATGCGGCCGCAATCATCACGCTTCCAGATGCACACTGAAGGCCTTGTGTAAGACCTGTAACAGGAAACACCTCCTTATATTGCATGATCTAAACGAGAGAGCCGCGACTGCCAGTACAGCGCCCAATCCCCCAGAGAACTCCTGTCTTGTGAGTACCACGAAAGACATCCTGTTCGTTGACCGTTCAGTCAGTAGCCGTAAAGTAATGTTGAAAGTGAGTAAGGTGATCATCACGAATGGAGATGCCTCGTTAGAGACATATGCAGTGCTTGACGACGGGTCTGAGAGGACTATCCTCCTTCAAGCAGCCGCACAGCAGCTGAATCTCAGGGGACAACCAGAAGACCTGATACTGAGAACAGTGAGACAGGATCAGCATGTGCTTCATGGGGCGGCCGTTTCTTTCACAGTATCATCTGTGTCTCATCCCCACCAGAAATACCTCATCCAACATGCCTTTACAGCTGAAAAACTAGGTCTTGCTGAACACACCTACTCGGTGGCTTCATTAAAGAAGAGGTATCGACACTTAGCAGGCCTTCCGTTGCAGCCGATGGATAAAGTGCAGCCGATGTTGCTGATAGGGTCTGATTGCCCACACTTCATTACGCCTGTTGCACCAGTCCGGTTAGGCCCACCAGGTGGACCCGCTGCAGTTAAGACCCGCTTAGGATGGACTCTTCAAGGTCCTACCCATGAGATTCGTCGTGAGATTAACACGCACCACTGCTTCTTTACCTCTGTCATCCCTAACGCAGATCTGTTTGCTCACGTAGAGAGATTATGGCAGATGGATGTGATTCCGTACCGCAGCGACAAGGTGGTGACGAGATCCAAGCTAGACCAAGAAGCTATTAAGCTTTTGCAAGAGAAGACTGTGAGAGTGGAGGTGGAAGGGACTATGCGGTATGCTACGCCACTGCTGAGGAGTCAGAGCATGCCACAGCTAACCATGGCCAAAGAAGCTATTCTCCCTCAGCTTAGGAGTGTCGAGAGGAGACTGCTTAAGAATCCAGATCAGGCTTCGGCCTACCAGGCGGAGATCACTAGGCTGAAGGAGGCAGGTTATATAGCCAAGTTTCAACCGAAGGAAGTGGTGAGCTCTACAGAGTCATGGTACATTCCCCACCATATGGTGCAACATAATAACAAGAATCGGGTCGTCTATAACTGCTCCTTCCAATATGAAGGTCACAGCCTTAATGAGTTCCTTCTGCCAGGACCCACGCTAGGCTCATCCTTGCTAGCAGTTCTGCTCCGCTTCCGAGAGCATCCGGTGGCCATAAGCAGTGATATTCGGGGTATGTTCCACCAGGTGAGGTTGCTCCCTGATGATATGCCCTTACTCAGGTTCCTGTGGCGTGACATGAAGCCAGAACAACTTCCTGATGTGTACCAGTGGCAAGTCCTCCCCTTTGGCACCACATGCAGTCCCTGTTGCGCCACCTATGCCCTGCAGAGTCACGTCATAGCTCACAGCCAGTCTGGAGACCCAGTCAGAGAGGTAATTGAGAGATCATTCTATGTTGATAATTGTCTACATAGTCTTCACTCCCCCCGAGAGGCCCGAGACCTAGTAGATCAACTATGTTCTCTCTTATCCACCGGAGGCTTTGAGCTTCGACAATGGGCCAGCAATTACCCGTCAGTGATTACTCACCTTCCTGCTGAGTTGATATCCAATACCTGTGACCTCTGGCTTAGTCAAGGCCAACAAGGCGTCCATGAGTCTACGCTCGGATTACATCGGCATTGTCAGCATGACACCCTACGTTACAAGCATCGAGCTAGCCGTTGCTCGACTGTGACAATGCGCAGCATCTACCATGTACTGGCCAGCCAATATGACCCCCTCGGTTATATTGTCCCTTACACCACTAGGGCGAAGATATTGGTACAGCGATTATGGGATAAAAAGCGAGACTGGGATGATCCGCAGTTACATGAGGAACTCCTTACTTCATGGTTCGAGTGGGAGAAAGAGTTGAGTGGACTAGAGAAGATATCCTTACCTCGATGCTATGTCAGCTCACAGATGGATCACCAGTCCTGTAGATACGACATCCACGTTTTCTGTGATGCATCTGAGCAGGCATATGGTTCCGTGGCCTATCTGCGGACAGAAGACAAAGAAGGTCGAGTAGAAGTCATTTTTATCGCTGCCAGATCCCGCGTTGCGCCCCGCAAGCAGCAATCTATACCCCGCTTAGAGCTGTGTGCCGCTCTTACTGGAGCACAACTCTCCCAACTCCTGACTACAGAGCTTACAATTCCCATTCACTCCACCACGCTCTGGTCAGACTCCACCACCGTGCTCACATGGCTTACTTCCAGCTCATGTCGCTACAAGGTGTTCGTAGGAACTCGGGTGGCAGAGATCCAAGAAATAACAGCTTCGTTCACCTGGTGCTATGTCAGATCCGCAGACAACCCAGCGGATGACATCACGCGAGGCAAGCCTCTTCGTGACCTTGCTACAGGGAGCCGGTGGAGCCAGGGGCCGGCATTCCTCAAGCTGCCACCTGATAGTTGGCCCGGACAGCCCTCTCTGTCATTTGAAGAGTCAAGCAGTGAGTTAAGACAGTCAGCCTTCTCTGGGTTAGTGACCACGACTGCACACTCACCTCAGTCACCGCACTATAACACTCTGTCAGAGTGTCTGAACGCCTATGGGCAGGAGATTCATGGGGCGGCCTACTCCTCCAGTGCTGATCTCGAAAGAGATGTTCAACAAGCAGTCCTTCGCCAAGCTCAGTTAGAGTCCTTTCCCGATGAGCTGAAACTTCTGAAGTCAGACAAACCAGTGTCAGCCTCAAGCAGATTGGTTTCACTCTCCCCTGAGCTTGATGCTGCTGATGGATTGATTCGTGTAGGAGGCCGTCTACGACACTGTGAGGTACTAGAAGCGGATGTTGTTCATCCAGTGGTTCTCGACCCTCGACATCCTACTACAGAGTTAATTATCAGGGATTATGATGAGAGACTGTGTCACCCCGGAACAGAGAGACTGTTCACCGAGATCAGAAGGACATACTGGATTCTGAGAGGCCGAGAAGCTGTTCGCCGACACCAGCGTCAGTGTACAGAGTGTAGAAAATGGAGAGGTCGTCCAGAAGTTCCCCTCATGGCTGACCTACCCCTGACCAGACAGAGATATTTCCGTCCAGCCTTTTACTCGACTGGCATGGACTGTTTCGGCCCTTTCATAATTAAGATCGGCCGACGTAACGAGAAGAGGTGGGGCATAATCTTCAAGTGTATGACCACCAGGGCAGTCCATCTCGATCTTCTCACCAGTATGGACTCTGATTCGTTCTTGATGTCTCTACGGCGGTTCATTGCACGTCGAGGGAAGCCGTACGAGTTATTGAGCGACCAAGGCACCAACTTTAAGGGAGGAGAACGGGAATTAGATGACTCTTTCGCCACCCTCCAAGATGAGCTACAGAGTCACCTCGCCAGCCAGCAGATAAAGTTTGTTTACAACCCGCCAGGCGCCCCTCACTTCGGCGGTTGCTGGGAGAGAGAGATCCGCTCGATCAAAACAGCCCTCAGAGTGACCATCGGGGCTCAAACTGTTACGGAGGAAGTCCTAAGAACAGTTCTGATCGAGGTCGAAGGTATTCTCAACTCAAAGCCCCTTGGGTATACTTCCTCGGACGTGGCTGACCCTGATCCAATAACCCCATACTGCTTCATAATCGGCCGTCGGGACGCATCCTTACCTCAGGTAGTCTACCAAGAGTCCGAGATTCTGAGTCGCAGACGTTGGCGCCACAGCCAACTGCTGGCTGATCACTTTTGGAGACATTTCCTCAAGTACTACTTACCTGGTCTCCAAGCTCGCCAGAAGTGGAGGACCGAAAAGAAGTCATTGGAAAGTGGAGACGTGGTCATGATCGTCGATCCCCAACTTCCTCGTGCTCTCTGGCCAGTAGGCAGGATCACCCAGGTGTTTCCAGGTTCCGATGGGCGTGTCCGGACAGCCAGTGTAGATGTCAAGGGTAAGACTTACACGCGGATCGCGGCTCGCCTCATCCAGCTTCCAGCTCTACCTGAGGACGACCAGGACAAAATATAGACCTTTTTGAGATGATCGAATTCAGTTCTTGAATTCGGGGGCGGCTGTGCAAAAGGCCCGGACGTCCTTAAATGTCCTGGACGTTTTAGACCAATCACAGCGTGCGAGGTTGCTATAGTGACATTCGCGCTGAGGCGAACTGTGAGGGAGAGAAAAGATGCATCGCAAATGTTAATGGAAATGCTCGATAGTTAGTATAGTTAAGTTGTAGTGTTCGACGATTATTCAGCTGGTATACATGTACATTGAGTCGCTGTGTGCGTACATACCAAGTAAGTTCATATTTCTATGTTTGTTCTGTGGATATTCAGAAACTGGTAGTCTATGTTCATCAGCACCAGTCGATTAGCATGAATATGCTGTATTGCTTTCTATGCAGTATTATTTCGGAGTTTCTATATGTTACTAATGTAATGTATTAGATATTATGTTATTATTGGTTGTACGGTTACTTTGGAGATGATTATTATCACGCAGTGATCAGCGATCTATCCTGAATATATGGCATGTCTAGTTGAACGCATTTACGTGCTATCAGCGCCTTCTTGTGGCGATGTTTAGTATAATTATTCTGTCTAATAATACTTCTTTATGGGATTGTATATAGCCTGAATGCTGATAATGTTTATGTTATGTATAATGTTTATGTATCCTAATGTTTATTTCTTTGTTTGATTTGTTATAGAACCACACTCACATACCCCATATGTAAATCTACCAGCTCTTCAGTAAATCAGCTCGTCAGCTCTTAAACCCTGCTTGGAGTATCTGTTCAATTAAGCGTCAACTTATACAGTTCTGACCGACTGCCTGCTGCGTTTCACATCCTTTAAAAGTAGTCTACAATCGAACCTCTTCAGTTTACCACCAGCACTGGAAAGAGTCTTCCAGAAGAACACCAACACACTCGCTCGTTGTAAACAACAGCACTCTTCAGAGACATCAAACGATCGGCTCCGAAGCGAAAGGCAACTACTGCGTGCATCCACTTCCATATTTATACCTTTTAATAATTTCTTTTAATAAGTTCACTTCCATTTATACCATATTTATACTTCCATTGGCTCGATCAATAGTAATCGAAGACGATTGGCTCCCTGGCGTGATCCCCATTCAATCGATGTCGACTACGTCTGACGTTCTCGACTGAAAGGGAACAACAGTTAAATAATAATAATAAAATGTTTTTCTTTTCTATGCATACAAAAGAAAACAAATACATTTGGGACAGAGTTTGTCAAAATAAAAGTTATGTAGCCTTAACAAAACAGTGGTCTAGAGAAGTTCTCTTGAGGCTGTGTGCCAGAAATACTTAAGCACTTAATCTATTAGTGTCTTAATATTGCATCCATAATTAACACTTTCTGTGCAATCAAACATGAACTTAAGCTTTACAGTGTGTGTTCTACTCCACTGTAGTCAATTAATTACCATGCTATGACAAAAAATAATTAAACACACTGAAGACAAACTTTGCTGGACTGTTCATGCATAAATGGACAAAAAAGGACATTAGATTGCAAACAAATTTAATAATAATTTCACAGAAGTGTCATCCATGACCGGTTGCACAAAAACACCAAAAAACTAGTCCAAAATGTGTAAAGACGGTCCAAAACAGTAAAAAAAGAAAAGAAAAAAGGACTGAATATCATACAGATAGAAGTCAGAAAACATCACGCAATAAAAACAGAATAGCAGGCAAGTGCTGAAATGACAGAAGTACCATAAATGTGTTTCATATGACTCTAAAAGACCCAGTTTTACCTGATTGGTCAGCCAATCAGTCGGTTGTTGATTGGTCAACTGCTTAAAGCACGTGTTGGAAATGACGTGCCAGCAGGCCGTAGATGGGCATTATGCAGATGTGTAAACATGATGTGATGTGTTTTTCTGTCTGTTTAGTTTCTTGGTGTAATGATACTGACGCGGAAGCAGACAAAGATTATGGTGAAGAGAACCCAATGAAGTTTATCTACAGCGTCCAAAGATCCAAAACCATGAAACAAAGTATAAACAAAAACTGGATTATGAACAGACCTGTTGCATGGAAACATGGAACGGCATACGTACTTCTTAAATACATGATACAGGGAAGCACATGACTCTCACAGCCCCATGAATAAACAAAACTATGAAACGAGAACCAATCAGAAACAAGGGAATCAGCACATGGCATGATTACATGACAGCAAGGGAAACACATGACAAAAAGAGGAACATTAAAATAAAATGAAATCCTAAAGCCCGCCACACTACAAGATATTCAGGGTGATTTTGGACTGATTTCTCACCTTTTGACAATCCAAAAGTAAAATATTGATGGTTCTACAGATTATTTCATCAGATTTTCCTGTGGTGTAAGGTGCCTTAGGAGTGACCCGATCTCAATATTCAATAACATGTTGCATATTTACGTGTTATTGTCGTAACACGTGTTATTTACGTGTTATTGTCGTAACATTGATCGTGCGCTTACAATACAAATTCAGCATATCTCACCGTAACTTTGCAGACTGTTTACACGCACAAACAACTATATTACACACTAAAGGAAAGGTAAAAATAATAATAAAAAGTAGGGATGCACTGACATGACACTTTTGGCCGATATCGATAATCCTTTATATTTGAAAGCTGATGACCAATGGTATTGGCCGAAAAATCTTAATCCGAGTTTTTATATAATTTTTGAGAGCCTGATTACAAAACCAAAAGTCTCACCATTAAAATCCATGTCTCAAGCACACAATTATAATGATGTTATGTAGCTGATATGACAGACTTGTGTTGCACTTTACTGTATTTTCCTTTTTTGAAGTGATTCCAATCATATTTCAAGCAATTCAAAACCATCATGTTGAACAGTCGCATCTAAAATGTCTCAGCTGAAGGAAATAACTCATTATTTATCAGCTTTAATATATCTGCCAGATTTTTTTATTGGGCCAATACCGATATGGTGGAGAGATATATCGTGCATCCCTATAAATAAGGAATAATATGCGCAATTTAACAGATCTTGTAGTAAAGCAGTGTTTGTAGTTTTGTATTTTTAACAATCTACAATCAAAAACGGTTATTTGAATCTGATAAGAGCTGTGCTTTTCCTTTAAGTTAATTAAGGTGGACAATAAAACGTATTCCCATTGATTTGTATAAATATATCTAGAGAACAGAAGATGACAGAGACGTAATGTACTCTCCTCGCGATGGCCTTGGCACACAAAACTTTTTTTATTGATAAAACTATTTATTTTATACAACATTCATGCCTACTCAGTGATTTGGTGTAGTTCTCTGACTGCCACAGATGGGGATAATCTCACGACTAGTGGTTTGAACTACGCCACAGTTTCACCCAAACCCTTCCTCTGTCACCCCTCATCTTAGTGTGCCCTCTTTCGGGACTTCTTAGCATCAGTGTGTGTCTGGGTAATTATGCTCAAGCCGGGACAAAAAGCGCATGGCACTACACATTAGCATAATGATTTACGAGGGAGGTCACGCAAGGCAAAGCGGAGCGGAAATTAGCAGCTTCAGGCAAGTGGCAGCAACATCATTATGTTATGCAAAAGACACTTGACGCTAATGCCTAAATAAATATGCTGCGTTTAGACTTCCACACGCAGTATTTTCACCGGGATAAATGCAAATATAAAAATGATTTAAAAAGTCCTCCTTCAGAATGGACTTTGCATGCACTGCGTAGGATAGCATTTCTAAAGAGCGGGAAACCTTTTTCCCGCCATTGATAAGCTGAGAAATTAAGCCAACGGCTGTTTTTTTTAAAAATCGTTTTCTGCAATCTCTTTATCTAAGATGCTCCTGTCTGGTTGCAAATAGATAATTCTGAAACGAGAACTGATTTCAGCTTGAAACAACAGAATATCTTGCAGTTTCAGTAGCGGACGCTGCACACCAAATCCAGAAAAATGTAAAAATACTGGAAAGTCTGTAGCATAATGGAAGTACTGAAACTCCATAAATAACAATCTCAGCTGACATTTAAATTTAAAATGAAGTACCATTAGCATTGAGTCCTTGCAAAAGGCTCAGCTTGTGTGAGCTATTTCGGGCCTCCTCATTCAAAATAGCCATGTGATACTCTCGCTGATTGCATTACTATGTAGATTGATGCAATTGCCAACTTTGCCAATTGCTGATTTATTCCCGAGTGTGTTTGTTTCATATGCTGTGAGATACTTGGCTTATTGAGATGGCATTTCTTTCTGTTTCTCCATATTCTAAAGATATTTCTAACGATAAAGCAGTGATCATGCACATATTAGTCTCCATTCTTGTGTTGTCAGTACATGATGTTTCAGTGTTTATGTTATCTTGTCATGTAGTTTTCTCTCGGTTCAGTTTGTATCATGTTCACGCTAATCTATTGCATTATTCCCAGAAAGGAATTTAAAAGGCTCTTTCTCTGTTGTTCTCAAGAGTGTGTTAATATACCGTGCCAATCTTACTATAGATATATGATGGAGGGAAAAAAAGAGTCTGATGGCAGAAACTAACATTTTTATTTCTGATATTTGGCACCAATTTCCCAGGAAGTGTTCTCTTGAACACATGGAATAGGGCATAAAACATTTGCGAATAAAGCAGCATTTCCATCCCATGCATTAAATTGGACAACTTTGGATGGAAACACACCTAATGTGACTGGTTTGAATTTAATAGGCATTCTGGTTTACTACCAACTGTATGTTGACGCTCACAGCTACTCAAATGACTTTGCCTTCACTGGTGTATATAACGTTGCATGACATGCTTCATTTGGCATGTATAGCTCCTGTCTCATATTCTATACCATCACTGCTGTCCTGTGTTCATATTAACTATCCCTTTGTGAATTCCTAGAGCTCTTGAAGAACCATTAGTATAATTGAAATGCTAACATATCACCAACATTGCCTTAAGCAATGCGAGAACTCAAACATTAGATGAACTCTTTTAAAAAAATCGATAAATGTGTTTCTTGCTGAAAAACACTAATGAAGTAAACAATTACTTATATTTGTGAAAATGGGAAGTGCAAATAGAAAGTCCCTCTTGACTAACATTACGAGTCGAACAAGGCTGTTTTCTGGTTTGAAAATTTTAATATGTCATACATGGTTAAACTCATGTTTGGGGCATAAGATCACAAAGTAATTGTTTTGTAAATTTCATTGCCATGTGATGGTTCATTAAGACAATAACTTAGCAATTCATAATGCAAACATTTCTAAAACCTCAAACCCAACTGATGAGAGAGAGCAAGAGAATGGAAACAATTTGGTTTAAGGGGAAGTATTTATTCATATTTGAGATAGAGCGATTGGGAATTAAAGCCCTTGGAAAATTACAGTCCTCAGGAATTATTTTTTGTTTGCATGTTCCCCTTAAAGTGCATCCCCACATTCATAATGTTTTCATAGCCAAGAAGTGGCGGGAAAATAAACAAAGGGAGAAAGAAACTTAGTGAATGTAAACATGTTCGTTTACATGACAACGATGTGCTATAAACGGAAAGGTTTTTTCTTTGTACAGATGACAACGATATCAAAATGATCCCCGTTCACACAGATCGGAAAAAAATGACTAATAATGCTGTATTATGCATGCAAGACAAGTAGTTCGTTTTTGTCCGATTTGTATTCAAAGGATGTTAATCTTGATAATTCTGTATTATTACTTTGTCTGGGTAAAGTTCATCCTCACAAAGCTGGAAACATTCACTGTAATCCCAATTTAAGAATTTGGGAACCCCTAAAAGGTTTTATATTAATGAAGCACCTGACAGAACCCTTTAAGGTCTCATATAGAACCTATTCTTCTATGAATGCAGAATTAGAACGATTATTAAAACTTGCTATAGTTATCTCTGTGCAATTTATTTCCAACAGCCTCTGGCTTTTCACAAATAATTTCTTTTGCGATACAGTGCATTATGTAATGTTTTGACTGATAACCACTTGGACAGTTTGTGTGACATTCCTTCATTCTACACAAGGCAAATCAAAACAATCGAGACTACATTAAGATAAACAGTGATAAACATGGTTAAAGCACAGTGTGTTTTGAGTAGTCAATGGCTGACTTCAGAAATCATGTATTCATTTGAATATATTTCAAAATGAGATTTTAAGTACATTTTGCTTATTTTCGTCGTGTGAACAATTGTGACGCTGTCACTTATTACATATTTTCTTATATATGTTATGTGTATTTTCTAATTTACTGTATTATTTGTGGTATTGTGATGATGGTCTGGCTGCCCCCCAGGGGCCTGTTGCACAAGCTGTGTGGAAGTTACAACTTAGTCTAGTTTTGACACAGTTTTTAAATGGGCACTAAGATACAACTAACGCACTACTAAATATTTTTGCATTGCACCATTAAACTTAGTTGAAGCGTAACTCTATAAACTAAATATTTACGGAAGCCTCCGATCGGGAATAACGGTTGGACTAAAATAGCAGACAGACTGAACTGCATCAATAAGATCTTTTACCTGACAGACTTCAATTCTTTAGACATATATGATAATGCTGACATTTACACTCGCTTACATTTTAAGAGAGAGAACATTATCTGAATAGATTACTTTGTTAGCGGCTCATGAACACGAACCCTTCCTACAGCGCCGCTGTGTATATATGTCCCATCGGTCCGTGTTGTGCCAAATTTCAAATAAAATCAGTCATAATCAATAAATGTTATGTCTTATGTTTTTTTTTTGTATCATTACTTATTTATCCTTATTAATTTAGTTTTAAGTTTCTGAATGTTATTTACACAGTAAAAAAAAAAAAAAAAAGTTTCCATTAAATACGACACTTAATCATGACAAGTGTTTTTATGTTACGTGAGGCAAATCACATTGAGGGTGGGGGAGAATCACATTATGAAAAAAATATTTTTCTCCAAAACACGTTGGCCACAATTATTGGCACCCCTAGAATTTTTTACGAGTAAAATATCTCTGAAGTATATTCCCATTAATATTTACCTTTTTTAGCACACCAGGGTGACTAGGAACATGAAATTGTCCAGCCATGGCTTCGTGTTTCACAGGAGTTTAAATATGAGGAAACACAAATGCCAAATCCCCTTAATCATTCATCAGAATGAGTAAAACCAAATAATATAGTTCTGATGTGCATTAAAAGATTGTTGAGCATCACAAAATATAAAGTGGCTGTAAGAAAATAGCTAAAGAATTGAAAATCCCCATTTTGACCATCAGGGCAATAATTAAGAAGTTCCAATCAACTTAAGATGTTACGAATCTGCCAGGAAGAGGACGTGTGTCTATATTGATTTAATGCATGGCGAGGAGGAGAGTTTGAGTGGCCAAAGACTCTTCAAGGATCACAGATGGAGAATTGCAGAGATTAGTTGAGTCTTGGGGGTCAGAGAGCCAAAAAAAAAAAAAAAAAAACTACATCACCACATGTTGTTTGGGAGGGTTTCAAGAAAAATCCTCCTCGCACATCCAAAACCAAACTCCAGCATATTCAATTGTGAGACACGACTGGACCTTCAAACGGCACAGGCTTCTGTGGTCAGATGAAACTAAAAAAATATATTTTTGCCAGAAAACACACTAGATGGGCGCACAAGGATAAAAAAACTATTTAATATACCATTGGATCTTTAATGTTGTGGGCATATTTTTCTGCTGGAGGTCCTGGACTTCTTGTTCAGATACATGGCATCGTGGATTCTATCAAATATCAACAGATAAAAAATCAAAACCTGACGCCTTCTGCTAGAAATCTTATAATGGGCCGTGGTTGGATCTTCCATCAGGACAATGATCCAAAACAAACATCAAAATCAACACAAAAATGTGTTACGGAGCACAAAATGAAGCTTCTGCCATGACCGTCGCAGTTCCCTGACCTGATGAGTGGCTGAACTGAAGAGGAGAAGCACAAACATGGATCTGGGAATCTGAAGGATCTGGAGAGATGTTGTATGGAGGAATGGTCTCTGATCTCAGGTCAGGTGTTCTCCAAACTCATCAGGCATTATGGGAGAAGACTCTGGTATCTGGTATCTTGTCAAAAGGAGATTGCAAAAAGTATTTAATAAAAGGGTGCCAATAATTGTGGCCAACGTGTTTTGGAGAAAAACATTTATTTCATAATGTGATTTCCCCCCCACTTTCAATTCTTTTACTTCAATGAAAGGTTAGAATTTTGCACATTTTTTGAATGAAAGATCAAAAGGATAAACAATGCAGATTTATTTTTTTTCAGCCAGTTTTGATCATATTTACCAGGGGTGCCATCAATTTTGACCATGACTGGCTGTTATTGGATCATCGAGGCTAAATGTCATATTATGCGACTACAGATTACTTTACGGAGAGTTTACGTCCTACTATCTACGTTCTGCCTTACGAACAAATAGTGCAACGGAATAAAGAACAGAGTTAGTTACAACTAGCCAGAAGTTACTAAGCCTCTTGTGAGGACTATGTATTTATTACAGAACTTACGAATGGCTTCACACATGAGGTTCCACACATGGGATTAATAATGTGTCTGTCATTCGGTCAGTCAGCATGAGTTTCCATCGCCTTCGGTTCTTTACAACTTAAACCCATGTAGAGGAATGTTATTTTGTTGAGGAGATCCTCTGCTGTGCTAGTAACATAATGGAGCACAATTATCTGAGGAAGAAAAGCACAGTGGCACTGACAAATGTTGCTTTTCCCATGCATGAAACATTATGCTCCTCCATCAGGAGCTAAATAACCCCTTGTTTATCTGCCTGAGAAAAAGAATAGATTTCCAGGAAACTCTCGTGGTATATGGCACATGGTATATGTTCCATGAAATCTGGGCTGAAGAGCTCCTGACATATTTTGTGAATTTCAATTAGTTGTGGTTGTTGTGAAGGCAGGCATTTGTACCTTGGTTGGCAGTGCTCAAATAGGCGTTAAAGATCTGTTTAAAGAGACCTCGAGGCATTTTAATCAAGTACGATCCACAAAGAACAAAGCCTTTATAGTTGTTGGATAATTCAATAACTTGTTCACAAATATTTTTATATCATAGCCATCGTAATGTACCATTTATCATCCTTGCTTTTGTTTGTACTACACCTTTTGAACCTTTTAAATTGAAAGGGATGGAACTGAAAGGGATGGAAACTCATGCTGACTGACCGAATGACAGACACGTTATTGATCGCATTTGTGGAACTGGGGTGAAGCCAGACCATCATCACAATACCACAAATAATACACTAAATTAGAAAATACATAAAGCGATGTAATAACTAAGTTACAACCCCTTTAAAATAAAATATTGAAGTATATTCAAATGAATACAGAATCTCTGTAGTCAGTCATTGACTACTCAAAACACACTGTGCTTAAACCATGTTTATCACTGTTTATCTTAATGTAGTCTGGATTGTTTTGATTTGCCTTGTGTAGAATGAAGGCATGTCCAAGTGGGTATCAGTCAAAACATTACATAATGTACAGTATCGTGTTCGCCAGAATGAGCCAGTCTTGGAGGTAGTTGAGAATGCGAACGGCATTTGTTTGTACTACGCCCTTTGAACCTATTAAATTTTGCAACTCATTAATTTTAATTTAAAAATGAACGCGTACAACTTGTACAGATATATTATTAGGGGCTTAATTTTTATTCATGAATTACTGGGTTCCCTATCAGTCAGTCACGTTTGACTTTACATCAGAGGTGAACTGACGAATTGGGATCTCGCCTGAGAGCCCAATCACCTTCGAGTGTTAACTAAACTAACCAATGCACATTGGCGTGCGAGATTTATATCTTGCCTAGCGCAGGTATAAATACGGAAGCAGATACAACGCACATTCAGCTTTTCGCTTCATGGCAGAGCGGTTCTTCTGTTCCGGCTCGATCCAGTCACAAGAGTGAAGATAACGATAAGATCTTCGGGAAGAGGTCTCTGCTATCCTGTGTTGGTGTGACGGCGCTGCAGCGGTAGTCACGATCTCCTGAGCATTTCTTGCAGTTTATACAGCCCAAAAAGATCTTTCTGCACAATGCAGGCTCCCAGTTGTGCAGTGGACATTTCCCTTGTGCGCTTCAGCAATATAAAAAAAACCTGTTTTGTTTTGGAACCGCACTTGTTCTCAGCGCTTCGCCCTACTGCCATTCTTTCCAGATGACCAGTTTCCTCTGTGTCTAGGTCCCAAGATGGTGGTGTGTGACACTATCAACCAACGTCAAACAGAGATGTCTGTCTGTTCAGGGGGTTAAACTGTGGAATAGTCTCGATAATGAACTGAAAAGATGTAAATCCATAGGTAGCTTTAAGAAATTATATATATATTAATAAAGTACATTATACAAAGCTGAATGAATTTACCTTTTCTTTTTGAATTGCTGAATGAATTTCTTTTTCTTTTAGTCATTCTTTATGTACGCAAGATGACTTTGGTGTTTTTGGTGTTGTCTGTAAAATAAATGAAATGTAAAAAGGATCGGCGTAATAAGCATAAGCTTAAGCTGACACATTTTCGGTCAAGCAACTTTTTTTTATTTTAAAAATATTGTTTACACCGTAATTTAATTGTCGCTTCTATGTTTGCTTGTAAATTGTTTTTCTTTTTTTTCTTTCTTTTTTTTTTGTTGAAGTTGACCGAAATAAACTAAACCAACTAACTAACTAACCAACTAACTAACTGAGTCTTGCCACCCTGGTCCCCCTCTCCTATCGCCAGCGAGCAGCAGCATGCGGTTTAAGGATGATATGCCTTACGATATGACCATGGAGCCAGGTAAGTGTTGTACCGCAAACTCAGGCCCCACTTTGGGATGCAATGCCTTCCGAGTCAGTGTCTGTGCACCACTTCACTGCCCCACTGCGGGTACATCTCTGGTCCCACTTCTTCGGTCTCCGGGGGCCTGGCTAGTGCTTCCCGGCCCGTCTCGCTGGCTCATTCAGACCATCAGACTATGCGACTCAATTCACCCGGCGTCCCTCCATCTTCAGGGGCATCCAGTTCACATCTGTGCTGGCCAGCGATGCTCCTGTCTTACTGGTGGAGATCGCAATCCTACTGGTAAAGGACGCGATAGTCAGGGTTTCACAGCCCCTACTTCATTGTACCCAAGAAAGGCAGTGGGTTACGGCCAATCTTGGACCTGCGAGTTTTGAATCAGGCTCTAGTTAAAGATGCTAATGCAGAAACGTATCTTCGAAAGCATCCGTCCCCGAGATTGGTTTGCAGCGATTGACCTGAAGGACGCGTACTTTCATGTCTCGATTCTCCCTCGACACAGACCGTTCCTGTGCTTTGCATTCGAGGGGCTAGCATATCAGTACAAAGTCCTCCCTTTCAGGCTGTCCCTATCACCTGGTGTCTTCACGAAAGTCGTAGAGGCAGCCCTTGTTCCCACGAGAGAAAACTGCATTCGGATTACCTTGACGACTTGATTATTCTGGCCCAGTCGTGAGAGCAGTGCTCAGATACCTTAGCCAGCTGGGGCTTCAGGTCAACTTGGAAAAGAGTAAACTCTCCCCTGTGCAAAGGATCTCTTTTCTCAGTATGGAGTTGGACTCGTCAACCTAACAGCACGCCTCACAGTGGAACGTTAAACTGCTTGAATTCACTCAAGAGCAGGACAGCGGCACCACTGAAATTGTGGAAAGGTGGGTTCAGTGAGAATGAGTGTAGGTTTCACAGAAAGGTGACCTGTGTAGGAATCTGTGTTGTGTCAGGAGCCAGGTTGAGAGGAATAAGTGATCCGAGGTATGCAGTGGAGTAACCAGCGTATGATCGGTGGAGTAGTACCATGTGTAAATAAGGTCCAATTAGTTACCTAATTTGTGAGTAGCCCCAGTAGACACTTTGGCTGACGGACGATGATATCATGGTTTTCTCCAGAGTGGCTATATATATAAACTAGAAAAAGTTCGTCGAGACAAACTTTAAGTTGGCTTGTGAAAGTTTGGACCAATAAGTTTGAAGAAGTTTAAAGAAGTTTAAAGTTTAATTAGTTTATAGTTTAGTAAGAAAGAAAGAAAGATAGATTAGTTCAAAAGAAAGAAAGAAAAAAAGATTAGTAAGAAAGAAAGAAAGATAGATTAGTTAGAAAGAAAGAAAGAAAGAAAGAAAGAAAGAAAGATAGATAGATTAGTTAGAAAGAAAGATAGATTAGTAAGAAATAAAGAAAGAAAGAAATATAGATAAGTTAGAAAGAAAGAAAGATATATTAGTTAGAAAAAAGGAAAGAAAAAAAGATTAGTAAGAAAGAAAGAAAGATATATTAGTTAGAAAAAAGGAAAGAAAAAAAGATTAGTAAGAAAGAAAGAAAGATAGATTAGTTAGAAAGAAAAAAGGAAAGAAAGATAGATTAGTAAGAAAGAAAGAAAGAAAGATAAATTAGTAAGAAAGAAAAAAGATTGATTAGTAAGAAAGATAGAAAGATAGATAGATTAGTTAGAAAGAAAGAAAAAAAGATTAGTGAGAAAGAAAGATAGATTAGTTAGAAAGAAAGAAAGAAAGAGATTAGTTAGAAAGAAAAAGAAAGATAGATTAGTTAGAAAGAAAGAAAGATAGATTAGTTAGAAAGAAAGAAAGAAAGAAAGAAAGTTAATTAAAAAGAAAGAAAGAAAGATAGATTAGGTAGAAAGAAAGATAGAAAGATAGATAGATTAGTTAGAAAGAAAGAAAGAAAGATAGATAGATTAGTTAGAAAGAAAGAAAAAAAGATTAGTTAGAAAGAAAGAAAGAAAGATAGATTAGTTAGAAAAAAAGAAAGAAAAAAGATTAGTAAGAAAGAAAGAAAGATAGATTAGTTAGAAAGAAAAAAGGAAAGAAAGATAGATTAGTAAGAAAGAAAGAAAGAAAGATAAATTAGTAAGAAAGAAAGAAAGATTGATTAGTAAGAAAGATAGAAAGATAGATAGATTAGTTAGAAAGAAAGAAAGAAAAAAAGATTAGTGAGAAAGAAAGATAGATTAGTTATAAAGAAAGAAAGAGATTAGTTAGAAAGAAAAAGAAAGATAGATTAGTTAGAAAGAAAGAAAGATAGATTAGTTATAAAGAAAGAAAGAAAGAAAGAAAGAAAGTTAATTAAAAAGAAAGAAAGATAGATTAGGTAGAAAGAAAGATAGAAAGATAGATAGATTAGTTATAAAGAAAGAAAGAAAGTTAATTAAAAAGAAAGAAAGAAAGATTAGTTAGAAAGATAGATTAGTTAGAAAGAAAGAAAGAAAAAAAGATGAGTAAGAAAGAAAGATAGATTAGTTAGAAAGAAAGAAAGAATGAAAGAAAGAAAGAAAGAAAGAAAGAAAGAAATATAGATAAGTTAGAAAGAAAGAAAGATAGATTAGTTAGAAAGAAAGAAAAAAAGATTAGTTAGAAAGAAAGAAAGAAAGATAGATTAGTTAGAAAAAAAAGAAAGAAAAAAAGATTAGTAAGAAAGAAAGAAAGATAGATTAGTTAGAAAGAAAAAAGGAAAGAAAGATAGATTAGTAAGAAAGAAAGAAAGAAAGATAGATTAGTGAGAAAGATAGATTAGTTAGAAAGAAAGAAAGAAAAAAAGATTAGTGAGAAAGAAAGATAGATTAGTTAGAAAGAAAGAAAGAAAGAGATTAGTTAGAAAGAAAAAGAAAGATAGATTAGTTAGAAAGAAAGAAAGATAGATAGTTTAGTTAGAAAGAAAGAAAAATAGATTTGTTAGAATAAAAGATAGATTAGTTAAAAAGAAAGAAAGATAGATAGATTAGTTAGAAAGAAAAAAGATAGATTAGTTAGAAAGAAAGAAAGAGATTTGTTAGAATGAAGGAAAGATAGATTAGTTGGAAAGAAAGAAAGATAGATAGATTAGTTAGAAAGAAAGATAGATTAGTCAAAACGAAAAGATGGATTAGTTAGAAAGAAAGAAAAATAGATTTGTTAGCATAAAAGATAGATTAGTTAAAAAGAAAGAAAGATAGATAGATTAGTTAGAAAGAAAGTTAGATTAGTTAGAAAGAAAGAAAGATAGATTAGAAAGAAAGATAGATAGATAGATTAGTTAGAAAGAAAGATAAATAGATTAGTTAGAAAGAAAGAAAGAAAGATAGATTAGTTAGTTAGAAAGAAAGATAGATTAGTTAGAAAGAAAGATAGATTAGTTAGAATGAAAGAAAGATAGAGTAGTTAAAAAGAAAGAAAGATAGATTAGTTAGCAAGAAAGATAGATTAGTTAGAATGAAAGAAAGATAGAGTAGTTAGAAAGAAAGAAAGATTAGTTAGAAAGAAAGATAGATTAGTTAGAAAGAAAGATAGATAGATTAGTTAGAAAGAAAGATAGATTAGTTAGAATGAAAGAAAGATAGAGTAGTTAGAAAGAAAGAAAGATAGATTAGAAAGAAAGAAAGTTCGATTAGTTAGAAAGAAAGAAAGAAAGATAGATTAGAAAGAAAGATAGATAGATAGATAGATTAGTTAGAAAGATAAATAGATTAGTTAGAAAGAAAGAAAGAAAGATAGATTAGTTAGTTAGAAAGAAAGTTAGATTAGTTAGAAAGAAAGATAGATTAGTTAGAATGAAAGAAAGATAGAGTAGTTAGAAAGAAAGAAAGATAGATTAGTTAGAAAGAAAGATAGATAAGTTAGAAAGAAAGATAGATAGATTAGTTAGAAAGAAAGATAGATTAGTTAGAATGAAAGAAAGATAGAGTAGTTAGAAAGAAAGAAAGATAGATTAGTTAGAAAGAAAGATAGATTAGTTAGAATGAAAGAAAGATAGAGTAGTTAAAAAGAAAGAAAGATAGATTAGTTAGCAAGAAAGATAGATTAGTTAGAATGAAAGAAAGATAGAGTAGTTAGAAAGAAAGAAAGATTAGTTAGAAAGAAAGATAGATTAGTTAGAAAGAAAGATAGATAGATTAGTTAGAAAGAAAGATAGATTAGTTAGAATGAAAGAAAGATAGAGTAGTTAGAAAGAAAGAAAGATAGATTAGTTAGAAAGAAAGTTCGATTAGTTAGAAAGAAAGAAAGAAAGATAGATTAGAAAGAAAGATAGATAGATAGATAGATAGATAGATTAGTTAGAAAGAAAGATAAATAGATTTGTTAGAAAGAAAGAAAGAAAGATAGATTAGTTAGTTAGAAAGAAAGTTAGATTAGTTAGAAAGAAAGATAGATTAGTTAGAATGAAGGAAAGATTGAGTAGTTAGAAAGAAAGAAAGATAGATTAGTTAGAAAGAAAGATAGATAAGTTAGAAAGAAAGATATATAGATTAGAAAGAAAGATAGATTAGTTAGAATGAAAGAAAGATAGAGTAGTTAGAAAGAAAGAAAGATTAGTTAGAAAGAAAGATAGATTAGTTAGAAAGAAAGATAGATTAGTTAGAAAGAAAGATAGATTAGTTAGAAAGAAAGATAGATTAGTTAGAATGAAAGAAAGATAGAGTAGTTAGAAAGAAAGAAAGAAAGATTAGTTAGAAAGAAAGAAAAAAGATTAGTTAGAAAGAAAAAAGATTATTTAGAAAGAAAGATTAGTTAGAAAGAAAGAAAGATTAGTTAGAAAAAAAGAAAAAAGAAAGAAAGAAAGGAAGATTAGTTTGAAAAAAGAAAGAAAGATAGGTAGAAAGAAAGAAAGAAGAAAGAAAGATTAGTTGGAAAGAAAGAAAGATTAGTAAGAAAGAAAGAAAGATTAGTTAGAGAGAAAGAAAGAAAGAAAGAAAGAAAGAAAGAAAGAAAGAAAGAAAGAAAAAAGATTAGTTAGAAAGAAAGAAAGAAAAAAGATTAGTTAGAAAGAAAGAAAGAGAAAAGAAAAAAGATTAGTTAGAAAGAAAGACATATTAGGTAGAAAGAAAGAATGTTTAGGTAGAAAGAAAGATTAGTTAGAAAGAAAGAAAAATTACTTAGAAAAAAAGAAAGAAAGAAAGAAAGGAAGATTAGTTTGAAAAAAGAAAGATTAGTAAGAAAGAAAGAAAGATTAGTTAGAAAGAAAGAAAGAAAGAAAGAAAGAGAAAGAAAGAAAGAAAAAAGATTTGTTAGAAAGAAAGAAAGAAAGAAAAAAGATTAGTTAGAAAGAAAGAAAGAAAAAAGAAAGAAAAGAAAAAAGATTAATTAGAAAGAAAGGTAAGAAAGAAAGAAAGAAAGATTAGTTGGAAAGAAATAAAGATTAGTAAGAAAGAAAGAAAGATTTGTTAGAAAGAAAGAAAGAAAGAAAGAAAGAAAGAAAGAAAGAAAGAAAGAAAGAAAGAAAAAAGATTAGTTAGAAAAAAAGAAAGAAAAAAGAAAGAAAAGAAAAAAGATTAATTAGAAAGAAAGGTAAGAAAGAAAGAAAGAAAGATTAGTTGGAAAGAAATAAAGATTAGTAAGAAAGAAAAAAAGATTAGTTAGAAAGAAAGAAAGAAAGAAAGAAAGAAAGAAAGAAAGAAAAAAGATTAGTTAGAAAGAAAGAAAGAAAAAAGATTAGTGAGAAAGAAAGATAGATTAGTTAGAGAGAAAGAAAGATGGATTAGTTAGAAAGAAAGAAAAAAAGATTAGTAAGAAAGAAAGAAAGATAGATTAGTTAGAAAGAAAAAAGGAAAGAAAGATAGATTAGTAAGAAAGAAAGGAAGAAAGATAGATTAGTGAGATAGATAGATTAGTTAGAAAGAAAGAAAGAAAAAAGATTAGTGAGAAAGAAAGATAGATTAGTTAGAAAGAAAGAGATTAGTTAGAAAGAAAAAGAAAGATAGATGAGTTAGAAAGAAAGAAAGATAGATTAGTTAGAAAGAAAGAAAGAAAGAAAGAAAGTTAATTAAAAAGAAAAAAAGAAATATAGATTAGGTAGAAAGAAAGATAGATAGATTAGTTAGAAAGAAAGAAAGAAAGAAAGAAAGTTAATTAAAAAGAAAGAAAGAAAGATTAGTTAGAAGGATAGATTAGTTAGAAAGAAAGAAAGAAAGAAAAAAAGATTAGTAAGAAAGAAAGATAGATTAGTTAGTTAGAAAGAAAGAAAGAAAGAAAGAAAGAAATATAGATAAGTTAGAAAGAAAGAAAGATAGATTAGTTAGAAAGAAAGAAAAAAAAGATTAGTTAGAAAGAAAGAATGAAAGATAGATAGATTAGTTAGAAAAAAAGAAAGAAAAAAAGATTAGTAAGAAAGAAAGAAAGATAGATTAGTTAGAAAGAAAAAAGGAAAGAAAGATATATTAGAAAGAAAGAAAGAAAGATTAGTTAGAAAGAAAGAAAGATAGATTAGTTACAAAGAAAAAGAAAGATAGATTAGTAAGAAAGAAAGATAGATTGGTTAGAAAGAAAGAAAGAAAGAAAGTTAATTAAAAAGAAAGAAAGAAAGAAAGAAAGATTAGTTAGAAAGATAGATTAGTTAGAAAGAAAGAAAGAAAAAAATATTAGTAAGAAAGAAAGATAGATTAGTTAGAAAGAAAGAAAGAAAGATAGATTAGTAAGAAAGAAAGAAAGATTAGTTAGAAAGAAAGAAAGATTAGTTAGAAAGAAAAAGAAAGATAGATCAGTTAGAAAGAAAGAAAGATAGATTAGTTAGAAAGAAAGAAAGAAAGAAAGTTAATTAAAAAGAAAGAAAGTAAGATAGATTAGTTAGAAAGAAAGAAAGATAGATTAGAAAGAAAGAAAGATAGATTAGTTAGAAAGAAAGATAGATTAGTTAGAAAGAAAGATAAATTAGTTAGAAAGAAAGATAGATTAGTTAAAAAACAAAGAAAGAGATTTGTTAGAAAGAAAGATAGATTAGTTAGAAAGATAGATTAGTTAGAAAGAAAGATAGATTAGTTAGAAAGAAAGATAACTTAGTTAGAAATAAAGATAGATTATTTAAAAAACAAAGAAAGATGGATTTGATAGAAAAATAGATTAGCTAGAAAGATAGATTAGTTAGAAAAAAAGAAAGATAGATTAGTTAGAAAGAAAGAAAGATAAATTAGTTAGAAAGTAAGATAGATTAGTTAGAAAGAAAGATAGATTAGTTAGAAAGAAAGAAAGAAAGATTAGTTAGAAAGATAGATAGATTAGTTAGAAAGAAAAAAGATAGATTAGTTAGAAAGAAAGAAAGTAAGAAAGAAAGAAAGAAAGATTGGTTAGAAAGAAAGATAGATTAGTTAGAAAGATAGAAAGAAAGATAGATTAGTTAGAAAGAAAGAAACATAGATTAGTTAGAAAGAAAGAAAGAAAGAAAGATAGATTAGTTAGAAAGAAAGAAAGATTAGTTAGTTAGAAAGAAAGAAAGATAGATTAGTTAGAAAGAAAGATAGATTAGTTAGAAAGATAGATAGATATATAGATTAGTTAGAAAGAAAGAAAGATAGATTAGTTAGAAAGAAAGATAGATTAGTTAGAAAGAAAGATAGATTAGTTAGAAAGATAGATAGATAGATAGATTAGTTAGAAAGAAAGAAAGATAGATTAGTTAGAAAGAAAGATAGATAGATTAGTTAGAAAGAAAAAAGGAAAGAAAGATAGATTAGTAAGAAAGAAAGGAAGAAAGATAGATTAGTGAGATAGATAGATTAGTTAGAAAGAAAGAAAGAAAAAAGATTAGTGAGAAAGAAAGATAGATTAGTTAGAAAGAAAGAGATTAGTTAGAAAGAAAAAGAAAGATAGATGAGTTAGAAAGAAAGAAAGATAGATTAGTTAGAAAGAAAGAAAGAAAGAAAGAAAGTTAATTAAAAAGAAAAAAAGAAATATAGATTAGGTAGAAAGAAAGATAGATAGATTAGTTAGAAAGAAAGAAAGAAAGAAAGAAAGTTAATTAAAAAGAAAGAAAGAAAGATTAGTTAGAAGGATAGATTAGTTAGAAAGAAAGAAAGAAAGAAAAAAAGATTAGTAAGAAAGAAAGATAGATTAGTTAGTTAGAAAGAAAGAAAGAAAGAAAGAAAGAAATATAGATAAGTTAGAAAGAAAGAAAGATAGATTAGTTAGAAAGAAAGAAAAAAAAGATTAGTTAGAAAGAAAGAATGAAAGATAGATAGATTAGTTAGAAAAAAAGAAAGAAAAAAAGATTAGTAAGAAAGAAAGAAAGATAGATTAGTTAGAAAGAAAAAAGGAAAGAAAGATATATTAGAAAGAAAGAAAGAAAGATTAGTTAGAAAGAAAGAAAGATAGATTAGTTACAAAGAAAAAGAAAGATAGATTAGTAAGAAAGAAAGATAGATTGGTTAGAAAGAAAGAAAGAAAGAAAGTTAATTAAAAAGAAAGAAAGAAAGAAAGATTAGTTAGAAAGATAGATTAGTTAGAAAGAAAGAAAGAAAAAAATATTAGTAAGAAAGAAAGATAGATTAGTTAGAAAGAAAGAAAGAAAGATAGATTAGTAAGAAAGAAAGAAAGATTAGTTAGAAAGAAAGAAAGATTAGTTAGAAAGAAAAAGAAAGATAGATCAGTTAGAAAGAAAGAAAGATAGATTAGTTAGAAAGAAAGAAAGAAAGAAAGTTAATTAAAAAGAAAGAAAGTAAGATAGATTAGTTAGAAAGAAAGAAAGATAGATTAGAAAGAAAGAAAGATAGATTAGTTAGAAAGAAAGATAGATTAGTTAGAAAGAAAGATAAATTAGTTAGAAAGAAAGATAGATTAGTTAAAAAACAAAGAAAGAGATTTGTTAGAAAGAAAGATAGATTAGTTAGAAAGATAGATTAGTTAGAAAGAAAGATAGATTAGTTAGAAAGAAAGATAACTTAGTTAGAAATAAAGATAGATTATTTAAAAAACAAAGAAAGATGGATTTGATAGAAAAATAGATTAGCTAGAAAGATAGATTAGTTAGAAAAAAAGAAAGATAGATTAGTTAGAAAGAAAGAAAGATAAATTAGTTAGAAAGTAAGATAGATTAGTTAGAAAGAAAGATAGATTAGTTAGAAAGAAAGAAAGAAAGATTAGTTAGAAAGATAGATAGATTAGTTAGAAAGAAAAAAGATAGATTAGTTAGAAAGAAAGAAAGTAAGAAAGAAAGAAAGAAAGAAAGATTGGTTAGAAAGAAAGATAGATTAGTTAGAAAGATAGAAAGAAAGATAGATTAGTTAGAAAGAAAGAAACATAGATTAGTTAGAAAGAAAGAAAGAAAGAAAGATAGATTAGTTAGAAAGAAAGAAAGATTAGTTAGTTAGAAAGAAAGAAAGATAGATTAGTTAGAAAGAAAGATAGATTAGTTAGAAAGATAGATAGATATATAGATTAGTTAGAAAGAAAGAAAGATAGATTAGTTAGAAAGAAAGATAGATTAGTTAGAAAGAAAGATAGATTAGTTAGAAAGATAGATAGATAGATAGATTAGTTAGAAAGAAAGAAAGATAGATTAGTTAGAAAGAAAGATAGATAGATTAGTTAGAAAGAAAGATAGATTAGTTAGAAAGAAAGAAAGATAGATTAGTTAGAAAGAATGAAAAAAGAAAGAAAGAAAGAAAGATTGGTTAGAAAGAAAGATAGATTAGTAAGAAAGATATAAAGAAAGATGGATTAGTTAGAAAGAAAGAAACATAGATTAGTTAGAAAGAAAGAAAGAAAGAAAGATACATTAGTTAGAAAGACTAGTTAGTTAGAAAGAAAGAGATAGATTAGTTAGAAAGAAAGATAGATAGATAGATAGATTAGTTAGAAAGAAAGAAAGATAGATTAGTTAGAAAGAAAGAAAGATATATTAGTTAGAAAGAAAGATAGATAGATTAGTTAGAAAAAAAAGATAGATTAGTTAGAAAGAAAGAAAGATAGATTAGTTAGAAAGAAAGATAGATAGATTAGTTAGAAAGAAAGAAAGATTAGTTAGAAAGAAAGAAAGAAAGAATGATAGATTGGTTAGAAAGAAAGAAAGATAGATTAGTAAGAAAGAAAGAAAGGAATAAAGAACGATAGATTAGTTAGAAATAAAGATAAAGTAGTTAGAAAGAAAGATAGATAGATTAGTTAGAAAGAAAGATAGATAGATAGATTAGTTAGAAAGAAAGATAGATTATTTAGAAAGAAAGAAAGATAGATTAGTTAGAAAGAAAGAAAGATTAGTTAGAAAGAAAGAAAGATTAGTTAGAAAGAAAGATAGATAGATTAGTTAGAAAGAAAAAAAGAAAGAAAGAAAGAAAGAAAGAAAAATTGGTTAGAAAGAAAGATAGATTAGTTTGAAAGATAGAGATTAGTTAGAAAGAAAAGATTAGTTAGAATGAAAGAAAGATAGATAGATTAGTTAGAAAGAAAGAAAGATAGATAGATTAGTTAGAAAGAAAGAAAGATTAGTTAGAAAGAAAAAAGATAGATTAGTTAGAAAGAAAGAATAAAAGAAAGTAAGAAAGAAAGAATGAAAGATTGGTTAGAAAGAAAGAGATTAGTTAGAAAGATAGATAGATTAGTTAGAAAGAAAGAAAAGTTAGAATGAAAGAAAGATAGAGTAGTTAGAAAGAAAGAAAGATAGATAGATTAGTTAGAAAGAAAGATAGATTAGTTAGAAAGAAAGTAAGGTAGATTAGTTAGAAAGAAAGATAGATTAGTTAGAAAGAAAGAAAGATTAGTTAGAAAGAAAGAAAGATAGATCAGTTAGCAAGAAAGAAATATTAGTTAGAAAGAAAGAAAGATTAGTTTGAAAGAAAGAAAGATTAGTTTGAAAGAAAGATAGATTAGTAAGAAAAAGAAATAAAGAAAGATTAGGTAGAAAGAAAGAAAGATTAGTTAGAAAGAAAGAAAGATAAGTTAGAAAGATAGATAGATAGATATATAGATATATAGATAGATAGATAGATAGATAGATAGATAGATAGATAAAGTTCATTAGTACATATAGAATGGTAGTTTAATTGAATCTAGGGCTTCAGGGAGTTTAGATTTGAGTTTTTGTGTTGTTCACAACTGGGCCACCGTAGTCTTGGCTCAATTTGAACTGTTGCAATGAAAGTCAATGGGATTTTTATGATTTTTAATATTAATTTTTAAGAAATCTGAAAGTCAAATCAGTTTGAAAAGATATAGCACACCGAGTCAGAACAGTCTGAAGGTCTGACCCGAGTTTGGAGTTTGTAGAGTTAAAGCTCTAGGACGAGTTAGAGTCAGAATTTTTTGGGTAAGAAAAATAAGAAGAAGAAGAAGAAGAAGAATAACTAGAAAAAGTTCGTCGAGACAAACTTTAAGTTGGCTTGTGAAAGTTTGGACCAATAAGTTTGAAGAAGTTTAAAGTTTAAATTAGTTTAAAGTTTAATTAGTTTATAGTTCAGTAAGAAAGAAAGAAAGATAGATTAGTTAGAAAGAAAGATAAAAAAAAGATTAGTAAGAAAGAAAGAAAGATAGATTAGTTAGAAAGAAAGAAAGAAAGAAAGATAGATTAGTTAGAAATAAAAAAATAAAAAAAGATTAGTAAGAAAGAAAGATAGATTAGTTAGAAAGAAAGAAAGATAGATTAGTAAGAAAGAAAGAAAGATAGATTAGTAAGAAAGAAAGAAAGAAAAAAATAGTAAGAAAGAAAGAAAGATAGATTAGTAAGAAAGAGAAAGAAAGATAGATTAGTTAGAAATAAAAAAATAAAAAAAGATTAGTAAGAAAGAAAGATAGATTAGTTAGAAAGAAAGAAGGAAAGAAAGATAGATTAGTAAGAAAGAAAAAAAGATAGATTAGTAAGAGAAAGATTGATTAGTAAGAAAGATAGATAGATTAGTTAGACAGAGAGAAAAAAGATTAGTAAGAAAGAAAGATAGATTAGTAAGAAAGAAAGAAAGATAGATTAGTTAGAAAGAAAGAAAGATAGATTAGTAAGAAAGAAAGATAGATTAGTAAGAAAGAAAGAAAGAAAAAGATTAGTAAGAAAGAAAGAAAGATAGATTAGTTAGAAAGAAAGAAAAAAGATTAGTAAGAAAGAAAGAAAGATTAGTAAGAAAGAAAGATAGATTAGTTAGAAAGAAAGAAAGAAAAAAGATTAGTAAGAAAGAAAGAAAAAAAGATTAGTAAGAAAGAAAGAAAGATAGATTAGTAAGAAAGAAAGAAAGAAAAAAAGATTAGCAAGAAAGAAAGAAAGAAAGATAGATTAGTTAGAAAGAAAGAAAAAAAAGATTAGTAAGAAAGAAAGAAAGAAAGAAAAAAAGATTAGTAAGAAAGAAAGATAGATTAGTTAGAAAGAAAGAAAAAAAAGATTAGTAAGAAAGAAAGAAAGAAAAAAAGATTAGTAAGAAAGAAAGATAGATTAGTTAGAAAGAAAGAAAAAAGATTAGTAAGAAAGAAAGAAAAAAAGATTAGTAAGAAAGAAAGAAAGATAGATTAGTTAGAAAGAAAGAAAGAAAAAAAGATTAGCAAGAAAGAAAGAAAGAAAGATAGATTAGTTAGAAAGAAAGAAAAAAAAGATTAGTAAGAAAGAAAGAAAGAAAGAAAAAAAGATTAGTAAGAAAGAAAGAAAAAAAGATTAGTAAGAAAGAAAGATAGATTAGTAAGAAAGAAAGAAAGAAAAAAAGATTAGCAAGAAAGAAAGAAAGATAGATTAGTTAGAAAGAAAGAAAAAAAAGATTAGTAAGAAAGAAAGAAAGAAAAAAAGATTAGTAAGAAAGAAAGATAGATTAGTTAAAAAGAAAGAAAGAAAAAAGATTAGTAAGAAAGAAAGAAAAAAGATTAGCAAGAAAGAAAGAAAGAAAGATAGATTAGTTAGAAAGAAAGAAAAAAAAGATTAGTAAGAAAGAAAGAAAGAAAGAAAAAAAGATTAGTAAGAAAGAAAGATAGATTAGTTAGAAAGAAAGAAAAAAGATTAGTAAGAAAGAAAGAAAAAAAGATTAGTAAGAAAGAAAGAAAGATAGATTAGTAAGAAAGAAAGAAAAAAAGATTAGTAAGAAAGAAAGAAGGATAGATTAGTAAGAAAGAAAGAAAGAAAAAAGATTAGCAAGAAAGAAAGAAAGAAAGATAGATTAGTTAGAAAGAAAGAAAAAAAAGATTAGTTAGAAAGAAAGAAAGAAAGAAAAAAAGATTAGTAAGAAAGAAAGAAAGAAAGAAAAAAAGATTAGTAAGAAAGAAAGATAGATTAGTTAGAAAGAAAGAAAAAAGATTAGTAAGAAAGAAAGAAAAAAAGATTAGTAAGAAAGAAAGATAGATTAGTAAGAAAGAAAGAAAAAAGATTAGAAAGAAAGAAAGATAGATTAGTAAGAAAGAAAGAAAGAAAAAAAGATTAGCAAGAAAGAAAGAAAGATAGATTAGTTAGAAAGAAAGAAAAAAAAGATTAGTAAGAAAGAAAGAAAGATAGATTAGTAAGAAAGAAAGATAGATTAGTTAGAAAGAAAGAAAGAAAAAAGATTAGTAAGAAAGAAAGAAAAAAAGATTAGTAAGAAAGAAAGAAAGAAAACAAGATTAGTAAGAAAGAAAGAAAGATAGATTAGTTAGAAAGAAAGAAAGAAAAAAAGATTAGTAAGAAAGAAAGATAGATTAGTAAGAAAGAAAGATAGAAAAAAAGATTAGTAAGAAAGAAAGAAAGATAGATTAGTAAGACAGAAAGAAAGAAAAAAAGATTAGTAAGAATGAAAGAAAGATAGATTAGTAAGAAAGAAAGAAAGATAGATTAGTAAGAAAGAAAGAAAGAAAAAAAGATTAGTAAGAATGAAAGAAAGATAGATTAGTAAGAAAGAAAGAAAGATAGATTAGTAAGAAAGAAAGAAAGAAAAAGATTAGTAAGAAAGAAAGAAAGATAGATTAGTAAGAAAGAAAGAAAGAAAAAAGATTAGCAAGAAAGAAAGAAAGAAAGATAGATTAGTTAGAAAGAAAGATAGATAGATTAGTTAGAAAGAAAGATAGATTAGTTAGAATGAAAGAAAGATAGAGTAGTTAGAAAGAAAGAAAGATAGATTAGTTAGAAAGAAAGAGATTAGTTAGAAAGAAAGAAAGAGATTAGTTAGAAAGAAAGAGATTAGTTAGAAAGAAAGATAGATAGATTAGTTAGAAAGAAAGAGATTAGTTAGAAAGAAAGATAGATAGATTATTTAGAAAGAAACATAGATAGATTAGTTAGAAAGAAAGATAGATTAGTTAGAAAGAAACATAGATAGATTAGTTAGAAAGAAATAAAGAAATAAAGATAGATTAGTTTGAAAGAAATAAAGAAAGATAGATTAGTTAGAAAGAAAAAAAGATAGATTAGTTAGAAAGAAATAAAGAAATAAAGATAGATTAGTTAGAAAGAAAGAAAGATAGATTAGTTAGAAAGAAAGAAAGATAGATTAGTTAGAAAGAAAAAAGATAGATTAGTTTGAAAGAAATAAAGAAAGATAGATTAGTTAGAAAGAAAGATAGATAGATTAGTTAGAAAGAAAGAGATTAGTTAGAAAGAAACATAGATAGATTAGTTAGAAAGAAAGAAAGATAGATTAGTTAGAAGGAAATATTAGTTAGAAAGAAAGAAAGATAGATTAGTTAGAAAGAAAGAAAGATAGATTAGTTTGAAAGAAATAAAGAAAGATAGATTAGTTAGAAAGAAAGAAAGAAAGAAAGAAAGATAGATAGATAGATAGATAGATAGATAGATAGATAGATAGATAGATAGATAGATAGATAGATAGATAAGAAAGAAAGATAGATTAGTTAGAAATAAAGATATATAGATAGATTAGTTAGAAAGAAAGAAAGATAGATAGATAGATAGATAGATAGATAGATAGATAGATAGATAGATAGATAGATAGATAGATAGATAGATAGATAGATAGATAAGAAAGAAAGATAGATTAGTTAGAAAGAAAGATAGATTAGTTAGAAAGAAAGAAAGATAGATTAGTTAGAAAGAAAGAAAGATAGATTAGTTAGAAAGAAAGAAAGATAGATTAGTTAGAAAGAAAAAAAGATAGATTAGTTAGAAAGAAAGAGATTAGTTAGAAAGAAAGAAAGAGATTAGTTAGAAAGAAAGAGATTAGTTAGAAAGAAAGATAGATAGATTAGTTAGAAAGAAAGATAGATAGATTAGTTAGAAAGAAACATAGATAGATTAGTTAGAAAGAAAGAAAGATAGATTAGTTAGAAGGAAATATTAGTTAGAAAGAAAGATTAGTTAGAAAGAAAGAAAGATAGATTAGTTTAGAAATAAAGAGATTAGTTAGAAAGAAAGAAAGATAGATTAGTTAGAAAGGAAGAAAGATAGATTAGTTAGAAAGGAAGAAAGATCAGATAGATAGATAGATAGATAGATAGATAGATAGATAGATAGATAGATAGATAAGTTAGAAAGAGATAGATAGATAGATAGATAGATAGATAGATAGATAGATAGATAGATAGATAGATAGATAGATAGATAGAGTTCATAAGTACATATAGAATGGGAGTTTAATTGAGTCCAAGGCTTTAGGGAATTTAGATTTGAGTTTATTTGGTGTAGACTACTGGGCCACCGTAGTCTTGGCTCATTTTGAACTGTTACAATGAAAGTCAATGGGATTTTTATGATTTTTAATATTAATTTTTAAGAAATCTGAAAGTCAAATCAGTCTGAAAAGATATAGCACACTAAGTCAGAACAGTTTGAAGGTCTGACCCGAGTTTGGAGTTTGTAGAGTTAAAGCTCTAGGACGAGTTAGAGTTTAAATTTTAGAGTCAGAAGAATAATAATAATAATAATAAGTTTAAATAGGATTTCAGTAAGTTGGCTTTCTCAAGCCAACTTAATAATAAGTTTAAATAGGATTTCAGTAAGTTGGCTTTTCCAAGCCAACTTAATTAACTAAATTAATAACTTAAAAAATAAAATAAAAATAATTAAACATCACTGAACTTACTTACGCTGAACTGTTACCCTTTTTCTACCAAAGCATTTTGAGAGCCGATTCGGAGCCGGTGCCTACTCGCGAACCAGTTCTTTGTGTTTCGACAGCCAAAGAACCAGTTCTCGGCCAGGAAAATTGGTTCCAAAGCGGCACCAACTCTTATTTTACCACTTCATGCTTACATTGGGGACTAGGGGTGGGGTTATTGTGACCAACAACACGACGGGAAAGGTTGTGAACGCCATTGCTAAAAACACAGCGCTAGTAGAAAGATAGTACAACGATTGAAGAAAGATGGATTCTAAAGCGAAACAGTGGTTGGTGGAAAAACTAAGATGTATGGCGACATACACAGTGACGTACCAACGTCGTTCGCTGGGCTGTCTTGTCATTGGAAAAACAAACGGGTTCTGAAAAGGTTCGCAAGTTGAACTAACTTTGAACCAGCACCAGTTCTTTTTTGGTGGAAACGAGGTATGTGACACTTTTTTCTTCTGAAAACAAACTTTGTTGCATTATGTTCCTGTTATCTCTGTAAATCTGCTTTGAAACAATCTGTTTTGTAAAAAGCGCTATATAAATGAATGTGACTTGACTTTCTTGAGGTCACACAAGGCTAGCAGATTGTGGCTAGCATGCTTAGGGAAGGTTGAGAGTAAGACATCCAACTCCTCTGAGAAGTTACCTGGCTGGAGAAGACTGCAAGTGTGGCAGTGTCCTCTGGGCTGATCCAGAGGTCTCACTCGGGCCATGAGGTTGAGATCTGACTTACTAGTAATTGATGTAGTGAATTCTGATTTGTTTACTGCTGACTGGCAATTCCAGAGACCAAGATGAATATGATGTACTACAAGACATAGGGAATGTATGCAGTTCGTTAGGATTGTGCCTCCAGTGTTTGACGTACGAGTGTTAGTGATAGTAGGGATTTGGAAGCACATGAGACATGTCACAGTGAAGACATGTCAATGCAATACTCAAGTGCTTTGTCAGTGTCCTGGCTCGGTGAATTCGCACAGGTGGAATCGCTGGTCTTATGCATGATAAACCAATCATGTACCTGCCTGATACGTTACTGAATTCAACATAACACTCCTTGCTATTTAACAAAACAAAAAGACTCCTCTAGCACACCAAAACTGAAAACCCACACAACACGAAAACAAACACAACTTAAGCTTGTTAACACAAACAAAACAAGCATTTCCTATCAATGACAACTGCACTAAAAATAAATGAGACAACAAACAGATATACTTACACTCCCATGTCAACTTATTCTAATAACCCTAACCTAGTTGACATGTAGTTACAAAGTTGGTATAAAATCTAAAGTCTAAACTAATCGAAATAGTGTAACCAATTTATCAATTTTTTTTTAACATCCAATTTATCATTTTTTAGCATTTCACCTCCGTTCTAGCTTGTGTACTAATCTTGTTTAAACTATGTACTATAAATATTGTACGAAAGCAGAACAAAACTACTTTACTTTGGTTGAAGTGGTGATGGTAATGATCTTCTCCATCAGCTTCAACATCTCAAGAACTGTTGTTCAGAGAAAAAGAGCTATTTCTGGCCGGTACATCGACTGAGGGTTAAATGCATTTTATTCTCCACAGATATAAGGGTCTAACAATACTAGTAGATTATTTACAACTGTTGTTGCAGCCTTTTCATCTTTGAAAAGGAATTTGTTTGCTATAAATAAAAATTTAGATTGTTTATCCAGTGGATTGGTCATTTTGTTGCATAGAAAAATTCTGTTATGTCAGGGAATATATCTTCTAGTGGAAGGATGGCACTTAATGAATTTGAAAATGCTTAAAATAATGTTTTAATGAACATTTGTATCCTTAATATTTTAAGTTGTAGCAACTGTTTATAAAAAGACAAACACTATGTTACACTGTCTGAGGGTATTGAATGATGAATGAAGGTTTATTCGGTTACTGACCGATATATATATATACAACAAATTCATTACAAACAAAGAAGGTAACCGAACAGGTGTTGGCTGAAGCCATAGCTTATTACGCCTACCCTATTTACAAAACAACATTTACCCATCAAAATTTGAACTTAAACAATATACATGCATAAACATATGTATACATACACATATTCCTATATCCACATACTGCATATATACTCATATACACACATGTATACATACATGTATGTATGTATATACACATGTATACATACATACATTCAAACCTCTGCACTTGATTAACAAATATTTATTTATTACTTGTGTTATTAAAGTTTATGCGCAACAATTATACATAAACTTATCTTGGACTATTTTTCTTAAGCATCAAAGTGTTTAGCAAAAATAGAATTTTAAACTGTTTTTTAAAATAATGAATGGAATTGCTCCTCTTAAGATCACCGGTAAGACCATTTCACAAGTCGACCCCTTTTACCGAAATCGTGTTCATTTTAAAGTTTGTTCTGACCATTTGTTTTTTTTAAACATGTTCTCTCCTCTCAGGTTATATTTCTGTTCCCTGTTTTCAAACAAACATAGTATATTTTCAGGCACTATTTTCCTATTAACTTTGAACATAAAGATGCCAGTATTCAGACTAACTAAATCAGGAAATTTTATTGCTTTAAATTTACAAAATATAGAATTTGTCATTTCATTATACAGTGAATGATTGACTATCCGTATAGCTTTTTTTTGTAAAATAAAAATAGGTTTTGTGTATTGAATAGGTATTGATGCAGAAGCAGTTTGACAGGAAGTTGCGCACAGGCAACTGAAGCTTGAGTTTTTTGTTTTATTTAAAAAGCGGGACTTATTCCACCCTATTGTGCACCCTTATACTGTTTCATGTATTATGTTTTTTGTTTTTTTTAGGCCATCTCATGCGGGAGATATATTGATGTGTGCATGCATTGTGGAAGCCCGCAGTGCAGAGCGAATATTATTTGAAAAGAATTTTGGCTTTAATATTTGTATTGGCTGGTAACCGTTTTATGAAAGCAATAAGGTACTTGAGGCGTGCTGTTTGTATTGTGAATATATTCATGGCTGAAGGGGTTGCAGCCACGGCCTCTCGGACGTTAATGATTTTTTTTTACAGACACAATCAACCAATTCTCAAACTTATTGAATTTGTACCATAAAAACCACCTATAAAACATTTATAACCACTTTTGCAATGACACATCCACAAGGAAAATGCGAGTTGGTAAGTAGCTGAAGGTGAATATGCAGGTAAGTATTACAACTTGATAAACATAGGCTTGAAGCAAGAGTTATACTGAAATCCACTGGATATTTTCATTTCACCCTCTCTGTTTTCAAAAATATCATCGTGCACACCTGTCAATTTACAGAAAAGTGTTTGTTTACACGAACCCGTGTATATATGCCGTCAAGAGCATGCCAAACCTGTAGGTGGCAGTGTAACGAGAAGCTCAAACCCACGTTAGCCAATCAGAATCAAAATAGCAACAACACCTGGACATAATAGAGCAGCTGTATTTGCAAATGTAAACAGACGAAAAGGGTTTGCTCCAACATAAATGTGACTGCTACTCTGATTGCATCCCTGATCACCAAAGCCAAATGAAAATTAAACATAGGTCGCACTTTTTACGCAGGTGCAAGTTCTGTCGCATCTGTGACGTCGGCTGCCTAAAACTTTTTCTCAGTTTACATGCAAACGTGCAAATAAAGTTTTCCAAAATCACCCACTCTGGCCGGAGTTTTTAGAAAGAATCGGTTTCAGAGGCGTATTCTCAGTTTGCGTGTAAACGAAGGAGAACAAACAAAGGGAAATGTCTCCGTTTTTTAAAATAACCTATCAACTTGCTGAGTGCAAGTGTGGGATCCAAGGTGTTTTATGAGCGTACACCTCAAATAGTGCCCTATTCAGGGGTTCAGGGGGGTGATATTATATTCACCCAATACATCCTTGCGACAACACAGCAACATGCTAAAAAGTACCCAGAAAAGTATTAATTTAGCTTAAAAAAAAAAAAAAATTCCTCATGTTATACTTTATTATTTCAGTATCTCTATGTCAGCATATGGCGTATTATCTCCAAGTTGAGGCATAAGCATTGTCTGAGCCACCAATGATTGTGTGAAAGTCAAGGAGAACAAGCTCAGGCACAGAACCTGACTGAAAGGAAGGGAAATCTCCCACTGTACAAGGCACTGAAGTGTCAATAGATTTTTTTTTGGTCCCTTTGATTGTAGATAATTACCTCAGTGATTTGAGTGTGGGCAGCAGGGGCCAGCTGAAGGGCCATTACCACCCGCTGCCTTTCACCGTTCCCTGGGAGAGAACAAAGAAACCATGACCACAGTCAACCCAGGCCTAGTGTAAGGATGAGTGATGTGAAATCATTTTCCCTCATCACCTGCTGAGGTCTAAGATGATGGGCAATGGGAGCCTGATTGGACCTTCAATAACATTATGCTGGTCAACGGAATCATGTCTAGGCTTAGTCTCAGACTCCGCTCATAAATAACGATATGCACCTGTCAAAGATTATGGGCCCAATCATACACCCAGTGCAAGTGTTTTTCGCTAGTTTCAGCCTGACGCAGTTTGCATTTTCAAGTCCTGCCTTTTCACTTTGTTTAAATAGCAAACGCAAATGCATTTGCGCCCATCTGTTCGCATAAGCTGAAACTGAAATAGACTGAAATAAACTGAAATAGACTGAGACATTGACCAGCTGAAACCTGGTCTAAGGTCAATGGCTCAGTCTATTTCAGTTGCTCAAAATAGTGCGGTCCAACAATACGTCAAAACACACACAGCTTATGCGAACAGATGGGTGCAAACAACATGAAGTTTGTTTAAATCATGTCTAAGCCTAGACATGATTACGTTGACCAGCATAATGTACTCAATAGAGCAGTATTTTTTTTATTTAAAAAAGCATGTTAGTAACGTGGGCTATAAGTGGGTCCAGTACACGGTACACTTTGTCCCAGTAGAAGGTCTGCTTGTGCTTTAACGTCGTGCACGAGGAGATCCGTTTCCTCTCAAGAGAAGAATTCAGTTTTTCTGCTTGCAAATTGGAGCGAGCGCAACTGGCTTTTAAAAGGGAATGGGAGATGAGACTCTGATTGTTTTTTGCACATTACGCCCAAAACACACCCATAACTCATTAAGTGAATATGGACAACCATTTAAGACCATGTGCCGGGAGCGCCGACTGTTTTTTCCCATCGTTAAACTAGCAAAAGTGGATTTGGACACGCACTAAGAGCACTTGTGCCGTGCGCTTTGGACCATGCACTTAGATCGTTAAAATAGGGCCCTATATGTCTGAGCTGTGTTTAGGTATAAGGTATTAAACCAGTGGCTCCCAATCCCGTTCCCCGCACCCCTTCACTCTGCAAATTTTGTATGTTTTGTATCTATAGACCTATATGCACCAGAGAAACGAGGGCGCCGCCATCTTTAGAAAATTGTCTTTGAACTTCCGTTTTTGCGGTTGCTCTGTATATTTCTATGGCATCGCTGTGGAGGAGTAATTAGCTGTTGAAGTGGATTTACTTATTGTAGAGTTAACGAAAGTTATCACGAGCATTGTAAAGCAGATGTCTTAACAAATGTCGACCGGGAACTTTTTTAAACGAGTCGTTCATTCACCTATGCAAGGTCGTTGTGAAAATATAGACCGGAAGTCAAAAGACAACGAGCGCAGCGCTGAAAAGAGGCGGGGCTACATAAGGTCTATAGATTCATTCAATTTGACCGTTAGTGCCCTGGGAAGTGGACTTCATAGGGTTTTCCAAGTGACATTTCAATCAGAAAGGAGAGTATACATGTTCAGTTCAAAGGGCACTGCTAGCGGCATAGGAAACATCGATACATCACTTCATGAGAAATGGTGTGGGAAATGTACATGTCATTGCATATCACTCCAGCACGTGAAGAAGTTAGGATTAAATAAAGGCAGTAAAAAAAGTTTGTGGCTTCAGGATTTTTTTTTAAATTTGCCCCATGTGTGGTTTGTGTGTAGTTGTTCGCGGATATAAAGTGCGTGAGACGTGACAGTTACTAGTGCAAATCTCAGGATTAAATTAAATAAGATTACATTTAAATGACATTTCTTTTCACATTAAAGATCACAACAGATATATATCACAAAGATTAGCACTTTTAAAATTGTATTAAATTTATAATAACTTTATATAAATGTACTGGGATTTAATATAGGCTACACATGCATACTAAATGAAAGTATGGTAATGTTTATTGTATTTGCAGATGTTTATTATTTCATACCTCAACCTTCTCTAATAAGCGATCCTGGAGTCTGTTGGTTTATTCAAGTCATGTCGTAAAGATCGTATTTACGAGTTAAACGCACATGAACGCCACCACAATGTCGTAATTTCCGTGGGAATCTCAGGATTTTCTTTAAGCCCCGATCTTTATAAATTGGGGGTGTGTCAGTGAGAAACATGGTGAACAATTAAACAATTAAAAAACATACAAAAGCAAAACACACCGTGATGCATATTCCTTGTTCTTCGTTTTCTAGAAATAGAGTTTAAGAACCTGGCTGTATTTGTGTAATTAATTAAGAGAAGGTACACCTCCATCTTACTCTGACAAAAGGGATCGTTTTGTCTGTATGCAAAAAACGCAATGGAAACCTTTTTTTAGTACATTGTTGTCATGTAAACATACCATTAAACCATACAAAACATTTCTGTTAGTTGAAATAAAGCTGAAATTGAATATAAATTCTAGCTGAAAAAGTTGAAGTACTAAAATTATCAACTGGAAATTAATAAATAAAACTTAATTTTTTTTTAAATAAGCGTAACAAATAGCAAAAAAAAACAAACAAAAGCAAACAAAAGCACATAATGAAATGACAAAACATTTTACAAAAATTTACATATTTATGAAATACTAAAAATATAAAATAAAAGCTAATTCAAAATGCTATACGCCTCATTCTTGCAGAATACCAGAGCTGAATCTCAATTACCAAAACAATGATCCTGTGCAACTTGTTTTATGCTTCAATCGATGGAGGTCTAGCTTTAAATTAGAAATAACAAAGTAAAATGATCTAAGTGCGAACTTTGCACTGTGGCGTTTTTCAAATGCATTTTGTTCCATAGATTTTTTTTTTTTTTTCTGATGGAAGTTCTATGTGCCCAGCATGAAGACTTAAAATTAATCAAATTTATTGTCAAACCCTATTAATTTATTTAGTACTTTATTAGAGTATATTTTGTCCAGTGGATGTGCGATTGAATGGAAAAGGCTGACCAGCACATTATTTCATAGAAGAAAGGGTTAGGAAGGTGGGTTTGGAATGAAATGAGTGTGTGAATTAATTTTTTTGTCATTTCTTTTTGTCATTTTTATGTTAATTAATCCTTTAATAGCTCCCAGTCCTCTTTCAGCTACAGTGGTTATGAGAAGCATGACATTTCTGATAAACTAGTTTCTCGTGCAAGATTAAATGTCATTTGTGTTTGTTAGCCTCATGTGACATCTCGCTGTGTGTGCATTGGATAGATGATGTAAGATCTAAAGAGCCATTTGTCCCGCACACAGTCTTCGTTTTCCTCCCCCACTCTTTTAGATATGCTAAGTTGCTCTGCCTCCAGGCAGCCTGTGTCTGGTAGCACTTAATATCCTCTCAGAAAGAGCCCGATCTCAGCCCATTTTCACTGAGGTTGACACAAGCTCTTGAATGGCTCTTGTAGCACATGGAATTTGAAAATTCATTGGAAGATTATTAGGGAAAACAAAAAAGGCAGCTGCTTTTGGCAGGCATGAATTCAATGTCAGCCGGGAGACTGAGCTATGGATGCATAGCTCAGTCTCCCGGCCACAGTAGACCAATGAGAGAAGAGCGCTCTCAAGCTGAAAACACAACAATGAGAGGCTTTAGATTGACAGGGCTGATTACAATCAGAGGGTGGTGGGGGAAAGAGCCCATCTTTGTTTGCAGTCTACATCTGCAGAGCCCAGATAATTTGTTACCAGTATGGAGTACAATTATGCTGTATATTCGGCCAGGTCAGGATCGTACACACTAATTCAGTTTGAGCCGGTAAAGCATCTTTACCAGAAAAAGACAGCATACTACTGTATGCTGGGATCTCAACCAGACACGATGGATTAATTAAGTTTCAAATTATCATGTGTGTACTGTTCATCGTTTGAGACGCTTCTGCGAGGGAATTAACCCAAATCAAACTTTGCCTCAAACATATGTGTTTGAAGGCATTTAGACTAACTGTCATTCTCATGTAAACCAGCCATTTCTATCAGATCTATGTCCAGTTACAAAATAGAATATGAATGAATGACATAACAAATGTTATGTGTAAAAAAAAATTCATGCTCATATTATTTGTAAATAATAATGGGCCACAAATTCAGAATTACAGATTTAGTTTTTTTAAGTTTTACGTAACTTTTACAAGAAATTGAAAGATAGAAAATAGCCCGAGTAAATGTAATCAGATTAAAAATAAAATGGTTAAAAACATTTTTTTAAACAAAATGCATTCTAATATTATGTGTAAAGGAGCAGAATTACAGATTTATTTATATAGTAAAGCCCACACGTCTAAAGAGTAAAACATTTGCTCATCTTTAATCACAAGTGTCTGTCATCTCTGCTGCTTTCACATAATATCCTGAGATGTGACATTTGACTTTAAGTCCCAAACAAAAATATCATTCCATGATTAACCTGGCAGCTCAAACCAGCTTGTTGACTTGAAGCATAGCGCAGTCTGAACTACAGAACATGATTGCAACATATCGAAAATAAAGTGTTTGTCTAGATCAGGGGTAGGCAAGTTCGGTCCTAGCTGTCCTGCAGAGTTTGGCTCCAACACTGAAAAAAAACTCACCTACTAGTCATAGTAATCCTGAAGACAATGATTAGCTTGTTAAGGTGTGTTTGATTAGGGTTGGAACTAAATTCTGCAGGACAGCGGCTCTCTAGGACCGAACTTGCCTACCCCTGGTCTAGATTGTTGACAGTACAGTAGTGGACTCTCAACACTTCAAACTTAAATCAACCATGCATTTTGGGGTGAGGTGGGGTCTTGTAAATGCACAGATACTAAACAGTCAGAAGGAAATTCACTGAACAGTTGCACCACTTTAACACATTTATTTATCAACCACCCACAATACTGCTTTACCAGGATCTGTTAGCACTGAGATTGTGCCATGCTTTCAATAACACCGTGTCCTAAACAGACGTATACAATTACAAGTGATTTGTCTGTCCACACCAGAACAAATGACACGACTACAAAACACGACAAATCGATCACATATCACAGCGAATCAGAAGAGTGTGTGGGCGGAGTCTCTATGCAAATGCACTCACAACCAATCAATCAAAAATCCCAGGTAATCAGAAGAGTGTGTGGGCAGAGTCTCTCTGCAAGCGCACTGCACTCACAACCAATCAATCAAAGATCACAGCCAATCATAAGCGTGTATGGGTGGAGTCTCTCTGCAAGCGCACTGTACTCTCAACCAAATCAATAAAAAAAATCACAGCCAAGAAGAATGAGTGGGCAGAGTCTCTCTGCAAGCGCATTGCACTCACAACCAATCAATCAAAAATCACAGCCAATCAGAAGAGTGTGTGTGTGTGTGTGTGTGTGTGTGTGTGGTGGGGGGGGGTTAATAATTCGTATATATTACACCTTTGTAAAATTATTAATAATATACAAACTATCTTTTTGTCACAGCATACAGTTGTAGGTGAATTATCCATTGTCCCTTTGAATATGGCTATAAAGATCTCACAAAATTATATTTAAACTCGTATTAGACACTTAAATAAACATTACATGTATAATACCTGGTTGTCCTCTGAGATCCCACGCGTGTCATTTGGTCCCCCAGATGACGATGCCATGTCCGTCGCTGCATCACAAGGCGGGCTCGAGTCGTCGGGAGATGACAACTCGGCTGTGCTGCCGTCGTCTGGTGTGCCAGCATTGTCCCAGTCAGATCCCGAAATGACAGCCATGCTTTCTCGGGCAGCCGAGAGCATCGGGATAGTGTGCAATCCTTCACCCTGTCTTGAGCGCTCGCGGTTGGACGATTGGTTTTTGGGTGCTGCGGGTGCTGCTTCCCATCAGCATCTGCCCCCAATACCTTTCTTTCCCGAGGTGCATGAGGAGGTCACAAGGTCCTGGAAGACACCACTGTCTTTCTGCGATCGCTCAGCGACCTTCTCCGCTTTTCCTCCCCTCAATGAGGCCGCGGCCAATGGGTACACTGGGGTTCCCCAGGTGGAATGTTCTGTTGCGATGCATTTGTGTCCTCAGAGCGCTTCCTCCTGTGGCGACCCAAAGCACCCCTCCAAAACCTGTAGGTTTTCGTCGACCCTTGTCGCAAAGTTCTATAGAGCTGGGGGGCAGGCTGCCGCTTCTTTGCATGCCATGGCCATCCTGCTAGTGTATCAGGCACGGATGCTCAGTGACATGCACAAGGGCAGGACTGACCCAGGGCTCTTTGAAGAACTGCGTGCCGCCACCGACCTTTCTCTCAGAGCGACGAAGGTGACCGCAGCTCCCTGGGCCAGGTGATGTCCACGAATGTGGTCCAGGAGCATCACCTCTGGCTGAACCTGGCTGATATGCGAGACGCTGAGCGAACCAAGTTGCTTGATGCTCCCATATCCCAGGCTGGCCTCTTCGGTGCTGCGGTTTAGGACTTTGCCCAGCAGTTCTCAACCGCTCAGAAGCAGACTGAGGCAATCAAACACATTCTGCCCAGACAGCCTGCTGCTGCCTCCACCCAGCCGTCGGCACTGATGCCTCAGCCTGCTCGCCGCCAAGGACGCCCTCCTGCGGCTCTCGCCCCTCCCGCTCTGTCACCAGACCCCTGGCAGAGCAGACCCCCATGGAACACTGGTCCTTCCCTGGTCTCCTCTGTCAGGACGCGGTCAATGACTGTATCTCTACAGCACAACTTCACTATCCAGCTAGATTCATCCTCAATCCCCCCATCAAGGTCGGTCAGAAATCTTGGAGTAACATTTGACGACCAGCTCACCTTCACAGAGCACATTACAAAAACAGCTTGATCATGCAGGTTTGCACTGCACAACATTAGAAACATCAGGCCTTTCCTAACTGAGCATGCAACACAACTTTTCGTCCAGGCCCTGGTTATCTCTAGGCTTGATTACTGCAATGCTCTTCTGGCAGGACTTCCATCATGTGCAACTAAACCTCTACAGATGATCCAGAACGCTGCAGCCCGTCTTGTCTTCAATGAGCCCAAAAGGGCCCATGTCACTCCTCTGTTCGTCTCACTACACTGGCTACCACTCGCTGCTCGCATCAAATTCAAGGCTTTGACGCTTGCTTACAGATCTACCACTGACTCAGCTCCGTCCTACTTCAACTCACTCCTACGAGTATACACCCCGACCAGAAATCTACAATCGGTCAATGAGTGGCGGCTCATGGTACCCTCACAGCGAGGCACAAAATCACTCTCCAGAACATTCTCATTCACGGTTCCATGCTGGTGGAATGATCTTCCCACCCTCATCCGGAATGCAGAATCCCTGTCAGCATTTAAAAGTCAGCTGAAAACTCATCTCTTCCGTGAGCACTTAACATAAAAAAATCAAAAAAAAAAAAAAATCCCTTCCCCTTGTCTGATTTTTACTACTCTGGCAATGCCTGAACTTTGTATTTTGAACACTTCTTGTGTTGTTCTTCCCGATGACTCGCTTGCTTTAGTCCTCAGTTGTAAGTCACTTTGGATAAAAGCGTCTGCTAAATGACTAAATGTAAATGTAAAATGTAATGTACCCCCCACACCGGGACACTGTGCCTCCCCTGTCGTGGTCAGTCATTCCACTTCGCTGCCCCTCCGGCGGTACGTTTGTTATTCGGATGACCCCGCTGGTACAGTCTTTGGGAGCCTGGTTAGAGCTTCCCAATCTGTCCCGCTGGGTTGCGAGAACCATCAGGCTCGGCTACGCGATTCAGTTCGCATGATCTCCTCCCTCCTTTCACGGAGTCCGTTACACCATGCACCATTACATCAAGATGCTCACGGCCAAATGCATTTTCCAGTGTGTGCAGCCGCAGGATTGGTTTGGAGTGATCGACCTGAAGGACGCCTACTTTCATGTCTCCAGGGTTAGCCCTGTCTACTTGCGTCTTCACGAAGGTTGTCGTGGCAGCCCTTGTTCCGCTACGGCAACATGGGGTTCGCATCCTGAACTATATCGACGACTGGCTGATCCTAGCTCGTTTGGGCCTTCGGGTCAACTGGGAGTAGAGCAAACTTTGCCCTGTGCAGAGGATCTCATTTCTCTCAGCCACGGCAACGGTTTGTTTCATATGAGACCACTTCAGCTTTGGCTTCGCGATCGAGTCCCGAGGTGGGCATGGCAACAAGGCACATTCCGAGTACCAGTTACTCCAACCTACTGTCGAACCTCACTTTTCACGGGCCGGAGTGTCCTTAGATCGAGTTTCCAGGCATTTTGTTGTCTCAACAGATGTGCAATGAACATGTTGTCGTGGGCTCCTGGACAGGACCCCAGCGCTTTTGGCATTTTTGCTTTTTCTACTAGAGCATCGTCCTCGAGACATGCCTATGCATTGAAGTGGAACCTCTTCGTCAACTGGTGCTCTTTTCACCGAGAAGACCCCAGAAAATGCTCGATCAGTGTCGTGCTTTCCTTCCTGCAAGATGCAAAGGCTGTCTCCCTCAACCCTGAAAGTGTACGTTGCTGCTCACGCAGCACATCACTACACAGTTGAGGGTAAGTCCGTGGGAAAGCACAACCTGATTGTCAGGTTCCTGAGAGGAGCGAGGAGACTGAATCCTCCTCACCCTCCTCTTGTTCCCTCTTGGGACATCTCAGTGGTTCTAACTACCCTACAGAGTGCTCCCTTTGAGCCTCTGCAATCAGTGGAGCTCAAGTTCCTGTCAGTTAAAACAGCGCTCCTGGTTGCATTGGCCTCCATTAAGATGGTAGGGGATCTGCACGCATTTTCCGTTGACGAAGCGTGCCTGGAATTCGGGCTGACCTATTCTCATGTGATCCTGAGACCCTGGCCTGGAAATGTGCCAAAGGTTCCCACCGCTCCCTTTCGAGATCAGGTGGTGAACCTGCAAGCGCTGCCCCTGGAGGAGGCAGACCCAAGAAAGTGGAGGTGGCAATGCTCTGTCCCTCCGTGCTTATGTAGACAGTACGCAGTTTTTCAGGACCTCAGACCAGCTCTTTGTCTGTTATGGTGGAAAGCTGAAGGTAAAGGCAAAGGTTGTCTCGCCAAGCAAAGGTTGTCTCACTGGATAGTGGACGCCATTGCTTTGGCATACCAGCAGTAAGGTTGACCGTGCCCCCTTGGTGTGAACCAAACCAAACCAAACCAACTTTATTTGTTAAGTACTTTACAACAACCAAAGTTGACCAAAGTGCTGAACAGAAAACATAAACATATGTACAATTAATAACCATACAATAAAAACATTCGGTTTCACTTTACTATGATGGTCCCTTTAACACATTCTGTTGACTATAAGTAACGTTGCTCCTACATGTCTACTAACTCTCATTAGAGTGTTAGTTGAGTATTAATAGGCTGGTGGGGTTTGGGTTTGAATAAGTTGACATGTAGTTGCAAAATTACTTATAGTCAGTAGAGTGTCTGTTGGAGGAGCATCACAATAAAGTATTTGCAGATATTAAGCAGACAGTCTACTAATACTCCAATGAGAGTTAGTTGACATATAGTTGCAAAGTTACTTATAGTCAATAGCACGTTCAAAAGGGACCATCAAAATAAAGTGTAACCAAACATTTAAAGTAACAAATAAAATCAAGTAAATGGAATCGACATCTTACTAGGTATCAAAAGCCAAAGAGAGAAAATTGGGTTTTAAGAAGGGTTTTAAAAACAGATAAAGAAGAGGCCTGCTTAACATGCAAAGGCAGATCATTCCACAGTTTAGGGGCAGACACAGCAAAGGCACGGTCCCCTCTGAGCTTACGCTTAGTTTTAGGCACAGTCAGGAGCAGCTGATCATCTGACCTGAGAGCGCGGACGGGTTTATAATAGTGTAGAACCTCAGAGAGGTATGGTGGGGCAAGACCATTTAATGATTTATAAGCAAATAAAAGAATTTTAAAATGGATCCTAAATTGAATAGGCAGCCAGTGTAGTGAAGCTAAAATAGGGGAAATGTGCTCATGTTTGCGTGTGCCCGTTAAAAGACGTGCTGCTGCATTTTGTATCATCTGGAGACGGGTGATGGAGAACCCACTAACCCCCACATATATTGAATTACAGTAGTCCAGCCGTGTAGTTACAAAGGCGTGGATTACAGTTTCAAAGTGTTGTCTTGACAGAATGGGCTTTATTTTGGCCAGCTGCCTCAAATGAAAAAAGCTTGATTTGACAACAGCTTTAATTTGACGGTCAAATTTAAGCTCAGGGTCCACTTAAACTCCTAGGTTTGTAATGCTAGGTTTAATATAGGGAGACAAGGAGCCCAGATCTACAGGCGGGGTCCCAGTGGTGCCTCCAAAAACCATCACTTCTGTTTTTTTATCATTAAAATTAAAAAAGTTCAGAGCCATCCAGGCCTTTATGTTGTCGAGGCAATTGAGTAGTTGTCCAACAGAGTTATCATTTTTCTTTTTAAGAGGTACATAAATCTGACTGTCATCTGCATAACAGTGGAATGAAATGCTTTACTTTCTAAGTATGGAACCAAGTGGAAGCAAATACAAAGAGAAAAGTAGGCAGAGGACTGAGCCTTGAGGGACCCCACACAAGAGAGGAGCAGAGGAGGATACAGATTCACCTACGCTAACACAAAAAGTTCGATCCACTAAGTATGACCTAAACCACTCCAGTGCTATGCCACTGATGCCCACCCACTGCCTTAAACGTGAAATCAATATTTCATGATCCACTGTGTCAAATGCAGCAGTTAGATCTAAAAGCACAAGGATAACACAGTCGCCAGAGTCAGTCGCTAAGAAGATATCATTAAAAACTCTTAAAAGAACGGTTTCGGTGCTGTGCAAAGTTTTAAAGCCGGACTGGAAAACCTCTAGTATATTATGTTCTTCCAAAAAGGCCAATAATTGACTGTGCACAGTCTTCTCCAGGATTTTCGAAAGGAAGGGCAATTTGGAAATAGGCCTGAAATTAGCAAGAACTGACGGATCTAGAGCAGGTTTTTTAATCAGAGGTTGAACTACTGAATGTTTTAAAATTTCAGGGACCACACCCGAGGTCAGACTACTATTTATAACTGCAACAACAGATATTCCTGCATACATTCATATCGTATACATTTTTAAATATTGTTCATTACTTACAAAGCACTAAATGGTTTAGCTCCGCAATACTTGAGCGAGCTCTTAACGCATTATAGTCCTTCACATCTATTGCGATCTCAAAATTCTGGCCAGTTAATAATACCTAGAATATCAAAATCGACTGCTGGCGGTAGATCCTTTTCCTATTTAGCACCAAAACTTTGGAACAGTCTTCCTAACATTGTCCGGGAAGCAGACACACTCTGTCAGTTCAAAGCTCGACAAAAAACACATATTTTTGACCTAGCATTCACATAATACATTATAGACTTCTATAATTCAATGTTAGGCTGCATAGATTAGGTCAGCCGGAATTGGGAACACCTCCCTTAATCCTGATGTACTCATTACATCATAAGAAGAATGGCATCTACGCTCATTTTAGTGTCTTTGTTTATCCCAAGGTTTTCCCGCAGCCTGCTGGATCCAGCTCTGTGTACATAGGCATCCAAAGCCTGCACAGGGCACAGCAGATTAAGTTTTTTCTGATCTGGTGTATTAAAGGGTGGAGGACAGAAGGCCTGCAGCACTATTGGGCCCGCAACATTAGTAGGGACCTTAGGAATATAACCCATAGGATTAAGAAAAGCTTTCACCATACCAGGTGCAAGTTCTAGACACGAAGCAACCAACAAGGCTTGCAAATCTCCAATTCTCTTGATAGAAGAAATAGCAAGAAGAAATAAAGTTTTTAGTGCAAGGAACTTTTCTGAAACCTCTTCAATGGGCTCGATGGGAGCAAAAGCCAGACCTTCCAATACAACAGCCAAATCCCAAGCCGGTGCTCTAGTGCTCAGTGCAGGCTTGAGCCTCAGGGTTCCACGCAGAAAACGAGAATTAAGAGGATATTACCCCAATAATGCACCACCCAGAGGAGTGTGGTAAGCAGATCTAGCCACAACATACACATTTAAGGTGGAAGGAAATAACCCCGCAGATAAACGTTCTTGCAGATAATCGAGTATTGTACGAAGTTAACAGGATTTAGTTGGCGTTCTCTGCATCAAGCATAGAACTGTTTCTATTTCAGTGCATACAGTCTTCTCGTGGAGGGAACTCTTGATTGGAGTATGGTCTCCACGACCTCGGTCGAGAGACCTGATTCTATGAGCTGGCCCCCCCAGGGGCCAAACCCACAGTTTCCACAACTGGAAGGGGTTGAGGGTGATTAATCATGCCCCCTGTTTAGGACAATAGGTCCCTCCTGATTGAAATCTCCATCGGAGAGCCGTCTAGAAGGGACACCAGGTCAGAGAACAAAACTCGGGCCGGCCAGTACGGGGCTACTAGTAACAGACTGGCCCCTTCCCAGCGTACCCTCTCCAGATTCCCGGAAGCATGGATATTGGAGGAAAAATGTACAGGTGTTGCCTCGGCCACACTGAACCAGAACACTCTTCTTGGCGTTGAGCGTCAACCCCAGCATCTTTATGTGGGACAGAACGACATCTCAATGCCGAACAGCCATCTGCTCGGACTGAGCAAAAATCAACCAATTGTCTATTTAATTCAACACGCGGATGCCCTGTAGTCTCAGGGGAGCCAGAGATGTATCCACACATTTTGTGAAAGTGCGGGGCGATAAACTTAGGCCGAACGGAAGAACCCGATACTGGTACGCTTCGCCCCCGAAAGCGAACCTTCCTGTGAGGGGGATGGATGGATACATAGAAGTAAGTGTCCTTTAAATCTATCGTGACAAACCAGTCCTCGGACTGAATCTGTAACACGATCTGTTTGAGTGTAAGCATCTTGAACTTGAGTTACTGAACCCTGCGGTTTAGTTGGCTCAGATCTAGAATAGGACGCAACCGCCATCCTTTTTTGGAACAATGAAATACCGGCTGTAAAAGGTTCCTGGGAGGAGGAACCCTTTCTATAGTCTCCTTTCGTAGAAGAGTCTGTACTTCCTGCTTCATAACCAGAGCCTGCTTGGGGTCCACCACCGTAGGTAGGACCCCTAGAAACCGGGCAAGACGAGAACCAAACTGAATTCTGTAACCCTTTTCTATTGTATGCAGGACCCAATGAGATATATTTGGCAGTAGCTTTCCACGCTGTCAGATATTCTGCAGAGGGAACCAGTCATTCGAGACTGGCCTCTGGATTTGGTCGAACAGTCACTTCAGTGCCCTGTAACAGCGAACCGGCAGGGATCAACCGAACTGAATGTTTTACGACCCTCCTCGGATGATCATTGAGATGTACAGACACCTCGGTGCCCTGAAGCGGCGAACCGGCAAGGAAAAACCGAACTGACTGCTTTACAATCCTCCTTGGAGAGGACCACCCTCAGAAGTATGATGGCCTTGGCATCAGGACTTTTTCTTTGTCGATGACTTTTTAGAGATGATGACAGTCCTCAGATCTTGCCTGCCCCTAACTGGCTTTGACTGCGACCGCTACCCTGGCCCCCCTGATTGGACCCGATGAACTGGCGACTCTTTGTTTTTGTTGCACTCTGTGCTGTGAGGAGCTCATAGGTCGGCCAAGACTGCTCGCGCCCAGCAGTCTCGGGGACATTAGATTGGCGAGGAAGACACTTTTGGAACGCCGCTGATTGTTCCACAGAGACATTTTGACACAATTGCGTCAGCGCTGACTTCCTCACAACCATCCATGTCCCTAAGCAGATCAGCCTGGTATGACTGCAAAATTCACATGGTATGCAAGCATGCCACAATCTGAGGGAGTGCGGCCCAATGAGGTTCGAGAAATTCGTCGGGCCACAGATCTGTCTCTCAGGGCCACTAAGGAGACCGCCAGAGCAATTGGGCGGTCTGTGGCAGCCCTGGTGGCCACTGAAAGGCACCTCTGGTTAAATCTTGTGGAGATAAAAGAGAAAGCTAGAGATTTTCTCCTGGATGCCCCGGTTGATCCTTCTGGTCTCTTCGGCGACGCAGTAAATATGGCCGTCGAGAGATTCCAGGAGGCTAAGAAACAATCGGAGGCATTCAAAAAATGTCTCCCTCGCTGTGTCCAACCCCCTGGGGCTGCTGGGCGTGAGCAGCCTCAGCCGTCCAGCTCCTCATATCGTGCACAGCAGAAAGAGAGTGTTTCGTCTCGTGCACCTCCACAAAAACACTGGAAGCAGATGCAACACTCTCAGCCAAAGCCTTTGAAGTCGAAGCCGGATCTGAGGACCGTTCTTCAGGCTAAGAATGCTTCGACTCAAAAGTCAGACCTGTGAGGGCAGCCCCAATCGGGGTAGAGCGGTGTACACCAAAGAATAGGGAGCCCATTCTATCTCGGTGTCCTCACAGGACCTTTCTGCCAACCCCACCGCCCTTGGTACTTCGGGGCGCAGGCGGTCTCCAGCGAGCTTCTGCAGCAGTGTCAAAAACAGTCAGTTCAGGTAGTTCCTGCGGGTATGTTTCAGGCTCCCGAACTGGCTGTCTCTATAACATCAGAGGCCAGCCCCGAGTGGCTGGTTCCCTTAGTAGATTTTCTGGCAGCATGGAAGCTACTGCCGAATATATTTCAATGGGTCCTGCAGATAGTAGAAAAATGATACAGAATCCAGTTGGGGTGTTGCTTACAGTAGTACATCCCGAGCAGGCTCTGGTAATGGAGCAAGAGGTAAAGGCCCTTGCTCTTGTTAGCGAAGGAAGCTATAGAACAGGTGTACTCACCCGACAGAGAGTCCGGTTTTTACAGACGTTATTTCATTGTTCCTAAAAAGGATGGAGGGTTGCATCACATTCTAGATCTTCGTCTGTTGAACCGTTCTGTACAGAAACTTAAGTTCAAGATGCTAACACTCAAACAGATTGTGACTCAAATCAGATCCGAGGACTGGTTTGTCACGATAGATCTGAAAGACGCTTACTTCCATGTCTCCATCATCCCTCAGTACAGGACGTTCCTGAGGTTTTCTTTTGGGGGCAAAGAATACCAGTATCGGGTACTTCCTTTTGCTCTAGCTGTATCACCTGCACGTTCACGAAATGCGTAGATGCAGCTCTGGCCCCGCTCAGGCTGCAGGGCATACGTATTCTGAACTACATAGACGACTGGCTGATTCTAGCGGAATCAGAACAGTTAGCGGTTCGGCATCGAGGTGTCGTCCTCGCTCATATGCAAATGTTGGGGTTGAGGCTCAGTACCAAGAAGAGTGTGCTTTCTCCAGTATAGAGGACCACTTTTCTTGGTGTGGAATGGGATTCAGTCACGATGCGAGCCGTTCTATTGCCCGACAGACAACACATCAGTGGTCTCTTATCTAAATTGTCAGGGGGGTCTGCGTTCACGTCCACTTTGCAAATTAGCGCACCAGAGGTGGTGGAGCAAGTATGGGAGTTTTATGGCCAGGCAGAAGTAGATCTGTTTGCGTCTCAGCACACGACACACTGTCTACTCTGGTTCTCCCTCACTCAACCAGCCCGAGGCTACATCTGTACGCATTTCCCCCTGTTGCTCTGCTCCCAGGAGTCATGGAGAGAATCCGCCAGGACGGAAAAAGCCTGCTACTAGTAGCACCATGCTGGCCGAGCCGAATTTGGTTTGCGGACCTCATTCATCTTCTCGACGGGCCTCCCTTGGAGATCCCGATCAGGAGAGACCTTCTGTCTCAGGCATGGGGCACACTATTTCACCCCCGGCCAGAGATTTGGAAACTATGGGTTTGGCCTCTCCAACTCATAGAGAGTGGTCTTTGAGGTTGTGGAGACCATTCTATGCTCCAGAGCTCCTGCTACGAGGAAACTTTATTCACTAAAATGGAATGTTTTCACTTCTTGGTTTAACTGTTCAGTAAACACAGTACTCAAGTATCTGCAAGAGTGTTTTACATCAGGTCTATGTCCATCCACGCTCAAGGTTTACGTGGCGGCCATTGCAGCTTTCCACGCCCTGGTGGGTGGTACATCTCTGGGTCGAGACCCCCTGATTGCGCGTTTCCTTCGTGGCACTTTGAGGCTGAGGCCTGCAACTCGCGCTAGGGTGCCGGCTTGGGATTTGGCAATAGTTTTAGAAGGCCTATCTGGGGCTCCCTTAGATTCGGTCTCTAAGTCGAAATCGTTTTTCTGCTAGCTATTTCGTCCCTTAAGAGAGTCTGTGACCTTCAGGACCTTTCGATTTCCCCCACCTGCCTTGAGTTCGCACCGGGGATGGTCAAGGCATTCTTATATCCTAAACATGGTTATGTTCCTAAGGTGCCTACCATTATTCAGAGGCCTATTGTGCTACAGGCTTTCTGTTCTCCCCTGTTTACTTCTCCGGGCCAGGAAAGGTTGAATCTCTTGTGCCCAGTGTGAGCACTGGACACATACGTTCATTGGACTTCTCTGTTTAGAAAATCTGACCAATTATTGGTCTGTTTTGGATCACCCAAGAAGGGTCTTCCTGCTTCTAAGCAGACAGTGAACAAGTGGATAGTAGAGGCTATTGCTCTTGCATATGAGTCCTCTGATCAACCTTGCCCTTTGGCGGTCAGGGCTCAATCTACTAGGAGAATGGCGGCTTCTAAAGCTCTAGTATCTGGAGTTTCTCTACAAGAGGTTTGCCACGGCTGGTCCTCACCGCTCACATTCGTCAGGTTTTATAGCCTGGACCTGGATGCTGCCCCAGGGTCTCAGGTGCTTAGTGTGGTGTGACAACAGGCTAACACTCAGGCATTTGAAAGTCTGGCGATTTGGGTATTCTCATTCCCAAAGCATCGTTGACACATCGTGAGTTCCCTCGAAAGGGAACGTCTCGGGTTACGACTATACCCATAGTTCCCAGAGAAAGGGAACGAGATGATGTGTCACAATGCCATACTTCCTGCATCCCTGTGATCGGCTTGCTTCGGCTATTTCGAAGCTAATGCCGGCTTTCACCGGATGTGCTTTTATCTCTTCCTGGTCATGATGTCACCCGCCCGTGACGATCATTCTTTCCATTGGACTAGTTGACATAGATGCTTCAGACGCATTCACGTTGGGGGCGTTCCCAAAGCGTAGTTGACGCATCGTCTCGTACAGTCGTAACCTGAGACGTTTTTCTATAACCGAGTCATTCCAAAAATCATGGCAACGGACGTTGGTAGGTTTATGTATATCGCAGCCACTGCACTGGCCATTATTATTAATCGAAGGAGACGTGTGTGTTATCCAAGCATTAACCCTTTATGACCTGCCATAGAACAATTCCACCAGAGTATATCTTTGTATTTTTGCATCCTGTGCTGTCATTCTTTTGAGGATTTTCATATGCCATACATCAAAATAATCCTTACTCTCCCATTTTGAAGGCTATGTTTGTAATAAATCAATAGTAACTAGATAAATATCTCAAAAGTGCAATAAACAAAAAGAAAAACAATTTTAATGAAATTTTTTAACATATTTTATTAAATACAAAAAATGGATAAATGTCAACCTCAAACTTGTCAATGTGAAAAACGTGCATAAAACAATTTAAAACTATACAGAATTGATTTGAACTGTTTACATAAATTAGTTTTTAAGATACACTCATTTTTACACTCATTCAAAAAAAAGGCGTGTACTTTCGTTTAGACAAAACGCTGCGTGCGTGCGTGTGCGCGCCCGTGTGTGTGTATGTGTGTGTGTGAATGTCCTTGTATTTGTGAATGTCTAAAGGAGAAAGAAATGATAAAATAAAGCAATGGTAAAAAGACCATAACGATATAAGGAACATATAGCAAATGGGAGTCAAACGGGAGTCAAACGCATGGTCAAATGACGCAGCGTGTGACGTCACAACATGCGACACACCCGGGGGTCATAGTGCACAGAACGTGATACGCCAATGCGCCATCGGAAGCGATCGGAAGACGTAACTATCAATAGCAGATCTACAGAACATGTGTGCAAAGACGTGCAATGCATTTTTGTGGGTTTTATTTTTGTAGACGCATATTGCGCAGTTTGTACAGACTGATTAGAGGGTGAAAACAACGCAACATGGGCATGTTGGAGGCTTGATCTGAACATGTTACATCTCTGGTTTTGTATGCAAAAATAATGATTGAGCTAGCGATTTGGTTTCAGTTTCTATAGGCTTTTAAACAGACACACGCAAAGGGTTAATGACAAGGAAGGACCCTTATACTGTCAGTGGCTCGTATGAGGGGTTTCTGGGTGTTTCTCCCTCATATCTGTGTTGTGATCTTATTTTCTCTCAAGTGTAGAAAAGTTAGAAGCACTGACCAGGAGACGTTGAGGTATTTTTCAAGCAGAAGTTCTTTATTGCGTCGCTGTAGGCATCTCAAACTCGTCTAACTAAAACAGTATACATTGTAGTTTATATACATCACAACGGGGAGGAGACTCGGGACAAACCATGCAAATGACGTAGGTGTTATCTCGTTACCAAACTTTCCCCAGCCCTGATCTCATCAGCATAACCGTTATTCAGGGCATTGAGGCTAATCCCATCAGCCTGACTAGATTGCTCAAACATTACCATTATCATAGAGACAAAGGCTCAGCTGTATCTTGAACTTAATGCCCAGGAAGTGCATAAAGACAAAAGCTAATGTCAGACACCTGGAATGCTTGACTTAATCTTCTTGGCCTCAAAATGGTAAACACTGTATGCATTTTTTTCAGTTAAAATACTGTTGAACCTAAATTACACATTTTAATAAATTTGTAACCTTTCATCTGCTTCAAGCTCTTGATTGTGGCATTTCTTTGAGGTTTAAAATCCAGTATTCCTGTAATCCTTTTGTCTTTTATGAATTTAATAAAGAAATTTGTCTCGTATTCTGTCCAATCACACCGCGTCTATGTCAGGTGACTGTAAATGTGCAAAAATTGTTTCCATTGCAGTTTTGCGAAATAGTTATTTTTCGAATTGCCTGAAAAACCACCTCATGTAAGCGTAAATTCTTTTTTGGGATAAATGGGAGTTTTTGGTAAATTGACCTGTTTCCACTGGGCGTATTTTAAATTTTAAATTTCAATTTACGCAATTTGATGGACAATGGAAATGCGGCTACTGACAGTATACAGAGAGCACTTGCTGAAGGCACAGAAGCTAACCCGCCTATAACGTCTCGTCACACCATTGGACTGATTATACAATTGCTTCACGACGCAGGGTGTTCCCACAGCGTCTCGACACAGCTCGAGTTGTAGGGAACTACCTACTACTGCAACTACTACTATTTTCTCTCAAAAGCAACTAAAACTTTTTTTTACTAAACTATTCTTTAAATAATGAATTATTCACATTGATTTTTATCTCTATATAGACAATTTCTTATTGAAGTGGAAATAAATGAGCGTTGACATGTTAAATAAGAATGAATGCACTGGAAGATGTTTTACTACAAACAATCCTGCTTTATCTAAAAATAAACAGCATGGGTTCCCAGGATGATTGTAAACTTTTTTTGTGTGTGTGGAAAAGAGGGATGCCCAATTTTTTGCTCTTTTTTTCCCCTTTCCTATTTCTTTTTCAAAAAACCTTCAAAGCCGAAGTTGTTCAAAGGGCCGGGGGTTTGGGAGGAGGACCAGACAGGGCTGTTTTTAATTCATCCTTCTTAATTAACAGTCTGGGCAGCAGCTCCCAAACACTGAGGCTTGACTCACTGTTTTCTCTTATTTTCCCTACACAGAGCAAGGGTTCAGCATGAGAACGAGAGCTGGGAAGAGAGGGTGTTTAACACACTTCCTGATGCATCTCTGCCACCTTTATCCAGTTCCTCTTTTCAACGTTTTGCGATTCAACGATTTTAAGGGTTGCTTAAACTTTTTTTAAGAGAGAATATCAAGTGTTTATAATGTTTTATGGTGTTTTCAAACTTGTAGCTCAGTTCTCTTAATTGGTTATTTTGGTCTGGACTAAAAAAAGAAAGTAATGCATTTCACTTTTATTGGCAATTAAAAAAAAAAAAAATATATATATATATATATATATTTAATCTTTAGGTCTGGTGTTAAAAATTAGCTTGTATAATTTTTCTTTTTGAGTCCAGACGAAAAGAACAAAACTTCAACCTTATACAGCTTTGAAGTGACTGTTATGAAAGTGACCCAAGAACCACATTAACAATTACAGTTTTATTCAACTGCTTACACATTTTCAAAACTTGTTTGCACAATCCAACAATTGCACACACAAATTACAAAATGCCTCACATCTCTTGCAAAAAGAAGCATTTCTGTACAAGATTGAAAGTAATTGTCAAAGAGATGTTGAAAAATTCACGGTAAACAAGAAAGCAAGATTAAAACCAAACTATTTTTTATTTTTTACTGTAAGCATTTGTGGTTGTGAATACAATATTACACAGTATGAAAAACCTATACCTTGACCTTGGGCCTATTTATAGGCTCATTCTAAAGCCATGATTGGTTGGTGTTCAGTAAAGCAATGAGTGTTTGCATTTGTTAAAAAAGGAAATCAAGATACTTCCTGTTATATTGTTGTGTTTACAGTACATAGAGTATTGTGTTTGTGGTTTGCAAAAACTGTTTTATGAAATTGAAAACTGAGTCAAAGGGAAAAAATGTGTTTTTGGTGAAAAGAGTTGGTGTGTGGTTCTGGTGTTTGAGTGTCGGGTTTCAGACATTGTGTGACAAGTAAGGATTTAGTGTGTAAGCAGTTGAAAAAAACTGTAACCATTTTTTTCAGCATCCCCTTTTTCCAGATGTACCATTTTGATTATTTCCGATCTTCACACTCTGGCAATAGTGTGTCTCGCTGCTAGTTTAATTTTGCCGTCAGACTGTAATTAGAATAAACGCAGTGCAACGTCTTCTGACGAGAGACGGTTCTGACAGGCATGGCTTCACTTGTTCCCGTCTCACATGAACCATGCTGTGGATACATCAGTCTTCTTCATCAGCTGAGCTTTCACCTGCGATCAGTGCTCAACATCTCAACATCTCACTGATTGGCAGCACTAATTACAGCGAGCCGCCAGCTCTCCATGTTCTCACCAAACCCTGTGCTCTGACCTGACATACCTTTCCCGTTCAGAGCCTGACTGATGTGTTTAAACATTGATCCGGTCACTATTTGGAGAGCAGTCTATACTGAAGGTGTAATAGGGACTGTGGCCACACATTTGTGGTGATTACTTTCTGGCAAGCATTGCAAAAGCGATTTGATGCAGAATTTTTATTGTGTCAATTTAATTGCTTTTTTAGGATATTATCTTTCATGTAGTGTGCAATACAGCTTTTTGTGAATGTAAAAGGTCTGCAAAGTCTCCTAAAAGAAAGAATCAATTTTGAGCTGCCTGAAATGAGTCGTCAGGAATTTCAGTCTCACTTCCATAATTTTGCATAATGCCCACATCTGGTCTTGATTGGCTGAACAGCGTCTCTTAGCCCGCCCACAAACACTGTAGTTTATCTGAGACTGGAAGAGTTTGGTTCGTTTTGTTCATGTCGAGAAGATGCTGTTTTCTGCTGACAAAGCAAATCCACTTTGATGAGATTATCTGATAAAACCCACGCCATTGTTGCTGTTCGTATCACTGTGATCAAGAGCTGAGATTTAGATATGATAATGAGCATTTGGTTTCTGACCAATCACAGCAGAGCAGCTCTCAGAGAGGCGGGGTTTAGAGAGACTGAATCCTTGATCGAAGCGTTTCAGACACTGAGAGCAAAGAGCTGATGCTGCAGTGGACAGAAAAGAGGTGTTTTTTCATTAATAAAAACAATAATGTTCTAGGTTCATGTCAAATTCTATAATTATTTCAGCATTTGTGGCACAATATTAAAGTAAAGAATTTTGACTCACCTGCACAACAACAAAGTTTATAGCACCTGTGCCTATGATGGCAACATTTACATCATATCTCACTATCTGTGAGATGAGTGGAATGCAAACAACCAAATATGAAACATATTAACTTTTTCCATGTTTCTAATCAGGGATTCTAATTACAATGTCTTGCAACATTCTGCTCTTTCTTTGCGTCTTCAAATGAAATAGCAGTGTTTAATCACTTGGGGAAGATACAATTAAAGGCAAACTAAATCAGTTTGTCATATACCTGGCATCATTAGTTTCTTACAGCTCTCTAGAAACTGCACACCTTTATCTTTTACTTTCCACACTTTCATTTATCCCCTTTAAGCCAGTGGTGTCCATCAGTCAACATTCCCTGCTGGTTTACTTGATCAAGTTTCAAGTTTGTATTTCAAGTTTGTATTTATTTATATATCACATATAAAAACAGCAACCATGACAAAGAGACAAGGACAACCACAAATTCATGACAAAAGCTCACAATGATTTAAAAGCTAAAGAAAAAAAAAAGTTTTAAGTGAAGATTTAAAAACAGTTCAAGACTGTGCCGATCTGATGTAAACCGGAAGGCTGAGTTTTTCACTTGATGACAGCAGAAAGTTCACTATAGCAATTTTTCGTACTTATACATTTTTAGTTCAGTGTCCACATCAGCAGCATAATTTGCCGATAATTTAATCGTCAAATGAACTAATTCTAAGTGCAATTGCAGATGAAATTGATGCAGGAAAAAAAAATGTGTTATTGCAATATGATTTTTCAAGTCAACACCATAGAACCGCAGTTATCATTGTCTTTATATTATGTCATAAGACATGATATAACTATTATATTATGTAACTAATATAATGCTTTCAGTTGTGTAAGGGCTTACTTGTTCTTGTATATAAAGAGAGAGAACAACAGTCAAATATACATATTATATACAAATAAATAAATTCAGTGGTGTGATTGACTAATCAGAAAGTATTCCAAAGAATCATGTAAATCGACATTACGTATTTATTTGATAAATTCAGAAAAATAATATCCTTAATTCATTTGGATTCTTTTTCTGTTTGTATTCAAATGTTGTGCTTCCAGTCTCCTAAGGCAAGAGAATATAAGATGAATGTGAAAGTTGAATTTTTTTCTATGACTATGAGCTCCTTATATATTAGGTGACTAATGTAGCATGTCCAAGGCTCTCAGTGTGTGTGCAATAGTAGAACGGAAGAGTAGGAGGCAAATGGAGATGCCATCACTCAATCTCACAAGTGATTAGACAGCCAGAGACTGTGCTTTGCTCTCAGCTGATTTCTCTCACCCATAGGGAGAATGTTATAGTGTTTTGTCTTATTATCAGAAGTTGAAGAGGAAATGATCACCCCATTACGAACTCATTTGTGTTGTAATTTCACTTTAAAGTGGGTTCATATGGCCCACAAAAAATAAATCAAGCAATAAATCAATCAAGCAATCAAGCACTCACTCACTCACTCACTCATTCACTCACTCACTCACTCACTCACTCACTCACTCACTCACTCACTCACTCACTCACTCACTCACTCACTCACTCACTCACTCACTCACTCACTCACTCAATCAATCAATCAATCAATCAATCAATAAATCAGGTCCTGTTGTCATTTAGACTTTTATTACTGTAGATTTGATCCTAGACAGTGATTTTAGCAAGCCTTTGAGATCTGACAGTATGTCATGTGTGTCTTAACTTCTTAGTTACAAAGAACAGAGAATATGTAATGCCCAGACAGCAACATAGATCCGGCCCACATCTGGGACGTGTTAAATCCACATGTAGAGTACCAGATGTGGTCCGGATCTGGGCCGACACTATGTTGCTGTCTGGGAATGGAAATTGCCAGTTTCAATCAATTCATAGTTTTCACGTGACATCACACCCTGCACCTGCTTAGACAGCTGGGTAAAAGTGACAGTCTAGAATGAAATACCCAATGGTATTTTTTTTTTTTCGCTCAACTTTGGCATAGATGAAGATGCTCAGGACCTTGTCGCCCTGCTGGCTTTTTTAATTAAGTGGCGACCCTATTACAAACAATCGAAAAGATCTACTGGCATCAGGAAAAAATGCATGGTTAGACACACAGTTGTAATCAAGTATCAGTGGAGGTGGTGAGGACAAAAACTAGCTTTATTTACAACATTCAGTCTTTAAAATAATGTATTTTATGCTTTTCCATAAAATAGGTGTGTGTTTACATGGTAATAATGTTTCAGTCTTTTCAGAAACTTTCGCACCAGTTGGAGGGTGCTGAAAATAAAGATCTAAATTAAGAACCATTTGTGCGAAACATTATATTATCTCTTCAATATGATCTTCTTGTGATGTCTGACACTGACATTGACTGACATTGGCAGTAGAAAAAACTTTTAAAGATTTTTTTTTACAGATAACATTCATACATTGCTTATGAGACTGTCATTAATAGGTTAAGTTCATGAACATGCAAATTACTTGTTTATTGAGCTGCAGTATCATGCTCAACCAGACCTTTGTAAATAAATAAGTCATTACAAAGTGGTTTATGTCTCATTAAGATTAAGGAGATCCTAATTGTAGTTTTTTAATGTTTTAAATCTAATTAAGAGAGCAGAACGTCTTGCAAGATGTGTTATTTAAGATATGGGTTACTCCATAAACTGCATGGTGATTTTATGAGCTGGTGGACCATCTTTTAAACAGATACCAGACCCCTCCAAATCTACTCGTGCACTGGTCCATTGCACACTCCCCCTAAATCTCACTCCTATCTGGGTCACGCAGCACTAATGTTACTGGTCGGACTCGCACCTGCCCCGGGGCCGGGGGAGTGGGGTTTACAACGCTTTACTAACTGTGCTCCATTACACCGGCTTGGACCAGCTAGATACCAGACCATGTTCTACAAAAAACCTACAAAGTAAAGCTGGTTTTAGCTGGATTACCAGGATTGAGCTACTGTTATTTCAAATGTACATTGCTGTACAAGTCTATGTGTTTGGTTTGCATTGGCAAATCTAATGAATATTTAGAGCTTTTAATGAATATTTTACAGCTTTTAATTCAACCTTTAATTTCAAATTTATTTACTGTAAGCTACACACTTACACATACCCAATTACACTTTCTGTACTGTGTTATTTAGGGCTAGCGTTTGTTTTTTTTCATGCTGGCCAAGCAGAATCTCACGCGGGCAACCAGCCAAAAAAAAACAAAAAAAAAACAGTAACACTTTACAATAAGGTTAATTAGATAACATTAGTTAACTACCTGTTAACATGAACTAAGAATGAACAATACTTCTTCAGCAATTATTATTTTTATTTCATATTAATTTCAACATTTACTAATACTACGTTATTAAAGTCAAATTTGTTAAGATTAGTTAATGTACTGTGAACTAACATGAACAAACAATGAACAGCTGTATTTTTATTAACTATAACATTAACAAATATTAATAAATACTTTAACAAATGTATTGCTCATTGTTAGGTCATGTTAGTAATATATGTTAGTAATACATTAACTAATGTTAACGAATGAACCTTTATTGTAAAGTGTTACTCAAACAAACACATCGCATACTACTAGTGAGTCGGAGTGCAGAGCAAGACACTGAAGTGGTAATAATTCATGTTGTCCTAATCCAGTACTTTATTTTTTTACACTGAAACTATAAAGTCTGTGTAGCCGATTTCACTTTAAAGCCACTATTATTATTGTGTGCTTCTTACACAGCCAGCTAACGGGACTGTAGGCTTACATCATGGAGGCTGGTCTCTCTGTTCTCGCAAACTGCTCAAATAAAATCTAGGCCAGCATATATTTATATTGCTTTTTAAAAAATGAGCCATATTCTTCTTCTGTTTGGCTGCAACAGCCATACTATAAGAATGACAAATAGTTCCACAAATACCACAAATACTTCTCTTCTCATGTTGGATTTTTGGGTCCATCCTCCCCAAGAGCTTAGGTCATCTAACTTTAATAATTACAAAAGGTTGTGACTGTTCTGATTGGCTGTCATTGCATGAGCTGCTGTCATAATGTGAGTTAATTGTCTGTAAAAATGGGACAACATGAGCAACAAAGCAGAAATCTGATCCTCTCAAAATGTGCTTGAGCGCTCCCTGGAATATCAATTTTTCGAAGTGCTTTACTCTTCCTCAAAAAAATATGAAATTGAGTCATTTTTCACACAAAAAATAAAAAAAAATAAAAGAAAAAGGCATTGGGCCAAGGAACTGGGCCAGCTTCAGGTTAACACACCATCTATATTCATACAACACACACTCTTTTAAAATGACAATGACTTTATATTGATGAATGGATACATGACACCAACGAATACTATTTAACAGAAAAAAATATAATCTGCAATAACTAAGATAACAAAGGAAGCAGTATTAGTCCATTCAACATCAACAGAGGCAGTACAAAATAAAGAGATTATTTCAGCCGAGCTTTTACAGCATTGACTGTGAAAAGCCATGAAATAGATTTGTCAAAGAAAAGGAAACAAAACATGACAGAAACAAAGAAACTATCAGAAACTAAATGACAGACCAATTTAAAATACTAATTAATACAACAAACTTGCAGAAATGTGACATGCCAAAATAAAATAAAAATCAATGTTTCATGTCCCATGACACACCACAGACGCTCTGCAATTATTGATGTTAAATTCTCATCCGTTTTTTTTCCTTATTCTTCCTCTGTATTGCCATCATACTTCTACAGGCCAATTCATTAGTAGAACTAACGGAGAAAAGAACAGATTAGATATTCAGCACCTGTCAGTTTTACACATTTCAAATAAATATATTTTACTGGGCATGTGTGTGTAACATCAAGATACAGTTGAAATGATTTGAATAAATGCCTTAGCTAACAATGTGTATCCTGGCCTACCATGTGCAAAACACTGATAAGAGCATAAACCCTGTGTGTGTGTGTGTGTGTGTGTGTGTGTGTGTGTGTGTTTGGACACATTTATTTATCTAAACAACATTTAGGACTGATCGGCAATGGCTAGTATTGCAGCTTACAATGTTTATTTCACGAAGGCTAGTGTCAGCACAGAACAAATGTCACCGATATGTGGCATACACTTACATTAAGGCTTAACATTTTGGTACAAATAGTAATATAAATTAAAAAAATTTTTTAAAGTGCCAGTTGAATTTTGACTCTTAGTTATTAGGCTCCCAGGCTTGGCTCTGAAGTAATGCTTTATTGAAACAGATTTACAATTATAGTTTGCGCTGTGCCTGAAGTAAATTCCCTCAGCACATCTGTCACTGGTTCAGGCCTGACGACACCAGGGAGAAACTCTAATGTTTGCCCCCCCCCCACAAGACCACATTTAACATGCCAATTGGATCCACAAGCACAAGCTATTATATCACAGCGGTGGTGAATGTGGGCCACGGGGAATGTCACAGTATGGAAATCTACAATGTAACCTCTAGGCTGAATCATAAGGATATCAGTTAAATATCAAATAATTGAGGAACAGACTTCCAATAAAATAACATTTGTGATTGCATTCTGAATTGAAAGGTTTGTATGGAATGTTTTAGATAATTTATGACTGTGAGCCTGCATTTAATAATTTAGTTTTATCATCAGATTTTGGTATATAAATAATTTGTTGTTCCATTTGACAATCAGAACTAGTTTAATAACGCAGCTCCATTGGGACTATTAAGGGGTTAATAGGAAATGAATGATCATTTCTGGACAGAATCCACATCTTTTAATCCACGAACAGGTCAGAGGAAACCATTATAATCAAGCTTCTTGTATCCTTTAATCGCTCAAACTGGGAAATCTGAGCACCACTTAAAAACTAGATATTGCATATATCATTTTAATGATCAAGCTTTAATGTTTGTGCACCCAGACACTTTCTTCTTTTTAAAATGTATTTAGGAATGTCATAACAAGAGAAAAGGATACAATTAATTTTTTTTTATTAATCTAACTTAACCATAAAATGAAATTTTGACAAGCACCAAATAATTATTTGACACAAGACATAAAGCACACATTATAATCTATAATACTTTATTTTTTTTTAAAATCAGATAACATATGGCAATCATGCTTTTATATAACACCATCTAAAGACATTTATTATATATATATTTTCTTTACATAGAATATTTTACATTAGGCCCAAACAGTTAGAAATATACAAAACAATATTTTGTTCGACTAGACATATTATCTATTCTCTTATAATCTTCCATCATTGTTATTCATTTGTTATTACTATTATTTTTTACATTTCATAAAGATATGTGCTTTAGTTTCTGAGATCGATGCATTATTGCAGTAAACAGCAAATAATATAAGGTTCTTCAACAAGACAAAAACCTCAAAACGGACATCCACAGGTACTTTTACACGGTACAGTTTTACAACATTGTTTCAGAGAGAAATCTGATGAATGGTAAATTTATACAATTTCACAAAAAAAAGAAAAGAAAAAAATCTTATTGATTGCACATTTTCATCAGACGTCTTGCAGAGAATAAATCGACTAATTAATCCAGATCTCTGTCACATGTAGCTGCCATCGAAGCAAACTAACAGTGTTCATTTTCGGATACCTTTGTGGCGTGTGAACTTAAAGCTTTGTGCTTTTCACCAGTGGCATTTCAAAATAAAACAGTGGAAATAAAACACTCACTTCTCTCTGTCTCACACACACACACACACACATGCACACACACACACACACACACACACGCACACACGCGCACACACGCACACACGCACACACACACACACACACACACACACACACACACGTATATGCCTTTATATTATTTAATGTAAATGATTTATTGCCCAACTAGTTTGTAGATTTAAAAAGAACATAATTTTCCTTTACATTTTCCTCATTCGAACGACGGCTTTGTCTGTTTTTGACACATAGTGCTGGTTTTCAACGATGTCTGAAAAAAATGACCCTAGAAACCATGGCAACAGACTATAGCTTCTGCTCAGGACTGATTATTCGCTGAAGGCTGCTCACAGCTATAATCGTTTTCGATCCAGGAGAGCAAATTTTGGTCACTTTCGCCATTTTTCCTGAGGAGTGGCACGCAAATGTGGTGAGCAGGATTAACAGTGGTTTGGCGGGGTACGTCTGCCCCAAAAACGATTTTTCGGACCCTGTGCAGTGATACGGCGCGACGCAAAACAGTTTTTCAGATCTGTCAGTAGCATAAACATGAATTTGGTCCTTCTTACTCTTACATAGAAAACATGTACTAAAATGATTCTAAAAAACACATACAAAGTTATTTTTTGTCTTAGAAAAAAAAAGAAAAAAAAATAGTAACAGTCTTTTTTGACGTCAATTTGCCCCCGCGGCTGGTAATGCATGACGGCCCGGGGCGTTTGTAAACCCAAATCCATACTGGTCTTGTGCTTTTCAGGGTAAACGGGAGAAAAGGGCTGTTTGAAACTGTAGAGTCTTGAAAAGTGTATTCTGGCTATTTAACCTTGGCGTCCAAGGTTCAGTCTCGGCCCGTTGCACACTCCCATATTCTTACTCTCTGCTTTTATATAGCTATATAGATATAGTATATATATAATTTTTTTTCAGATACAATCAGATACAATTCAATTCTAACCTACAACTGCATTTTAATACATTAATTACATGTAATATCAAATTAACACTGTGCTGTTGGAATTACATTGGGACGCCAAATCTTGAATTATCATTTAAATCCTGTGCTTACACTGTGACCCTTTTTTTTTTTTAGAAAGACTAATATCTTGCATATGAAATACAGATTAACCATAGAACATTGTTGGATAGATTTTTTAGACCATACGTATATATATATATATATATATATGTACCAAAAGAAGTCAAACTGTAATCAGGTTGGTTTTCCCTCGGAGGTAGGTGAATATACTTTAGACATGGAAGTCCTTGGTTGTGATCGACTCTTTAATTCTCTCTCTGGACGAGGACCTTTGATAATCGGGGTGAAGCGGGAGGACGGGGGTTAGATGTAGGCCTCGTCGTTGGCTGGGATGGGGTTTTCCGGTTGTTGTTCGGGTCCGTTCTCTTGAGTCCGAACCACCGATGTGGGCTGAATCATTATCCGAAGGCGCTGCAAACGGGAAGGAAAGTCGTCAGCTGCAGTTTTCAGGAAAGACAAACTACACTCTACAACCCTTCGTGGGATTGATGGACATTGAGCGTATAGACAAGTAGCCTATGTTATTGCTGTATGTTTAAAAGAATAAAAAAATAAAAAAATTATGTTTATCCATTTATTTAAAAAAAATATACATATATATTTTTCATTTATTTATCCAGTTATAATGAAAAATGTAAATGCTGTTTAAAACTTGTGTAACAATTTTTGATGAATAAAATTACAACTACACAAAAAAATACAATGGGATGTTTGAATCAATGGTTGGGGCAAATATTAACAAACCCAAGCATTGGTTTACATTAACATTTAATCATTTAGCAGACGCTTTTATCCAAAGAGACTTACAAATGAGAAGAGCAATAGAAACAGTTGATCCAACAATAGGACAACAATATGCAAGAGCTATGACCCTTCCCAGTTTAGTCTAATGCAGTTTAAAAAAAAACAAAGATATAGAAGAAAAGAGAAGTGAGAGTAAAGAGAAAATAAAGTCTTAGTATTAGTGGATCAAGTGTTGCCAAACTCATTTTTTTTTTTAAAAAATCCATATTTGACCCAAACTTGGGTTGAATCAACCCAGGATTTTTTAGATTGTACAGCAAAGACCGTTCAAATGCAAGAGTGAAAAAAGAAATCATGACCTTGATTGGTACAATTAGGATGTAATTGAAGACAAATCTAAAATAATGTGTCAGGATTATCACATGCTACAACCACAGTGAATTGAGATTGGTGCTCTGTGCTCCCAATTACCAGTCTTAGAAACCTGAGGTAGTGAAAAACACCTTCAGCAAAATCTCTCATTTCTACAATCAGTCCGAGTCGTTGATTGCATGCTCAAATGGCAAGAAGTGAAGACTAATTGATGCAATTAGAATTAATCCAATAGCCACGAAATAGAAACAGTGCATGCTTCGCCCCATGCTGGAACATCTGCATTAATAATGCATGCAATCTGAATCAATTACCCCACTGTCGTCAGTGGAGAGACTTTCATGTTCCCTGACACTTGCACCTGTGGCTGCGAGGACATAGAAACGGTAGCGATACCTCTTTATATGAGCCCTTCAGGGTGAGGAACATGTAGCCCATGTATCCTGGGATAAGAATCATGGATGACAGGGCCATGCACCAGCCCACGCCTTGCCCCCACTTCGGGAACACGTAATTGTTCAGTTTAAGCGGGACCATCTGAACGGCGCTGAAGATGAACACACCCTACAACAGAAGGAACACACAGTCAGTCTGAAATTTCATCTTCAAAATGCTTCCAGTGTACAAAGACTCAGTAAATGGGTCAACTTACCCCCACAATCAAAGGAGTGAATACGACCCAGCACAGCTTCCACCAAATGCAGGGCTGGTAGCCAATCATCTCCTCAATATTGCCATAGAATTTATTGACACCTGCAACAGGCACAAAATAAGCTTTAAGAGGCGAGTTATACGATTACAATTAGGGGTGTGCACGAATATTCCATCTGAAATGATTAGGGGTGTACCGATACCCTCATGTCACGATTCTGAACTCACGATATGATATTACTGCGATAGTCTAAGACATGTGGTAAAAGGTTAAGAAAAAAATGAACTGTTTAGTTATTTATTTATTATTCTGTTGATCAAAATGCTAAATTTGGTGTTACATTGTGTGTGTAAATGAATAGGATTGGACTTAGAGCTGAAACCCAATGCACAGCAATATTCATGATTTTGAAGCTGAAAATACTGAATTATTTTAGACGAATATGCTTTCACTGTCAGATATATTTAAAATAACGTAGGACACTTTTTACTGGTAACATCAGACATTTGGCATTATCAGGACACACAATATTCCCCCATTGCATTATTATACATTATATTCAATATACATAGTAGTTTCATGTAGTGCTGACACTAAAACTCTGTAAACCTCTCACACAGTCATTTTATTTTGGGTGAACTATAAACAATAGATTGAGAATATCCACCATACATATTGTTGCATTTTTGTATTGCGATAGATTGTGACACGATAGCTTGTTACACCCCTAGTCATTATTTTTCGAAAAATAAAAATACTATTCAAAAATGATCTTACTAAAGCATGCTTCATAAGCGTTTCCCTGTTCGCGCAGAGCTTAAAGGGTTTTGTTTTTATATTTTTAGTTTATATTGTTTCATGTTTTCAACTAAAATAAAACCGATATAATGTAAGCTTGTTGTGTATATTGGCTAATCGCAAACTTGTTCAGAAATGGCGACAAGAACTTGATGAATACATCTTGAACATGAACATATTTCTAGTTAAACGTTTATTTAAATAAACGAATATTCAAATACTCGATTTTTATGAGTTTATATATTCGATTGCAATATTTGTAAAAATGACCCATTCCTAGTTACAATGCATGAGCAGTTTGTGGAGGATTACTGGAGGTCTGCGCCTCGCTTCATAAATGCAAATAGAGAATCGTGCAGTAGTTTGCATAATCAAGCCTGCCATGCACAACAATTAAGATTCTACAGGTTCATATTCATTCAAATCAACTGACTGTGGAAATGAGTCTGGCACCGAGATTAGCATGAATTATATTATCTGTGATAATAATTAGCATGCGTTGTGTGTTATGTCTGGATGTGAAGAATAAAAAGCAAATGAATTAATAATTACAAAAACCTATAAGCAAAGCATTCTTTGATTACAATGATGGTGTGATAAACAGATTAACACATTTCAGATGCATTCACTTAATAAATGACGTCATTTTCAAAAAAAATATTTTAAAATCCATGTTAAATGTCAGGTCACTTCAGATCATGCTTGAAATATCAACTTCTCCACAATGTGGTATCGGCTTGGAAAACAAAATGCATTGATTTCTTAGGATTTTTTGGCATATTTACCATAGAACCAGGATATGGAGACGCATTCAAAGAACACCAGGAACAGCAAACACATTCCACTGGCAGAATAGTAGTCAAACAGTTTGAACACGTAGAGACCACCCTGTGGAGAGGAGAACCGCCTCGGTTAGCAAGCCATGCGCATTAGATCGGATTAGAAAGCTGCTCTCTCATCTAGTTAGCAGTGTTTGCGGGTTTCAAAGGCGCTTGATACATGGTAACAGCAACGAGAATCAGCTAAACAAGCTTTCTCTTCTCTGCTATGGTGAGTCACATGACTGGTCTGAAATCCTGTAATGAAGCATTTCTAAGTTAGGCTCTCTGTTCAAGAAGAAACAAACCAATAGAAACGGACTGGATCATTGCAAGTTAAAGTGCATTGTCGAATCATATACAACCATTTCTTCATGCTGACTTGGCCTAAAAGTCTTATTCCATTACTTTCCTGTACATATCTAATCTTACCCTCAAGTTTCATTTAAATACATTTAAATCAGGAACTGTTTTTATTTACTTTATTATCTATTAAATAATAATAATTGATTGCTTTTTGTCTGCAGTTTCCAAGTCTTCACCAGCTTTTATATAACAGTTTGAGGTTATAAAGTGGTTGAACACTACAGATTCATCACATATCCCAGTAAAAAACACTCAAATGCTTCTGTCCGTTTAATGCAACTTCAAGAGCTCTTATCCTGCCCTTTCTATGTATTTTTACCATATATCCCATTACACGGTTTAGAATAAAATCAGCCTCCAGCTCTTTCCAGAGGGCGATGTGAAATCGGTACAAAGACGAGATGTGTGCATTTACCTGTGTGATGTTTGACAGGCCGATCAGATACGACACCAGGCAGACGACAGCGATGAAGATCTCTCGTCTTCCTCGTAACGCACGGGGAAACTCGTCCACAAGAGCAGTGATGAATCCCTCCACCGTACAGAACTACACACAACACAAGAGCGTTTGCTTTAAAGATATATATGGAGATTTAAACAGGCTTGATTTGGCCATGACCTAAACATTCAAATTATTCAAGTCAGAAATACTGTCTGAATTCAGAATATCAGGCAAAAATGAATATTCTGTCATTATTTACTCTCCCTTGTGTCGTTCTAACCCCGTAAGACCTTTGTTCATCTTTGAAACACAAATGAAGACATTTTCAGTGAAATCTGAGAGATTTCTGTCCCTCCATTGACAGTCTACGCAACTACCACTTTAAGTAAGATAGTAAATGAATGCATCATTAAAATAATCCATGTGACTCCAGTGTTTTAACGTCAATTTGATGATTTGTTTGCACAAAGAACAAAACAACAACCATGATTTACCACTTTACATTTACATTTATGCATTTGACGGACGATTTTATCCAAAGCGACTTAAATTGCATTTCAAGGTACACATTTACATTCTTATCAGTTCTTTGTTTACAAAATATTAATCTCCAACGCGAGTTCACACAACAACGTCTTCTCTCGCGTCAACACAGCATGAGTGGTGCTCGCGAGATCGCACGTTTGTGATTAATATTTTGTAAATAAAGTGGTAAATTATGTTTTTTCACAAACAAATAAAAAAAAAACACTGGAGTCACATGGATTACTGTAATGATGCATTTACTACCTTTCTGTGGTTTGAAAGTGGTAGTTGTGTAGACTGTCAATAAATGGACAATAATCTCTCAGATTTCATAAAAAAGATCTTCATTTGTATTCCGAAGATTGTGTTCATTTTTGTGTGAACTATCCCTTTAGGGCATTAGGTTACAACAGCTGTGATTTTAAGGGTCAGAAAATGTAACATGCACTGCACATTTCTACTAAAAGTATGGTATATTTACAGGATCACAGTTCATTAAGAGACATCATTTGACTTTTAAAATAAATGAAAATAAATTCTCTAGCTTAGTTTTTATTTAAAAAAGAATGGAAATGAAAGGCTTCTTCAAAGAGATGTAGAACGACTATAGTTCACATATGCATGCCGAAAAACACACGTACTGTACAGTAGTGTGCATGTGTGAAGCATGTTCTTTACCTGACTGTCAATGCCAAGCATGAGCAACATGGAGAAGAAGAGGATTGCCCAGAGCGGGGAGATGGGTAACTGTGTGACGGCCTCCGGATAGGCCAGGAACGCCAGACCCGGCCCTGCAGAGAACAACACGCTTTATTCCTCCTCCATCCATGTGATGGCAGAGACTCACAGCTGTGACATGTGTTCTGTTCCTGTGTGCCTGTGTTCCCTTTGCTAGTTTGTCTTCGTGGTTTTTGATTGTGTTTCTGGTGACGTTATTTATTCTGTGTATTTAAACGCTCTGTTCATTCAGTTTCTTCTCTGTCAACGTGGTTATGCTTGAATGATTATTGTTCCTGTTATCTCCTGTGTGTTCCTAATAATTAAAGACTTTATTAGTGATATTCTATATTATGCACCAAAGCTACATTTTTCTAGATATCCTAATAATTTGTTAACAAACATGTATTCATCACTTCAACAAGCTCATTGTTTCTGCCATAAATGAATAAATTATTTAAATTAATACATTATTAGCTAACTGTGTCTGTACATTTCTGAAATACATAACTTTTACAGTCACCTCTGATAACAGATCACTCTAAATTGTAAAGTAGACATCCATTTTCTGTATTAAAAAAATGTGAATTGAATTGAATTCCTTTATCATGCACTTATTAAAGACACTCAAGCCATGACAAAAGTAATATAATATTAAAAAAATAAATCTCGAATGTCTTGATCAGTTTTATGCACTGCACTTTGCATATCGTAACTGTAAACCTCGAACTAAATATAAAAAATAGCAGTTTCATTTACTATGCATTTGATGAGGTTTGTAATATTTGCAACCCTGTTACCAAAAACCCTGATATGTCTGACACCTGGTACTTTCATATCACTGTTTCATTCAATATATATATATAAATGTCTTTGTCTTCATGTCATGCTGCAGAAATTAATTGTCTAAATTTTGGGCTTTCTGTGTCACAATTTTAAGATATGTTATATATTTGTTTATTTATATTGTAATGGGAATAAATAATATAACAGGGGGATGTGCAAAATGTCGCACAGAGCTGAACATTAGGGGCGAACATGCTTATTTCAATTAGTTTATAATTAGAAATACATTTTATAACAATGAACTGAACAGTTCAGCAGATGATATCAATTTCTGCAGGTTGAGGTAGGCCACAATCATGATTTCTTTTGTTACTAGTTACTGTGCTAATTATAATAATTTGTGACTTCAATGCAAAAAATAAATAAAAATAAATCATGCACATATTCTTGGAAAGTGTCCTTTTTTTTGTACAGTAATGTGCTGCAAGACTGCTTATGATTGCTCATTGACTAATAATGGACACCAGATGCCCAAACACTGTGTAACTTCTAGAAGTAGGTCTTTATCCAGTGATTAAAACTGAAATCCATCATAATTACCTGACGCAGCCACGTCTGCTATGGGCCGCTGCGTGATGTGAGCCATGAAGCCTACGATAGAGAAAATGACGAATCCAGCGAACATACTGGTGAAGGAATTGATGCAGCAGACGATGATCGAATCTCTGAGAAGCAGACGAAAGCATGGAAGCAACTGTTTAGTCATTTATCCTACACTCTCAAAAATAAAGGTTCTTTATTGGCATTGATGGTTCCATGAAGAACCCATTGCAAAAAAATAAATAAAACATTATTCGTACCAAGAGAAAACAAAAAGCGATATTTTAAGAACTGATCACTGAAAGGTTCTTTGTGGAACCGAAAATGGTTCTTCTATGGCATCACTGCAAAAACCCTTTATTTTTAAGAGAGTGTTATCTATCTATCGCAATGAGGAAGCATTTTGTGTAGGCAAAAACTGTTTCAGAAATGCTTGGCTGTTTTGAAATACAAAACACAGAAAAAAATGACTTGTCAAGCTTGTGTCTGTACAGATCAAATTAGAGTTGCCATTTTGAATGCCCCTTAATAAATCTTACAATTGCTGCATACTTGTAAACATTGTTGTTGAAAGGGTTGTAGCTCCCGAGGGCGATGAGAGAGCCCAAACCCAGACCGTAAGAGAAGAAGATCTGAGTGGCAGCGTCCAACCACACCTAAGAAGAGAAATCAGCAGATCATTCGCCTGTGAGTACATGTCTATTACGCCATGATAATTACACAGTGCTCTACCTCTGATTCTTTCAACTTGCTGAACTCGGGCGTGATGTAGAACAAAATGCCCTCTTTCGCTCCAGGCAGCGTCACTCCACGGATGAACAGGATAAATAGCATGAAATACGGGTACGTCGCTGAGAAATACACCACCTGAAAAACACATTAACAGCCTTGAGGAAAAAAAGCACATGTGCTTTGAAATTGTGCGATAACGATAATCGAAAGAAGAAGCATTTCGAGAGCATGACATTATTTGCATAGATTGTGATCTCAAAGCCTTGATTGCAGGCCACATTTTAATTTCAGTCTTTTCGCTGTTTTTTTCTCAAACTCTGAATCAACATGAACCAATGCTGCATTTTTCTAAATGTCATAATCACGTTAACAAACAATTCATTACTTCAATGAGCTCATTGTTTCTGCCTTAAATGATTACATTTTCCGCTAACTGTGATTTCCTAAGTACATACACAATTGTGCATAACTAAGACAGTTTCCCCTGATAACAGATCACTGTAAATTGTAATGTAGACTCGTGCATTTTCTGTAGAGCTGCTTTGAAAAGATGAGTATTGAGAAAAGCGCTATACAAATAAATGTGAATTGAAAAATGTGAATTTATTTTTTATTTTATTTTTGTGTGTGCAAAGGCATTTTTACCTTTCCAGTCCAGCCTACACCCTTCCAGATACAAAAATAGACCAGAACCCAGGCGATGGCCAGTGTTATTGCTAGTGGCAGTCTTATCTCTCCCGGCTTCTCCAAACCATCAGTCATCTGATGCATGTTCCGTCTGAGAGAGAATAATCATTATTAGAGAATTCAGATGAATATAATGCATATCTATCAACCCACATAACCCACAAACAGAGCAAGTCTAATTGCTGATGCACAACATTCAACTAGGGTTGTTTGCCAAAAATAGCACAATAGCCGCATTTTTGAGAAACAACACTGCTTCTTTTACACGTCCGAGGACAAAAGGAAAGTGTTTGCATGTTGCTTGAATACCAAAACGTTTCACAAAAAAGAAAAAAAAAGAAAAAAAAAAGCCCTTACTCCCAGAACTCCACGACGGCACTCGTCATGTTGATGGTGTTCGCCTGGCTGTAGTTTGAGAAACATTTGTCTGTATTCCAAGGGTTTTCACAAGATTTCCAGGGGAGCTCCTGAAACAGGACATTTCAAACAGGACAATTCAGTTTCAGTCTAGCCATAGTCATGAGCTATTTTGATTCCTGACAGCATGTACTTACTGTGGTGAATGAGTTATACAGATAGTAAATTGCCCATGCAATTATGACTATGTAGTAAATGTTAAGCCAGAACGACAGGACTGCTGCTGCCAGGCCAACACCTACGGGAACATATGCGCTATAATAACTCCAAATTTCAGTTTTTTTTTTTTTTTTGGCAAGGACACAGTGACACAATAATTTACACGCGTCTAAACAGGCTTTATATTAGTGAATCATGTATGTTACCTTTGAACATAGGGGCCAGTTTCCACACTCCAAGACCACCGATGGACGTGTACTGACCGAGAGACGTTTCCAGAAGAAACAACGGGACCCCAGCAAATATGAGGGTCAAAAAGTAGGGAATCAAGAACGCCCCTATACAGACAGAAGAGTAATATAATGAGACACATTCAAAATATGCATCCGTTTATAAAATCCACTGTTTAGGATCTTTGCGCTTCCAATGATTGCGCATATCCAGCGCACATGTTATTGCGACTGATTTTCGAAATCAGATTTTTTTTTTACTCCGTTTGTTTCGAGAGGGGAAATACATGGTAAAAACAACCAGGATTTTTTTTCTTTACCTCCTCCGTTTTTTCCGCATAGATAAGGAAATCTCCAGACATTGCCAAGTCCAATGGCATAGCCAACACATGACAGAAGAAAGTCAAATTTCCCCTGCCAAGTTTCTCTGTCAGGAATGTCCTTTTTCTGCTGAACTTTAACCACCAGAGTTTTTGGTTTGTCATTGGCGGTGGGCGCTTCGTTGACCTCTGTTAACACGTGTCCATCGGAGGCTTTGGTGCCGTTCGTTGCCATGTCTCTGGGTTTGGTCCTGGCGGTCGGACGGAAGAGTTCAGCACCGGTCCACGTAGACAGCAGCTTCGCGGTTCGATTAACCAACGATTAGAATCAAAAAACGCCAATGAAGCTTGACACTGACCTGGAAACCATTGAGAGAAAGTGGTTTTTAGATATACACATTATTGTGTTCGTCACATGCATTTTATCAATAAAATAATATTAAGATAAAAAAATAAAAAAAATAAATAAAATAAAATAGCAAATTAAATAAAATACAAATTGGTGCATGTGAGTTTAGCGCTCGCGGCGTTAAAAGCGCGTCTGTACATAATTTGTTTATTTTAACATAACTAAAAGAATTCATGATGTTATCTAAAACTTATCTGCGGTGGTTTACAAAATAGTTAAGCTAGAGGGCAAATTATTTGCATGCATTTCTGAATTCAAATCATTCAAACGGTGGATTTAGATCATTTTCTCACGAATCCAAATGACAGATCACACTTTATGTCAAACCGGTCGAATAATCTCGTCAAATTCTAATTTGGAATGTTCGAAGTTCCAAGCGCGCGACGCGTTTGCAAAAGCCCAGAGTTGCCCGCGCACAGTCGGTGAGCTCGCGCTGAAATACGGGCTCAAAAAGTCGCGCAAAGCTGTCAACTTGATTTTTTATCGCTCTTTTATTGTTTTATTTAAAACAAAAACTAAAATACATCCGACTAACATGCACGAGCAAGTCTCAAATGCGCGGACAAACATCGCGTTTTACAAGCAGAAAAGTCAGGCAGATGTGTGTTAAAACAGTGCGTTTTAGATGTTCAACTTTCAAATAACTCAGATTTTCCCAAGACTATGAAAACTAAAGCATTAAAATGACTAATTTTATCGCAGTTAAATCTGATCTACTTACACCGGAACAGGTTTCCTGCCAGTTTGGTTGCGGCGGCGCGTATTCTTCACGGGTTCCTCTCAAATTCCAACTCTTGGAATTTTACTTGTCCAAACCAGTGCAAAATGTTTCCATAAAGTCAAGTGAGGCAAACAGCTATCCTGAGGGGAAAGGTGAGCGAGGGTCTGTTGTCTGGTGCTGTCCAGTTGTGTGGTGCTGAAGGACAGGGGAAAGAGCCAGAGACAGGAGCAGCTCCTCTACCGTGAGCGTCCAGAGATGTTACATGAAGCACACACCGTCACTCTCAATGTCAGCTCAAAGTCGACCCTCCCCGAACACAACATCTCCACCACTGAAATCCCAGACACTGCATGGCGACCTTCTCTCCTCGGCGCTTTTTATATGCTTTGTATAAGTTTTTTTTTTTTCTTTTTTCTTTTTTTGACCAACTTGCATTGCTCTGTGTATGAGAGAGATCTTGTTTTATCAATGGACGGACACTGCCCACTCACTGTAATTACGTTTTAATTGTGCAATGATGTTAGTCTTCTCGGAAGTTGCATGCATATGCGTTGCTCTGATAAACATGTAAATGAATTTGACGCAGACACAATTTTTATTTTATTTTTTAAGATAAGAAGATAAAATATAAGAAGACATGTTACAATTTTAAAGCACATCTTGTCATTAAACAAATTTGCTAGACAAGAGCAACTTTGACTACATTTTATAGTCGTCACAAATAAATAGCCAGGCTGATTATTTTTCAGCATGGATGAAAATCCATGACGCATGTAGTTCTGTCAGTTCCAAAATCTTCCAACACGCCTCGTCAATAGATAATACTTCATACATGTTGTGTTCTGAATTGTTGTGTTAATATGGCGTAAAACATATCTAAGAAAATATATTTTTTTAAAAAAAGAAGCATATTAGCATTGCATGCATGCACGTGCTATATCAGCTATTAAAAAAACCTGCTACAAAAATGACGGTAACACAATAGTGTCCGTGTAACGTGATTTTAATTAAGTGCAATAGCAACAATACATATTTAAAAGCATGTGATTCACTCAGTACTTGCTTGTAATGTAATTACTCTGCAAAATAAACATCAATGTGAGCAAAGGGTGGTCAAACAGATTCTTTTTTTTTTTTTTTTTTTTGCCCGACCAGAAATTACTTCTCTTTGTATATTTTCATAGTTCAAAACTGGATAGAGCTAAAACAATGCACCACAGAAAACACATTTTGGGTTGAAAAAGGCCTGAACTAATTTACTCTCTGAAAAAACAGCAGTTTCCAAAGTGTCAGATTGGGATGATGATGCCAGTCATTCTCTGGATTCTGGTAAACCGTGATAAGGAACTCAGTCAATAAGGAGAGTCTGGGGGTGGGAGATAAATTGAAAACTGGTCTTATAATCTTCTTAGCTGACTGCCTCCCGAAATAAAATACCCTTGCGGGGAAATCTAAAGGAACACTGTGTTCAGAAGTTAACTCCTATACAACCATAATTTAGTAGTCTGTAATTAGATGTTAAAGCATTCACAGACCAAGAAGTCTTCAGACAAGATGAGAAACATTGATTAAGGATGACAATGAAAGGTAGAAACAGGTCTTTAGGACCGTCATCTCCAACAGGACCGTTGATCACGTCTAACATCTTTGATGCTTCATAGTCTTGGTAATCATATCAGAAGGGTATGAAGAACATTTGGCTGGAGCTTTTGACTTTTTAGTCTGTAAAAAATTTACCATGAACACAGTGCATAGTACTGACGTGTGTAATTTCTTCTGTGTTAATAGTTTTTCCTATCCCAATTAAATTGACAGAGACAACTAACAAGTGCATTTATGTATTTTATCCATTGTGATTTACAGTGCTTTCAGGGAAAACAGGTTGCTAGAATGTTTGATCCCCGATCTATGCGAATTGAGCCTATAGGAATGGTTGATTCTGCAAAGGTGCATGATAACTACGAGGGAAGTGCACAGAGATTTTGGTGCTGTAGATGCTCAAGTAGAAAAAAAGGGCATCTTCTCATAATTATTTATTAAAAATAAAGTTATGTACTGTTGAACATCTTTTAATTACATGAATTAAAGGTGATATGTAGAATTCAGAAAGCCTTGTTATTAGCGACACCGGTGGCCATTAAGTGAACTGCAGCAGCAGATTATTGCTCGTGCTCGTAATAACTCTATGTGATTCAATGCCCTGATATAATCACGTTGAAATTATTTTCGTTCTTCGCTCAGAAGTAAAAAACTTGGAAATAACTTCACAGCCATATACAGTTGACAAACGAACTGCTAAAAGCGACAGTTAGATGAATATGTAAATATATGCTGTACACTTTCCTCTCAATAACTAATTGAGCACAGGAGTGAGAAAACAGCAGTTCAGAAAGCATCTGATCATGATGTGGATGTTTGCACAAGTTCTGCGATTCACCGGCATCATGCCCACAGATGAGATAATTCAAATTACATCGATATGGTTGATTATAAAGTATAGACCAATTTTCAGTTGGTAAACATAGTGACGTTTTTCTGTGGGCGGAGCTTAGGTGGAGGCAGAATGATCCCTCTGGCCGCTTCACTAACGTTAGTTTGCAAGTTTTGTTAGCTTGTTTTTTTAACAATGACGGGAGAAAATCCGATTTTATCTTAATGTGCAAAGTCACTCACTGTCTAGGACCGCGATTGTTATTTGCAAAAGTTAATTTTAACGGACGGACCCAGATTGGCTGACCCGTACACACTCACTCAATGGATGGACGATCTGACAGGATTAACGTTAACTCTACCGCCGGTTGAGTGGCCTGACTTCTACACCTCTGATAGAGAAACCGAGTGGAAAAAGAGGGCATATAAATCGATGCCTATAACTATGTGCTGAATGGTCATGTACAAGACTTGTTTTGGACGATCCGCAGTTCTGCTAGCCAGCGCCAAGAAGACTGACGTTACGGTATAATTTTAATGATGTGAATATTTTCTAGAAATAAAAATTCCAGATACAGCATATTAATTTTTCATCGATTCTTTCACCCAACAACACAACAAGATGACATTTAATAACAAGAATAATCATTTAAACTCCTTATTATGTAGCCGAATCTGTGCTGGTTTGTGTTGGCCGCCTCCAGTTTTCCGTTCGTTTTGCCACCAGCTAACGCTGTGACGTAATTGTGACGTAGGCTCGAAATTGGTCTATATTTGAGACTCTATATACACTGAACAAAATTATAAACACAACCCTTTTATTTTGCCCCCATTTTTCATGAACTCAAAGATCTAAGACTTTTTCTATGTACAAAAAAGACTTACAAATTGTTCACAAATCTGTCTAAATCTGTGTTAGTGAGCACTTCTCCTTTGCCGAGATAATCCATCCACCTCACAGGTGTGGCACATCAAGATGATTAGACAGGATGATTATTGCACAGGTGTGCATTAGGCTGGCCACAATAAAAAGCCACTCTAATATGTGCAGTTTTACCAGGCAGTATCTGGTGTGACCACCATTTGCCTCACGCAGTGGAACACATCTCCTTCACATAGAGTTGATCAGGTTGTTGATTGTGGCCTGTGGAGGGTTGGTCCACTCCTCTTCAATGGCTGTGTGAAGTTGCTGGATATTGGCAGGACCTGGAACACGCTGTCGTATACGCCGATCCAGAGCATCCCAAACATGCTCAATGGGTGACATGGGTGTCAGCTTCCAGGAATTGTGTAGGCCTACAGATCCTTGCAACATGGGGCCGTGCATTATCTTGCTGCAACATGAGGTGATGGTGGTGGATGAATGGCACAACAATGGGCCTCAGGATCTCGTCACGGTATCTCTGTGCATTCAAAATGCCATCCATAAAATTCACCTGTGTTTGTAGTCCATAACATACGCCTGCCCATACCATAACCCCACCACCACCATGGGCCACTCAATCCACAACGTTGACATCAGCAAACCGCTCACCCACACGTCTCCATACATGCTGTCTGCCATCCACCCTGTACAGTGAATACCGGGATTCATCCGTGAAGAGAACACCTCTCCACAGTGCCAGATGCCATCGAATGTGAGCATTTGCCCACTCAAGTCGGTTAAGATGAACTGCAGTCAGGTCGAGACCCCGATGAGGACGACGAGCATGCAGATGGGCTTCCCTGAGACAGTTTGTGCAGAACTTCTTTGGTTATGCAAACCGAGTGTTGCAGCAGCTGTCCGGGTGACTGGTCTCAGACGATCTTGGAGGTGAAGATGCTGGATGTGGAGGTCCTGGGCTGGTGTGGTTACACGTGGTCTGCGGTCGGAAGGCCGGTTGGATGTACTGCCAAATTCTCTGAAAAGCCTTTGGAGACGGCTTATGGTAGAGAAATGAACATTCTATTCACGGGCAACAGCTCTGGTGGACATTCTGCAGTCAGCATTCCAATTGCCCTCAAAACTTCCGGCATCTTTGGCATTGTGCTGTGTGATAAAACTGCAAATTTTAGAGTGGCCTTTTATTGTGGCCAGCCTAAGGCACACCTGTGCGATAATTATGCTGTCTAATCAGCATCTTGATATGCCACACCTGTGAGGTGGATGGATTATCTCGGCAAAGGAGAAGTGCTCACTAACACAGATTTAGACCGATTTTTGAACAACATAAGAGAGAAATAGGCCTTTTGTGTACATAGAAAAAGTCTTAGATCTTTGAATTCAGCTCATGAAAAATGAGGGCAAAACCGTTTAAAATTGTTGCGTTTAAAATTGTTGCGTTTAAAATTTTGTTCAGTGTAAATCTGGCTCTGTGAGACTACAGTTTTAATTAATCTCTTTTTTTACATGACACATTGACATTACAGTCCAGAACGGCTCTTTTGGCATTATCCTGAACATCATATAATCTTTTGTTCGTTTCATGTGTCACTGAACAGAAGAGAGGCTGTCGGGAGCATATACGTCACATCCTTTTGATTTCCAGCGAAAAAAATCACGAATCCTTCACATAAAAATCATTATACAGGCTTTTATAGACAACCTAGGAAGTTGGGGAAGTTCACATTTTTTAAGTTTTGTTACAAGCTGTCACTGTTGGGCGTAACGCTTTAAAAGCAATGTGAGTTATGCAATCAGATAATTTTTTTCAAGTAATGAGTAAAGTAATGCAGAATATCTGAGTTACTTTTTCAAAAAAGTTACGCAAGTGACTTTGTTTTCCTATTTATTGACTGACAGCTCTCCTGTCCTGATGTTGAGAGTAAAAAAATATAAAAATAGTGAAATGCAAACTCTGAAAATTACACAAACATGCAATAATTAAAAATGTTAAATAGGAAAATTACATTTTATGTATTAAATCTCACTTTATTTATCAATGTTTTTGCTGCTGACCTTCAACGATCTAATTCAACCAAACTAATTTAATAAATAAACTTCAAAATAAAATAAATAGACTTTAAATAAACCACATTAGTGTTTCTTTTTTATTTAACCTGCTGAAGTAGGCTAAGTGTGACGATCTTCTCCTGCATCTTATTCTTCTGCGATCCAAACGGTTTGTTTGAGCTGTTTTGAGTCTAATTAAAGTAACTTTTGGTGTGAAATGGCTTTTTTTGTTATTACAAACAAAAGAGCAAGCCCAGCCCAGCTGAGAAAAAGCAACCCAAAAGTAAATTAACACATTACTTTTCATGAACAGTTACTAAGTAACACAATTAGTAGCTTTTTTAGGGAGTAATGCAATATTGTAATGGATTTATTTTTAAAGAAACTTTCCCCAACACTACAAGCTAATCAAACATCTGCATAAATAAATAATAAAAATGCATCTTACGAATTATCAAAATCAATTTACACTGAAATTACAATTGCATAAATAATTGCACGAGATTAAAGTATTAAATATGAGACAATTTGAATATAGGAATTCTGAAAAATATGGCCAACTAATTAACAATATCTTGGTTCTTGATCAATTATCAGAATTATGCTAATTCATGAATTAAATTTCTCATAGGGGCCAATTCAAAAGAGAGGATAAACTATTGTAAAGGTAATTTATGACTACCATTAAACACACAACTGTTCACCATTTACTTCTAGCAGCATGACTTGATATCCATGGCCACGCCATCTTGTTCCACTTCAGTAAAGCATCAGCGCAGTTGCACAAACCGTTGCAGTCGTTTGAGAGGCATCAAAGATCAAACTTCTGCGTTTCATTCTGAACAGTATCATAGTGGAGAGATGAAAAGCCTGAGCTGATGGCAGATGGTGAGCCAATGAGGGGTGAACTAACCTACTAATGATACAAAATGAAATTTTGCATTTAGAACCCATCTGGTTTATTCTCCCTCTGGGGAAAGAGAGCGCAGACGCAGCCACACATTTGTGGACCTGTAGTGAGAATCAGAGTGTCTGCTGATTGTTGGTGGCACACATGATTACTCAACTGTGCAATGAATCTCATAACAGCAAAGGGTGGCAGTAATTTGCACCTTCTGGACCGGCTATATATCCCCTGCATTGTGGACCAGTTCATACAAGGGAAATGCTTTCTACTGTATACAGTTTGGGTCCCAAATTATACCCCTGTAATTATGTCATCTATTAGCTAACACTTGATCATTAATAAGCGACTTAGATGCAAAATCATTGAGATGTTGAATGTGAAGCTTAGCTCCAAAAACTCCAAAACCAGACTGGAAAAATATGTAAAATATTGTCAAGTGAAGTGTTCATTGTGTTTCGTGACATTATTTATGTTTATATCCTCTATTAATTTGGTTTTAATGCTAATCAACAACTTGTGCTGTGCTTGATCTTCTCAGTAAGAAAATACCTTCAATGTGCTCTTGTTTCTGTGTTCGGTAACACTTTATTTGAAGGGGTGTGCATAAGACTGACATGACACTGTCATAAACATGACATAACACCTGTCATGAACATGAAGGAGTCTTTATGAATGTTTATGACTGTTGTCATTAAGTGTCATTCGGTAAATTATGACACTTTTAATGCAAAGTTGACATTGTTTAAAATATCTTTGTTATGACAACTTGACATTACCCAAGACAAAAATGTCTTGATTATGACAACTTGACATTAACAAAGACAGAAATGTCTTTGTTATGACAACTTGACATTAACCAAGAAATCATAACCTGTCAACCTGTCACAACTTTGGCCGTCATGACACCATTATAACTGTCATGAATATTTTACTTGTCCTCAAGTAAAGTGGAACACATTGTACTAGTTATAAAGATGTCATTAAGGGTTATTACACTGTAAAATGCTTTAAGTTTGATAATTAGACCTCTTATGACATATTTGTGACAGGTTGACAGGTTATGATTTCTTGGTTAATGTCAAGTTGTCATAATCAAGACATTTTTGTCTTGGGTAATGTCAAGTTGTCATAACAAAAACATTTTTTTGTCTTTGTTAATGTCAAGTTGTCATAACAAAGACATTTTTGTCTTTGTTAATGTCAAGTTGTCATAACAAAGACATTTTAAACAATGTCAACTTTGCATTAAAAGTGTCATAATTTACCGAATGACACTTAATGACAACAGTCATAAACATTCATAAAGACTCCTTCATGTTCATGACAGGTGTTATGTCATGTTTATGACAGTGTCATGTCAGTCTTATGCACACCCCTTCAAATAAAGTGTTACCCTGTGTTCTTATAAAACATATGTACAACGTGTACAGCAGTGGCCAAAACTGATGTACGGCTTCATAATTTATTCAAATATTATTAAAGATATGGTAAAGATTTTGTAAGCATATTGCTTAGTTGTCCTTGGTGTCAATTTGTGATAATGCAATGAAACATACCAAATTGTGCAGACATCCTTTTTGGAAATTATGCATGCGACACAAGAGAGAACCAATGCAATATTAATAACTAATCATGTTGTATGCTTTTCCTGACTGCTTTTTTGTTTCTATGCATTTTTTTATTTTTATTGCATTATAAAATAAAACCTGTTCCTGAAGTTTGCCTTTTTTTGCCAAATAACTGTGTCATACCTTAACCAAGTTTAATGTTTTGCTCTTCAAAAAAATATAAAATATTTCCCTCATTTATTGATGGTCTAATAGAACTTGTAAGGTCATTAAAAGCAAATATCCCACATCACTTTTGCCAACTATAACATCTTTGTTGTCCAGCTGTGTTTTAAACTGTAAAAAGTGTTGATCTGCAACTGATTCATTAAATAACTTTTTCTACTTGATTTAGCTCATATAAAATGTGTTTGTTCGCATATATTACTGTTTTTAGGCTGATTCAGTTAGTAATAATATTTTTAACTTAAATAAAACCATTCATAAAATCCAAATAATACTTGATTTTATGAATTTGCTATCAGAAATCTGTAATCAACAGAATTAAGATGGTTTAGGCCAACTGATAAAATGCATCAGGAACAATGATCGAGGGAACAATGATTCATCGCATTTGTCCTTTTCTCATCCAGTCATACACGATATATGTTCAGGAAGTTTGCGAGGGGAGACAACATTACTTCTTTCATCCATTCAGGCGTAGAAAGCAAGGCTTGAGATGTCACATCTCCTTATGTGTGACACGGGGCCCCAGAATGTGTGCTGTGTTCATTGGTAGGGCAGTCAGGTAGGCTTGCATGAGTCCTGCAGAAGAGGCTCAGCGCTGGGTTTCCGCTCGGCCTGAAAGACTGGGACAGACTGGCGTGTCTGTTGCTGGGTGATCAACAAGGTGGTCTGGGGCCAGTTCAATAGAGAGAGAGAGAGAGAGAGAGAGAGAGAGAGAGAGAGAGAACTGGGAATGGGCACAAAACAAACAGATACCTCTTCCCACAATGCAGGAATAGAAATGGGAATATGAATGCGATGGTGAACTTGTTTTAAAGATGTTTTTCTTTTGACTTTGGGATGTCTCCACTACAAAAGTGGCACGCAGTGTGATTTCTCCATTTAATAATATCAGTGTTGGGTATTTAATAACTTTTCAAGAAACGGCTGAAGACACATCTGTTTCGGCTTGATCCAGTAATACTAAAACTTTCTCTTCTCTTCTATTTTATTTATATATATATATATATATATATATATATATATATATATAAAGAAAAGTTAGACTAAACTGGGAAGGGTCATAGCACTTGCATATTTTTGTCCTACTGTTAGTTTCACTGCTTCTATTGTTCTCATTTGTAAGTTGGATAAAAGCTAAATGAATAAAGGTAAATGTAATAGTAACGCATTACAATATTGTGCGTTACGTTAGTTGTGCGTTACTTTTTCTCAACTGGGCTAGGCTTGCTTTGATTTTAATAACAAAAAAGTTATATTTTTGGCAAATGTAAAGGCCCTTTCACACTAAAAGTGAAATGAATAAGACAAAAAAAACCTCAAACAAATCTTTCAGCTTTCCTGCCGTTCTGGATCGCAGGAGAACGAGATAAAGGAGAAGAAAGGTTAAACAAAACAAAGGTTAAACAAAAGAAACACAAATATGTTTTTTTCAAAGTCATTTTTGCTTATTATTATGGTTAAATTGAATTGTCGAAGGTCATCAGCAAAGACATTGTTTAATAAAGTGAGATTAAATACATAAAGTATATTTGTATGATTTACATCACATTTAATTATTGGAGGTTTGCATAGCATTCTGATTAAATGCCTGCTCACATATGAAATGAATACAATTTATAATATTCACATCTAAAAGAAATGTGTTGCTTTATGTTACTTGAAGAAAGTAATCTGATTACTTTCTTGTAATGTGTATTAACCCCCAACACTTATAGGAGTGGAAAGCTCTGCTCATGATCTACTGACGACACGCAAATTAAAGGTTGTATCAGTGATTTCAGGCCCAAAAATAAATGTCTAATCTTTCCTAACGATCCGCTAGCTGCCCGCCCCATAAGCAGGCTGTCAAAAAACCGCGTCTCTGTATGCAGCCTAGGCTCTGAAATCTGCACACAAAAACAAAAGGGACAACCACCACTCAAAACCAAAATAAACAGTGTTCCAACCAATCACCGACAGGGGCGGGTGTTGTGAGGTTTTGAGCTCGTGCGCGGCTGGACGCGAAGTCGGAAGTCGAAGTTTTTTGACGACATGCTTATGGGGCGGGCAGCTAGCGGATCGTTAGGAAAGATTAGACATTTATTTTTGAATATCTATTCAAATCTGGCCCTTGGTGTTTTACGAAACCATCAACACAATCATGTTCCCTAACTTTCACTCTACTGTTTCTCCCTACTGGAATGATCTACCAATGTTGATAGACGTATCTCTTCCATGAACCATTGCTTTAATCTTGTTAATACTGAGTCTCTCTTAATAACATAATAATAAACTATTCTTTCTCTATTGTCTAACTGACTGTCATCTCTGGGAACTGAGTATTTCCCATGCTTCCTTTGGCTAAATATGTTGTATTCCTCATTTGTAAGATTATTGAATTAAACTATATACTAAATGAATAAATCTAAATGTAAATTATATTTATAGTGTTGCTTTCCTTTAACCACACAGGTACTCTTGTTTATTAAAGGTGCTATTTGGAGATTTTAGCGGCCTCTAGCGGTGATGTTTCAGATTGCAACAAGAGCGCTCGTGCTCGTGTGCATGCGCGATCTCAAGAGCGAGCATTCACTATCTACCGGCCACACGGAGACTTTCAACGCAACGGCGAAAGCATCACACAACATGCTGGAAACTCATGTAAACTCCCACTGCCACTTTACAATAATAGGCTACTTTTATCATCTTGACGTTGAACTAATGCTCCATGCTCGTACCATAATAACGGTAACTGCATTGACGGCGAACTAATGCTATCTAACTTGAGCCAACTAAAGCACAAAATCACAATATATTTCACTTGCTTTGAAGTAATGTTAGCTTACCTGTCCAAAAGGAGGAAAGCCAACTCAGGATCTGTTTTTATACCTAAAACAAAGCGGAGGTCTCTCCACAATTCAAAAGCTCTGCCGATGGTGATCCATGTTTTCGTCCTGAGGCGATCAGAATCACGTTTGGCTTGACGAGCTTCAGCAGATACAACTTTTTTTTGCTTTTTTATATTTTTTTGGAGTTTGTGTTGTGCTGAAGGCAGGTCGTTTTGGGGTGTTATCAGACTCCATGTCGTTAGCTGAAGTGCCGTCGGTCGCATAGTCTGTATAAGGAGAGAGGCTCGGTAGCGCGCATGCACGTCACTTCCGATGGATTTCGCTGTAAATCCGACCCGGAGACTTCACATATAAATATGAATACTGGCCATCAGAGGTAATAGCAAAACCCGACAAGTGGATAATTGTAATGTGTGATTACAACCCCTTCACACACAGGCAATAAAAAAAGGATTCATTGTAGAAGAAAAGTTCCATAGAGCACCTTTAAGTGACAATATTATAAAAAAAAAATATATATAAAAAAAATAAGTCAAATTCTCAGCACCCTCATTCACACTGATCATTCAGTTGGTCATTGTCTCATTGTCATTTTTAATGATCTGATTAATTTAGACCTTATTACCCTACAGCACCCATGGATTATTTCATTGCATCCTGCTGTATTTATCATATAAAGTGTCTTATTAATTTAATTCTCAAATCTCATGCCACAAAGGGAGAGGAGGAGGTTAATCCAAGGATGATTGGTATATTTGTCCTGCTTTTGTATGTGATTTGTGAATTACCACCCTCTTGGGTGAGGCCAACCTTCTTTTGGTTTTTCTGAAATCATTTAGTTCATGTGTTTTGTCAATCGGTCTGCCATGCTGCAATAACGAGCTGTTTTTCCCAGAATGCACGTGCATATTTGATTGGTCGACACAGAGCTTCCCTTGAGTGAGTCTTGTCTGGTTGCTGTATTTGGGGTAATGGAGGTGGGCAGAAATAAATTCAGCAGTCAAGGCGAATATCAGGAGTTAATGACTTTTCCAGATCCTCCCCGTATCCCCTGCCCTCACAGCTGGATAGAGGGAAACACACACAGCTGGAAAACGCTGCTCTTTCCCGCTAGTTTTTAAAGAATTTATTATATTATATTATATTATATTATATTATATTATATTATATATATTTTTTTAATCCAAAGCATTATATTCTTAATCATAGTCTTATAATGGCCATACTTTAGGTGTTCACATTTAATAAAAAAAAAAAAAAAAAAACATTAACAAAAAAAAAATATTTAAAAAATATAATAAATAAAATAAATACATAAAAATAATAATAAAATAATAAAATAATGAAAAATAAAATACAATAAAATAAAATACTACCAACACACACACAAGAGTAGACACACTACATCTGAAATATTTGTGCTGGGTTGCTAGGAAACAGACTCAACTTCAGCGTTGTGATATCTATGGCCTCCTGTGGATGGACTCCACTGCAGCTGCTCAAATAGGTTCATTAAGTTTTATAGAATCCCACTAAATGCCTAGATTAGAGCTCAGAGGTTAATACACATTCAGATAAGCCTTTGAAATACTTGCTCTTTCTTCAGTAGTGCAGTGACATATGTACGTTTTTGTCTTTCTTCAATTTGCAATTAATTGTCTTGAAGAAATGCATTAATTTTCTTTTGTAATACCGATGTAATGACCACAAGAGATCTGCAGATATCTTGAAATATCATCCTTTTGTGCCACTTTGGAAATATTCTGTGTCAGACTGCTTTTGTTGTCTTGACAAAGCCAATACACTGATAACGTATTTAAGCTTATTCTGGGAACAAACTTACTTAAATTTCTCCTTCAGCTTTCAAGCTAATCTTAACAGTAATACTAATATTTTACAATATTTGCAATGCAAAAGTAGGTCTGAGGTGAAACCTTTAGCCAGTTCAGAAGTTGTCCAGATCTACAGCTCAGATGCCTTGGCTAGAGGTGTCCACATAATCTTTTGTGCAACCGTTTTAGGTCACTGCCTCTGTGAGGAAGCTTCTTTTTTGTTTGCAGTTACACCACCCATTGACCATCAGCATTATCATCAGCTCCGGCAAGTGACTGAGCGCTCAAGCAAAGACAAGCAGCCAGAGGCGTCTGACTGGCAGATCTCCAGAGAACAGCACAGTCTTTAGGCTCTCTTTAACCTATACAGAACCTGTGAGGTTTACTTGGGACTTGGTTCCCTTGAATAACCGAGTAAAAGGAGATTGTTGCTAGCTGTTTCCATTCAAAGCTGAGAGTTTAAATTACATACAAAATTGAAATATTGCATGAAAGATTTGTGAATAAAGCACCGCTTCCATCCCATGTGTTCAAGAGAGTGTAATCGTCACTTCCTGAAAAATTGGTTCAAAATATCAGTAATACAAATGGAAGTTTCGGTAATCAGACTCCTTTTACCTCCATCATAAATGAGTGTGTCTCAGAGCGACAGACGAAACACAGTAAACGCTGTCATGTTCTCTAGCGTTCGGATGCTGGTGTTCGGGAACACACTCGTGTGAGACGCTTCTGGAGGGAATTAAACCAAATCATTCTGATCACACACTTCCACTCCCGGTGTTTCAGAGACACCAAACCAACATTTGAGATGCTGCGATGCCATTGGTCCACTGGTTACTCCCGTTATCAAGTCAAGTCACCTTCATTTATATAGCGCTTTTTACAAAACAGATTGTTTCAAAGCAGGTTTACAGAGATAATAGGAATTAATGCAACAAAGATTGTTTTGTCTGGACCACAGCTCTAGAAAAAAGTGATTATCTAGTTCAAAGGTGGGGTAAGCAATATTTGAAAAACGCTGTTTGGAAGTTAGTCGGACCAATACACAAGCAAACAACAACAAATGTGTAGCCAATCAGCATTGGGGGCGTATGACGGTGGAGAGGAGAGAACGAGCAAGAGGGAGATTTGAAGAAAGACTGCAGAAATAGAGATGAGACACAATACAAAAGAGAAAAGCTCAGAGGAAATCACTGGAAAAGGAAGGGTTATGATCAAAGAGCTTTAGGACCCGCGTTGATATTAGAAAAGCTGTCCAGCGCTGGATAGAGAAGCAGATGTTGCTCTGATTCGCTCCAAATGGGAGAAACACTGAGTAACACTGAGTTACACTGGGTAAGACTGAGTAACACTGAGTAACACGGAGTTACACTGGGTAAGACTGAGTAACACTGAGTAACACGGAGTAACACTGGGTAAGACTGAGTAACACTGAGTAACACTGGGTAAGACTGAGTACACTGAGTAACACTGAGTAACACTGGGTAACACTGAGTAACACTGGGTAAGACTAACACTGAGTAACACTGGGTAACACTGAGTATGACTGAGTAGCGACTTAGTAACACTGAGTAACACTAAGTAACACTGAGTAAAACACTGGGTATGACTGAGTAGCACTGAGTAACACTGGGTATGACTGAGTAACACTGAATAACATTGAGTAACACTGAGTAACACTGGGTATGACTGAGTAACACTTAATAACACTGAGTAACACTGAATAACACTGAGTATCACTGAATAACACTGGGTATGACTGAGTAACACTGAGTAACACTGAGTAACACTGAGTAAAGGCCCGTTCACACCAAGCACGATAACTATAAAGATAACGATAAAGATAACTATATATGCGTCCACACCAACGACTGATAACGGTCTATTCTAAGCACGCGCGCGCCCGCGCTGCGTTTTCAAAGTAGACCTTTAAATTAGAATGGATTCTGATTGGCTGTCAGTGTTTTATCGTTCGACAGCTGGAAAAAAATCGTTCTGAAAGTGATCCCAACGATATCGTTCCTCATATCTTTATCGTTATAGTTGTGGTGTGAACTCTGTTATTCTTTAATATGGAGAACGATTTTTAGAATTATATCTTTATCGTTATCTTTATAGTTATCGTGCTTGGTGTGAACGGGCCTTAACACTGGGTAAGACTGAGTAACTGAGTAAAACGTTAGTAACACTGAGTAACACTGAGTAACACTGGGTTAAGGCTCGTTCACACCAAGCACGATAACTATAAAGATAACGATAAAGATAACTATTTTGCATCCACACCAACGACCGATAACGGTCTTTTTATTCTAAGCACGCGCGCGCCCCAGGGATGGAAATTAGCACCCGCCACCAGCCAAATGCGGTTGATTTTGTGTTGTGGCGTGTAGCTCTCTTCGCGACAACACAGACACAGGTCAGTTCTTTGAAACGGGCGTTTATTGCTGTGGGCACATCTGGTCTCTTTGGTACATCCAAACTTTGATCAACAGTTCTGTACGCCGTGAGAACTACATTGTAAATGAACACAGTGCAAATAAATCAATACATTATAGCTTAGCAGAGGAAATACAAACAGCATCCAGATTAATAAAGACAATATAATAATACCTCGTTGGCCGCTTGTCGTGAAAAGAGGTTACTGAATTCTTTAAAGTCTCTTGAAAGTCCATTTGGCCGTCTGCATTAACTTCAAACAACACATTTGCGACTTTGATGCAGTTTAACAAAGCTCGAAGCCATCTGCTCCGCTAGAATCCAAAACAGTGCGTTTCGACTTAAACCGTTGTAGCGGTAACACAGACAGAAAACATTAGTTCCGGGACAAACGTAAATACACAGAATGAGATAAATACACTGTTAACCACGTCTTATTTAGCAGCTTATTTATTAACCCTTTAGTTCTTAAGCATGAAATATATTTTATCTTTACATTAAATAAATTTCTATTTGTTACATGAAAATATAACAGAAATTATGAACTATGCATCATGAAAACACAAGTATTTATGCAACAACACTTACACTCCCACCAAATCCCTAATTAACTTGAAATGTAGGATTTATATACACGAAAGGGGCAATTAATTAAGTGTTGTAAGACTGAATGAATGTAATCTTGTGTATGTGACTTAGTTAGATTCAAGTAAGGTAACTACTTTGTGAATGGGCCTTTCGAGGTAGACTCTTTTAGTTAGTGGCTGTCCTTTATCAGTAGTGTCCCCGACTAGTAGTTTCAGCTTCCGCACCATACTGTCTGCACTAGGGTGAACTTCTACAACCCTGGCAAGCTTCCATTCGTTTCTTGGTGAGCTGTCATCTTGTAGAATCACAATGTCATCAACTTGTGAATTCCGTGTTGTTCTTTGCCATTTCTGTCGTTGTTGAAGATTTAGCAAGTATTCCCGCTTCCATCTTTGCCAGAATTCGTCAGCCAAGAACTGCACTCTTCTCCAACGTTTGCGCAGATAGAGATCTTCTTTGCAGAACTGTCCAGGAGGGGGCAGAATAACTGATGATTTCATCGTTAGTATATGGTTGGGAGTGAGAGGCTCTGGTCCGGTGGGATCGTGAAGATGTTCAACACTTAGTGGCCGGCTGTTGATTATAGCCATTGTTTCGTAGAGAAACGTTCTCAGCGATGTGGTGTCAAGTCTGCTTGCGGATTTGTCGAGCATAACGGTTAAGATGCTTCGGATAGTTCGAATTTGACGCTCCCAAACTCCACCCATATGACTTGCTGATGGGACGTTCGTTACAAATTCGCAACCAAATGCTCGTTGACGTTCTTGGTCAATTCCTTTGAGCAACTCAGAAAACACTCTCCTGGCACCCATGAAATTTGTTCCCTGATCGCATCTCAATTGACGCACAGGTCCTCTAATAGCTACAAAGGTTCGAAGCGCATTCATGAAAGCGTCTGTTGTTAAGTCGTCTAGTGTTTCTATATGTATTGCTCTGGAGCATAAGCAAGTAAACAACAATCCGTAGCGTTTCAATTCCTTCCTTCCTTCCTTTACGATGAAGGGGCCAAAGCAATCAATGCCACAATAGGTGAATGGAGGGGACATTTCTGTTCTATCTTCTGGGAGATCTGCCATTTTTTGGACTTCTGTGGCTCTTCTGTATCTCCTGCAAGTTACGCATTTATAAATGTGTGAGGAGACCGCACTTCCGCAGCCAAGAATCCATATTCCATTTGCACGCAGCTCGTTCATGGTCATGCCTCTTCCTTGGTGATGTACACGCTCGTGATAATGTTTAACTAGAAGGGCTGACACATGAGATTTCTTCGGAAGTATTGCCGGATGTTTTACATCATGGTGTAAGGCTGATCGAGATAATCGTCCTCCCACTCTGAGAACATTGTCCTTGTCCAAGAAGGCATTCAGCTGGCTTAACTTGTTGTGCTTGTTCAGGGTATTTTCTTTCTGGAGCTTGATTTTCTGAATGTCTCCAGCAAAGGCTTGTTCTTGCACCAGCTTGATAATAAAGATTTCGGCTTCTCTTCTTTCTTCAAGGCTAGTTGCTTCCTTTGTTCTTGGCTGATGTCCTTTGAATTCTCTGATGAATCTCTTTAGCCTAGCAGTAGCTCTCACTGCTCTGGACCAGTCAGAAAACTTTGTGAAGCGATTCACCATTGAATTCACCTCTTTCATCTTGACTGCATGAACATAGGATTTGCGAAGCTCAGGATCGGTCGTTTCAACTTCTCCCACCATTTCCTCTTTACATGGAAGATTCTGCTGCCAGAGAAAGTCAGGTCCTTTCAGCCAGTTAGACTCCTTTAACTGAACTGAAGTCAGTCCTCTTGAGGCGTGGTCGGCTGGATTATTTCCAGAGCTGACATGTCGCCATTGTTCAGGATTCGTGCTAGATCTTATACGTTGGATCCGATTGGCTACGAATGTGTGGAACCTCTTGGCATCATTGTTCACATAGCCAAGAACCACCTTCGAATCAGTCCAGTAATACTCTTCTAAGTTCTCAATCTCGAGCTCCCTTTTGACAACATCGCCATTGCGGACTGAAGTCACAGCTGACGACAATTCAAGTCTTGGGATGGTCGTTAGCTTGGTAGGGGCTACTCTTGCTTTCCCCATGACGAGTGAACAACTGATCTGTCCTGTTTCACTTATTGCTCGGAGATAAGAACATGCACCGTATCCATTGAGACTTGCATCTGAAAAGTTGTGTAGCTCATAACGCATGACTGAGTCAAAATGTGATGGAAGGTAACTTCTTGGAATATTCAGTGCCGCCAGGTGTGGCAAATCCTTAAGCCATAACTCCCATCTTGGCAGAATGTGTTCGGGGAGATCTTCATCCCAGCCTACCTTTTCTCTACATAGCTCTTGCAGGATCTGTTTGCCGACTAATATGAAGGGGGCTACAAATCCTAACGGATCGTAGACAGAGGCGACTGTAGAGAGAACTCCTCTTCTTGTCAGTGGGCTCTCTTTAACCACGACTCTGAATTTGAATTCATCAGTTTCGATGCACCACTGAACTCCAAGTGCTCGCTCGATGTGAAATTCTCCTAGGGCCATATCTTGATCTTTGGTCTGTGCACATTCTTCTGCTGGTATTGCGGCGATCACTTCCTTTTCGTTGGACACGAACTTGTGTAGCCGAAGATTTCCTGTTCTGCACAAGGCTCTAGACTCTTCCACCAGATGAACGGCTTCATCGATTGTTTTTACGCTTGTTAAGCCATCGTCGACATAGAAGCTTCTTTGGATGAACTTGATGGACTCCTCGCTGAACTTTCCATGACCCTGAGATGCCAGATGTTTGAGTCCAAAGTTGGAGCAGCCAGGGGACGATGCTGCCCCAAACAAGTGCACCTTCATTCTGTACACTGAGGGTTTGGAGTCCAGATCGCCTTTGTCCCACCAGAGGAACCTTAAGTAGTCTTGGTGTTCCTTTGCAACATGAAACTGATGAAACATTCTTTCAATGTCGCACATAATGGCTATTGGGCCCTTTCTAAATCGACATAGTACTCCGACTAATGTGTTGGTCAGATCTGGCCCGGTCAGAAGATGATCATTTAGAGAGGTTTCTTGGAAACGTGCTGAACAGTCGAAAACGACACGGATCTTCCCAGGTTTGTGGGGGTGATAGACTCCGTGGTGCGGAATGTACCACACTGATTGACTATCGAGTTCATTCCACGGGACCTTCTCAGCATCTCCTAGGGTTATGATGTCATTCATGAAACAGACATAATCCTTGTTATACTGCTCATTTTTTCTCAACCTTCGCTCTAAAGAGGTGAGCCTTCGAACAGCACATTGCTTATTGTCTGGGAGATTAGGTTTGTCTGTCTTGAAAGGAAGTGGTAGTTCGTAGTGGCCGTCTTCCTTGTGCTTTATACCCTTCTCTACCTTAGACAAGAAGAGAAGGTCTTCCTGAGAAACCAGGTTGTCATCTGTAGTGTGATCTGCGAAATCGAATTCGAGAACCTTGATGATGTCTGTTGGACTAATCTCTTTGACTTGAGTTCTGCAAGCAAAGTGTACTTCCCTCTTTAACTCAACTGATTGATGCACTGCAGGCGTCACCTGTCGCACTATGATTCTATGACTGGTTCCTATTGCATCACTGCAGTCACTTTCCGGATTTGAGCAGCCGACTATGCTCCAGCCAAGATCAGTTCTCTGTGCGTATGGATGGTTCTCTTTGCCAGCCAGGATCTCCCTTGGTAGAAGAGCTTGCTGACAGTTATAACCAATCAATAGGCCTACTTTGCAGTCCAATGGTGGTGGAATCTTGTCTGCTAATTGTTCCAGATGAGGCCATTTTAGGGCCGTTTCAGAAGTTGGAATGTGCGACCTGTCGGCTGGGATAAACTCTCGTGTGAAAAGTGATGGTAATGGAATCTTTTTCTCTAAGTTGTATCCTCTTACTTGCAGGTTTGTTAGCTTTTGACAGGGTATGACTGTCGACCTTGTAGACATAGTGGATAGTCGCAAACTGACATTTTCTTTGTTTATGTTGAGATCCTGGGCCACTTCATCTAGAATAAAGGTTGTGTCACTCTGTGTGTCTAGAAGCGCGTAGACAAGAACTTCTTGATCTGGTCGTCTTGTGGATGAGATCCAGACCGGAACAATTGGAGATGTTTGTGTGCTTACGCCGTCTTGTACGACTCTGTTTGTGGTTGCAGTTGCAGTTATCTCTTTGATGTTTGCTTTGTACTTTAAGTGTTCTTCTCCCTTTAGAGGTGATGACCTTTGATGTTCATTGAACTTGTCATCATGCAAACATGTTGGATGTCTCCTCTGGCACCTTTCACATGTGCTCTTGTTATCACATCTTCTCGAGTGATGGCCAGCCTTCAAACATCCAAAGCAAAGCTTCTCTGCATGCACAAACTTGACACGATCTTGAACTGTCTTTTCCAGGAACCTTTTACACTTGGCGAGGACATGTCCTGTTCTTTTGCAGAAAACGCATGATGGAATGCTGCTCTCTGTTGTGTTTGTAGACAGTGTCTTGGCTTGTATGGGTTGGCTTCGTGGATACCTTGGTTTCTCACTTTCCACATTCTTGAGCGCCTGTACTGAGGATATGGGATCACAAGCGAGATCTGCTTCCTTCGACAGAAAGTCTACAAACTCTTTGAACGGTGGGTACTCAGCTCTTGTTTGTCTGACTTCCATTGCTTTGCGATTCCAACTGGACACCAACCAGTCTGGCAATTTCAGCAGGATTTTTTGACTCTCGTTGCAGTCGTTGAGAATTTCCAATGTTTTAATGTAGGGCATTGCTGCCTCACAGCTCTTAAGAAAGTCTGCGAATTCTCTTAGTTCACAACCATCCTTAGAGCTTATTTTTGGCCATGCGTGCAGCTTGTCTCTGAAGGACTTCCCAATAATGAAAGGGTCTCCAAAACGTTTTTCCAGCAGCTGCCAGGCTGAGTCATATGCTGCTTCAGTTCCTAGTAGGACAAATCCCTCGACAGCTTTCTTTGCGGCGCCACCTAGGTACTTTCTAAGGTAGTACAGTTTTTCATTCTTTGGAATGTTTTTCCTGTTAATTAACGCTTCGAAAGAGAGTTGCCAGTCTTTGAATTTCAAAGGATCTCCAGTGAATAACGAGGGCTCTGGAGTTGGAAGACGATTAGCACTTATAGCTTCTGCTAGCACGTTGACCAAATCAGAGCTGTTCTGCACTTGAGGTATGGGCACTAAAGTTGGTGGGGCTTGAGATACCAGTTGCAGGCTTTGTGGACTATGAAGGGCTTGTATTGTAGCTGGAAGAGATTGAGGAATGAATGGGGTGCTTGAGGCACGAAGAGTTTGTGATGCGACTGGTAGAGATGGAGGAATGAATGCGGGACTTGAAGCATAGAGAGTTTGAGATGCGACTGGCAGAGATGGAGGACTAAATGGGGGGCTTGAAGCATGGAGAGTTCGAGGTTCTCCTGCTGATGCAACAGTATGTAGCAAGTCAATCGCTTCAAAATTTTCTTCGATTTGGTTGTAGACCTTTACTCGAGCTCTTGCGGCGTTCAATTTCTTCACTTCTTCAAGACGTTCGAGTTTTCTACGCTGCTCTTGCATTGCTTGCTGTCTAGCTAGGTTCTCAGACTCAAACTGTGCCAGTCGTTGCTTATCTTCAACCTCTAACCTTTGAAGTGCTGTCATTTCTCTTTCTTGTTCATCCAACACTGCCAAAACCTCCTGTGATGCAGCAGCTTCAGCAGCAGCCTCATTTCTTTTAAGTGAGTGGATGCTAGAGTGGGCGGATCCAGATTTTGATCGATGAGACAGTGGCCTTGATGGAGAACATGTAGAGTTTAGGATCGATCCAACATCAGGCCAGGGTTCTTCTTCTTCTTCTGTTGTAAGGCCTTCAAGATGTCTTTCTGCCTTTTGAATAATGAATCCTGACAGCGATACGCACGTGTCCACTCTGCGCCGCAGTTCTGGTTCAGGAACTTGGACTCGACGTAACTCTTCGTAAACTATCTTTACATCAGCACACGTACCTTTAATGTTCTCAATTAGCTCATACAATTCGTCTTTGGAGGCCTCATCAGTCAATATTTCTTTGCTTGTTCTTGCATGATACCTCCACTTCTCATAGAGTATTCTATACCGACGTTGTACGCTCTTTAGCTTTTCTTCTTTAAGTTCTTTTCCCTTTTCTGTTAGGGTTCGGGTTCTTTCACTTCTTCGTAGCCTTTCTACTTCTGCAGCTCCATTGTCTATAGCTTCAGCTTGAGCAGGTGATTTGGCAGTCTCATGACAGGTCTCAGTGCTTGAGTTCGACATTTTTGAGTCTGTGTGTACGTGTAAGCTACAGTAGACTAAGTGTGATTAACTAGGAAGGTTGTTAGTAATTATGTGAATCTTAACAGATGTGTGGAGACTGTGAGTGAAACCTAACTCTAAATACTTGAATATTGCATCACAGTAACTGTGTCAGTATTTAAACTTCTTTAGACTTCAAGTTAGCTTAAAACTAGGAATTAGTTTGGCACAAACAAAATATAAACCTTAATTGTGAATTAAATATGCTCAAAAATGCATTAAATCATTTGTACTTTACACATGAAAAATTTCACATCAATGAAATGACCCTTTAAACTTAGCTTAAGTTGTACTTTAACTTCTGTTATCTTTCAAAGTATAATTAAAGAAAATAAATTATAATGTACTTTCCTTTAACTTTACTGAAACGTGTTAATTTGCTTAAGGAGTTTGAACTTTCTTCCTTTTAGATTTGTTGCAAGTAACAATCATGAATACCAGCACATTAGATATATCCTTAAACACAAGCTAAAACAGTATGCAAGGGGTTAATAGACTTGAGTCCTTAATTGCAATTTCCAAGTTAAACCACTTCTCACACCACTTGACTTAAGATGGATTTGGTAGAGCTCTTTCTGGCCTTTACACGGAAAGCTGCACTTTCAACAAAGTCTAATAACCGCTGCTTGTGGTAGCCATGTCGACAATGTGTCCTGGGCTTTGCTTATCTGATATGCTGGATCTTCGTCATGCCGTTACCCGCCGTGGCCTTGCCGTCTCTCCTACCCGCGCCGAGCAGGCGAGTTCTCACTGTAGCTCTCTTCGCGACAACACAGACACAGGTCAGTTCTTTGAAACGGGCGTTTATTGCTGTGGGCACATCTGGTCTCTTTGGTACATCCAAACTTTGATCAACAGTTCTGTACGCCGTGAGAACTACATTGTAAATGAACACAGTGCAAATAAATCAATACATTATAGCTTTGCAGAGGAAATACAAACAGCATCCAGATTAATAAAGACAATATAATAATACCTCGTTGGCCGCTTGTCGTGAAAAGAGGTTACTGAATTCTTTAAAGTCTCTTGAAAGTCCATTTGGCCGTCTGCATTAACTTCAAACAACACATTTGCGACTTTGATGCAGTTTAACAAAGCTCGAAGCCATCTGCTCCGCTAGAATCCAAAACAGTGCGTTTCGACTTAAACCGTTGTAGCGGTAACACAGACAGAAAACATTAGTTCCGGGACAAACGTAAATACACAGAATGAGATAAATACACTGTTAACCACGTCTTATTTAGCAGCTTATTTATTAACCCTTTAGTTCTTAAGCATGAAATATATTTTATCTTTACATTAAATAAATTTCTATTTGTTACATGAAAATATAACAGAAATTATGAACTATGCATCATGAAAACACAAGTATTTATGCAACAACACTTACAGGCGGATAAACTCACTTCACCTATCGGCCACCGTGGCGGGTAAATAAAAATAGCATCATGCGACGTTCGTCTGTTATAGGACAAATTAGTTTGGATAAACGAGCAGACACTGACTAGCAAGACAACTCAGTGAATGTGCTTTCCATTAAATGAATCACACACACAGTAAACAAATCCTTAACAAAAAAAAAAAAAAAAAAAAAAAACAGGGCTATTCTGGTGATGCGGTGGTGACGCGCTCATGTAAGGGTGGCTGCCAATAAAGCATCTGTCACAAAGAATCGGCAAAAGTAATGATTATGAATATGTAAAATATAGCAAGGAGATATTTTAATTCTTTTTTTTTAATAAACAATGGGTCTCTGCAATGTCATCTGCCATTTTAAATGCGCGAGACCTTTAAATTAGAATGGATTCTGATTGGCTGTCAGTGTTTTATCGTTCGACAGCTGGAAAAAAATCGTTCTGAAAGTGATCCCAACGATATCGTTCCTCATATCTTTATCGTTATAGTTGTGGTGTGAACTCTGTTATCCTTTAATATGGAGAACGATTTTTAGAATTATATCTTTATCGTTATCTTTATAGTTATCGTGCTTGGTGTGAACGGGCCTTAAGACTGAGTAACTGAGTAAAACGTTAGTAACACTGAGTAACACTGAGTAACAGGTTAGTAACACTGAGTAACACTGAGTAAGACTGAGTAACACTGAGTAACACTGAGTAACACTAGGGGCCCTATCTTGCCTACCCGGCGCAAATTACTTTGTACACCGACGCATGTATCATTCGTATTTTGCACCTGCGCAAAGCGGACTTTTCCCTCTACAGACGCACGTCTATTTTGCTATTTTGCAGTTCCAGAAAACAATTGCGCCACTGACCAAAAAAAAACCTATAGCCTAAAGTCAGAGGCGCGTTGCGCGTTGTTCATAATGCTATTTTAAGCGCGCATGCTTGGTCATAATATATAAGAGTGTGAACAACGCGCATACACTGTAGATGATTCTCTCATATACACAGATGCATTTTCCTTTTTGCAAATGATACATTATTATAAGGAAAAATATTAAAACACGAGGGAAATCATTGTTGTGTCCATGACGATGGGAAAAATAGACATAAAGCTTACATATTTACCCAAATTATTATATGCATGTATAACCAAAGCTAATTTGGGTGGGTTTGTCCCATCCCCAATGTCACTTCTCTTTCTTTTACGGCCCTGACGAGAACATCGATCTCCTCGGCTGTGAACCGATTCTGAAGTGCTCCTGGTAATTGCACCGTTATAATAGTATTGCGCCATGGAACAAGCGCACCTCGTTCATCATGCTCTTAAAGGGAATGTGATATGACGCTCTGATTGGTTTATTTCACGTTACGCCCAAACCACACCTATGAATAATGAAGCTACTTCAGACCAACCCCTTTTAAACTTGCGTCGGGCGCAAGAGTCATTTATCCCGCCGGTAAAATAGCAACAGCGCCCAAGATCCGCCCACAAAGTTACTTGCGCTTCGCGCTTGATACTTGTGTTTCAGATCGTTAAAATAGGGCCCTATGAGTAATTACTATTGTGTACTCTACTTTCATCTTTTTGCTTCCTTGTCATTCGCTCAGCATCTGTGCTTTATTTTTGGTGAAGCATTATTTTGTTGCGCTTCTACTATGATAAACAGACTCCACTCTTGGATTGTGTGCGTAACGGAGGCCAGTTAGTGAGTTGCGCTGACGAATCCAAGAGAACGCGGTGTTTAGCGTCATTGTTAGTGCGCTCGCCTCACATGCTGGCGATCGAAGTTCGAGACCGACTGAATTGGAGGGAGAGATTTTGAGGCGAAGCAATGAAGAGAGGGGTGTGTTTGTTTGGGTTGATTTAGAAATTTCTCTTACCCACCTTTAAGTACGTTTTTGATTGATTCATTTCCGTTGTAAAAATCATTAGTTATCAACTTAGGGGCCGCTTACACTACAGTGTTTTCAACTGAAACCAGAAAACTTTTAATGTGTTCTGGCCATTTATTTAAGTTTTTGAAAACGAGTTTTGAAAGCGATACCGTTATCATCTCGTGTAAACTTCAAGAATGTGAATCTGTGAAAACGGTGATGGTGTATTACCTGTTTAGTCTATGGGCATGCAGGATTGAATGTGTATGTGCGATGAGAGACGTGCGGACGAGCTCCAACGTCACCCGAATCCGCAGCCAAAAACAAATCATCCACTCGCCACCCACCCGCACTAATACTTAGATACCCGTACCCGACCCGCACCCGATGGTCAAATTGCAAACATTATTATGTGTTAAGTGTTATGAAAAATGGATGATCACCTTCAACAGCGGAGTCTTCGACGCAAGAGAGCTGATGCGCGCATCTTTAATGGTAACAAAATAACTGAGGAATGCTGCTTGATTGGACTTTTGGTTTAACACACACATGATGAACCTTGTCTTGTCGCCTAAAAATAAGTGGATGGAAATATAGCTAGTGATAGATTTTCAAATCACTAGTAAATTAAAATATTGTGTAATAAACATGGGTGCCTGGGTGCCAAAAGAAGAGATTATAATATGTTAGGAAAATGCACATTTGTAATAAAACGTTCAATATAATCTGATTGATTGATTTAGGTAATTCCACAGTGGGTTACATTTCTATATTAAACAATAATTGTATTTGAGTTGTAAACAGTAAGGAATTCCCCAGTGAATTTTATTTACAGAATATGTCAATTTTATTATATTTTAGATATAATGTCCTAACTTTGCTCTGCATGTTCAATGTAAGTTCATCAAGCTTGTTCTGATTCAACATTCAAAAATGTTTTTTTTTCTTACTCTAGGAAACTCAAATTTTTTATTTCAAATAGATAAAATAAAAATAAAAAATATTTCACTGAAGACAATTTTCCATCAAACACAACACTGTATGCTTATAGTGAACATTGAGGCTGGTATACTGATTTATTTGCTAACCTAAGACTTCACACATTGTTTACAGGTATTTTGGCATATTCTTTGGCTATAATTTAACATTGTAATTTAAATAAATTATAATGCCCATGGCATCTAATTACTTATGAAATTTGTATTTGTAAGATTTAATGTATGAATGTTTCAGTTTAAACAAGAGCAACAACAACAACAACAACAGAAATACACTGCTAATGGACGCCTCGAGTAATTGCTTGTAGGACATGCATTAAAACTAAGATAAATCTCACTGGTTCTTACAGTCATAAATTCTCACATAAAAGAGCATCCTTTGGCTTATATGTCCCTTGTGTCGTCTTGTCGAAGGGTCTGTCTTCATAAGACACTTTCCCCTCCTTAATTGCCCTTTTAGAGCCTTTTAAAAGAGGACAAGGTGTTACGGAAACAATACCTTTATAGCCATTTGAAAGTTGTACATAAAAACAAATAAAAAAACACATTTTAGTCTTAACCACAAGTTATATCATCTAGAACTGTACAGGTACGTCCTCAACACTTATCTGCCCATTGCCAAATAATTATTGCTTCAGTTTCAATCTCTAATATTCTGTTCATTTCCTTTGCGTGTTTGGCATTAATTGGCCATGTAATGATCCAGCCGACCCTACTTCACAGATCAACGCCACAGAGAGTGATGCGAATGAAACAAAGACATGCATGAGGAGAATGTGGTACAGGTCATCTGTAATACAGTTAGTTGCATAATGCAAGTTTCAGATGCGTATACTTAAATACGCTGCATTTGACAAGACATTTTTTTCATGGTAATACTGTGGGTTCCAGAGGTCTGAGATATTACCTGGAATTAATATAGGTCACTATATGAATGTAGCTAAATTGATTGACATTTTTATTACAAATCATGCTGCGTTGTAGAGAACCTATTGTATTTTATCAAGATTTTAAGATTAAAATTGATAAGTGTCATGTCACAAGGACATAATTAACAGAATACAGACATATGCAGTACTGCAATTAAGCTCTTTTTTCAAGCACAGGTGTCGGCAATCTGTTCTTCACTTTCCTCCACTCATCCTGCTTTCAGCCCATTCATCGCTATGGAAACGGACTGGATGGATTGCTCGACTGCTCAGTGATTGGTATGACGCCACAAATGACAGTGCAAGATCATGACTTGCTACATTCAGCATTTAAGGGACTAGCAAGTTAACCAAGGGAGGGAAAGAAAAAAAACATCTACAGATTGTGTTTTATTGTTCTAATCAAATAATTTCTTAACTATACAGATACAACAGATTTTTAAAGACTTTTAGTGCAACAAAGTTTTACTTTAACCCTTTAAATCCAAAGTTTTACATAAACCCTTCAAAACTAGAGAACACTTAAAATTACAACAATCGACTGCCGTGATTTGTGCCAGGTCAATTACAGGTCTTTGTCATGATTGATCAGCTGTGGCAGAGGCAATTGAAGATCCCAGTGTAACAATCTAGCCTTGCAGGAACTAGCGCGACCAGCTGCACTAATTAGCATGGTTGTAGAACACAGAAAAACGCTATCATCACCATCCTTCAGCTGACACAATGCACAGTATATTCATGTGCATGTTGCTGCCTCTGGTGACACTATCTCAAGATCGATAGATTTTAATTGCTTTTTGCCACTTTTTCTAGTAGCCATGGGAAATAAACTCTCGAAGGAGTGATATAAAAGATACCCGAGTATCCAGATAAGGTCATCTGGGGTGTAAAGGATTAAAGAATATGCAAATACATTAATGCAAAGACATTTAAATTAATGCATTCATGCATGAAGTTTGACAATGATTACAAAATAGAGAATGTCAAACTCAAGTAAAATATAAAAACTTTAATTTGATTGTTTTGAATGTATATGCTTATCTATGTATAAACAAATAGTTTCATTTTAAATGGTTGCTGCATAATGGTTCTCAAACTGTTAACAAGTACTATAAGACCATGCCAGTTTTCGTAAGCGCTATAGGTAATGTTGAATAGTCAGCAAAAACAATGTGGAAAATGCCTCAGAGCAACAACAAAAATGACTACTTTTTCTCAAAGGTATTGCATCACCATTCATATAACATGTTGTATTAGAGCAAACATGATATGGGTTTTTCCTGTTCTGTGGTATCTTTTAAACTTTAAAACGTTATTGTCATTTAAGGATATATGTAAGCATATGTCAGATTTTCAGAAATATGCTTTGATCAAGCTCAGATGTTTTATTAATTATAATTTGATCATTTACACAATGGCAAGAAGATGGAATGGAAATCAGGATGGAAATAAAGAGCTAAAGACATTGCTCAGTGAGGGACAGAGAGTTCATTCTTATCTTTTAGTTAAACAATTTTCTGTGATAACTGACAGGCTGGAATATATGAGCAGACAAAACAACGACCACAAAAAATATATATATAAAAACACATCCATCGCTAATACTTACAGATTATTATTATCACGTGTCCATGTGCCAGAGGACATTTTTCCACCATTTTGAATGTTATGAAAAATCTAGGTCGTTTGTTCAATTCGCACAAATTTTGGCATACATCCTCCGGAGACCCTTATAACCATTTTTTTTTCCAAAAGAATGTTGATTTATATAAGCATTGCAAAGATAAAAGCCACTTAATCAGTCGGGCATTTTGACTATTTGACCTACAGTATTGTATATGCTCAATGCACTGTCCAAACTTAACGAAACTTGACACAAATAGACCACAGGTCATTTTGTTGATGCACACCAAGTTCTGCTAAAATCTGCCAATAGGTGGCGCTACAACTAAAAAACCTGTCATAACTCTGCAACAGTTTGATCAAGTAAAATGTAATTTGATGTGTAGTCTGTGTTCTTCAGGGCAGGTGCGCACTGCCAGCAGCCAATCAGTTTTCATAGGCTAATAACTTGCATTGTGAATAATTTTTTTTTATAAAATTCAGCAAGTATGCTACTATAAAAAGCTAATTTACATTTTTGCTAATAACCCTCTAATCATGATGGCTAGATTCAAATTCTTCTTTCTCCTGAATCATTCAGTACTCCAAAAGTTTTGCCAGTTTGATTTTATTTTTATTTTTTAACTACTTTTTCTAACTCGTCCTTGGCTGTTTGTCGATTCCCACAAAATTTGGTACTGTATGTCAGACTCTGAAATAATGTAGATTCATTTATTGTTTAGCAAATAGGCCATTATATTTGGAGTAATTTGCCTATTTGTTGTAAACACAAACACAACCACAGTATACTTACAGTATATTCAATTCAATTCAATTCAAATTTATTTGTATAGCGCTTTTCACAATACACATTGTTTCAAAGCAGCTTTACAGAAAGTGCATTAGAAATGTACATATAAAATACAGTTAGTTCATCATGTATTAATTTAGGGCATAACATATCGCCGGCGTTGAGTCGTCTCTTCACAGGCGTCGAGTCATCTCTCCACAGGCGTTTAGTCGTCTCATCACAGGTGTTGGATCATCCAAAGTCTCCGTGAGAGGCTGGATACAAACTGGAGCTGACGAACGCTATTTACCTCGGGACTTGCGTCCCGAGATAACAGCAGAAAGGCAGATGAGAAATAATTAGCATAGCTGATGTTCATAATATTACTGCATTCGATCTGATTCGGCAGTAGTATAAAAGGTAAGCATTATGTGAATGCTTGGTTAAAGAGATGCGTCTTTAATCTGGTTTTAAACTGGGACAGCGAGTCTGAGCCTCGAACAATATCAGGAAGGCTATTCCAGAGTTTAGGAGCTAAATGTGAGAACGCCCTCCCTCCTTTAGTGGATCTGGATATCCTATATACTAATATAACTAGTTTGCAAAGAAATCTGTGATCTCCTACATGATTATTGATCCTTGAATAGTCCCTTTAATTTATATATATCCTAATGATACTGAAAACTTATTTATCTATTTGTCAGTTGCCATACATGACTGACTGTATTGCTGTCTAAATAAAATGACACAATATGATTTTTTCTTTTAATACAATATTTCTGTAAAGAGACATTCTGAAAACATACATCAATGTTTCACAGCATTCACTCAAACCAAAAATAGTGGAACATATTCCTTATATTCAGTTAATTGTGATATTGTGAAACTTAATATGATTTCCATCTTATAAAATTTTGAGATTAATATTTTATATAATATTTAAAGATAACCTATTATGCTTTTGTGCCTGTTCATCTTTCTTAAGTGTGTAATGTTGCTGTTTGAGCATGGAAAAGCCCCTCCAGTTGTTCTCTATATCAGTCACGGTTTTGCTGCATAGCAAGGGACGAAGACGAAGATGAAGAGTTAACACAGTATTTAACAATATCCACAGGGTAAATCCATACGAAGAAGAGCAAGCAAAACACAACCATACATGAACAAGAAAGGTGAACTGAAAGCACAGGACTTTAATACAGAGACAAACAAACACACCTGAACGTAATGATGAATTCAAATCAGTAACTATGACGACAAACAGGCAGAAAACAAAGTCCAAACAGGGTGAAAACGTGACAATATCAGTGTCAGTGTTTCTGAACTCCTGAAACGCCTCCATTGTAGTCTTGAGTTTCTTCCGGGAACGGACACGTCACAATATTCCTCATTATAATAATTAATACGCAGAATAAAGGGGTGGGGTCTGGTTGAGTTAGTTAGTAGTGTGTTAAACTGGCAGTTATGGTAAGGGGCGGGACATTTCCCAAACACACTCGAAGCGGTCGACCAATCACAACACACTGATCCAGCCGACCAATCAGAGCACAGTGTGCTTTTCAGAAGGAGGGGCTTCATAGAGACAGGAAGTAAACAAGGGTGTGTTTCCCATACAACGATGTAACTCACTGATTAACTTCAGTAACATTGAACAATGCATTATTGGAGAAACCAACCAACTATTCGCGACTGTTTCCCGGAACCATAGTAATATGGTCGCACCATGTCCACATTGGTTTAACAATATACCGTCGGCGCGGAAGGAGGAGTTAGAGTTAGGGTTAGAGTTAAAATACCTCCTCCAAAAGAATCTATTCGAGATCTCTGAGATAGCTCTGTGATGAACAAGGCACTTGATTACTTTACCCTTTTTTGTTCCCTGTCATTTAGCTTTATTTGATGATTGATTCATCACGGGTTTCCTCATACGTCATACTCTGGGGTTCCCTTGCGCATTTATGCACATGCGCACTCCTCAAAAACAGCGTTGACACGCTAAAATATATAGACTGAAACGTATCCATATTCAAATTGAATTAGTGATCTAGAATGCACTGCCAGTTAGCTTGCATATTTTGCCCAAGAGCATGATCTATTTAAGTTCACATGTCATTTAACAATTTGCTTCTAACTACAGGTCGAGAGCTGTAGTTCCAGCCAAGTAAATGTCCAATGCTGTTTGTTGGAACTATGGTTGACAGAATTGAACTATGTTGGCAATGACAGAACTTGTGATCATAGTTGGCTAACGATGCTTTTGGGAATATTCATGCATGAAAACCTACTCTAGTAGAGCCTAAATACAAAATCAAAACAATATGGTGTCTAAAAAATGACCTATTTAACAACAGAGAAATAAAATAAATTTTGATAGAAATGTGTCCACTGACATAAGCCATGTTCAATCAAACCGATGCGACTGCTAAACTGAAAGAACATGAGTCAGATGCCCTAAAAACAAGCATGCTACAGCACACATCCTCTGGTTCTGATAGCCAGGGTGATGATGACAGCTCCAGTAATGAAATGACCCCGGCTCCCCCACTCCAGGGCCGTGAAAGAGGACAGCCTCGAAGGGCTTTTCAGGGGAATCATTGAAGTCAACTCTCCGTGTGACCCACAAAGAACCAGCATCATCCAGAGAACTCTAGCGTGTCCAGCACAAGACAGCACTGGATGAGGAACACATAAAGATGCGTACATGGGTAAATTAGTGCACTGAGCTGAACAGAGCAAGTGTGTGTGGGAAAGCGAGAGAGAGAGAGAGAGAGAGAGAGAGAGAGAGAGAGAGAGAGTGTATGTCTTCTCGATAATGTTGCGTGTTTGTCGAGGTGGGGGGGCACTACATTGATTATTGAGACAGATTTGATTTGACATCGCTGTCAGGTTTCTTATCTCAGTGTAATTCAGGATGTCATCTGCAGATAAATGAGAGAGCTAGCTGAGATATAACAGAGGCAGAGCAGCTGCCATCGACGCCATAGATCCATCCCATGATGCCCGAGGACGTCCAGCCACTGAGGGCCCAGACAATAACGTCTTTCTGAAAGGACATTTATTTTGTCTCAGTGTATGTGATTGGAGAACTCCTCCACTGACAGCAGAAAACTCAACAGTAAGTGTCCTTGATTCATATTACATATACTAGTAATAACAGAAAATTATGCATAATTACATGCAACTAACCAGCCCGATCTCATGAAAGTGTGTATCTATAGAACACATTACATTTCTCACACCATTTATACGCCAAAAATAGTTTGTGCGTACATATGATATGCACTTTATGGCGTGTAATAGACTGTGTAATGCATAATTACACTGTAACTATGGCACCTTAAAATAAAGTGTAACCGAACTTAAATATGAGTAATTAATTATAAATTCCAATGAACACTTGCACTGAGGCAATAGTTCTTTGATAGGGTCATTGGAAGTTGTGAATCATTCAAAATTTAATTTAGAATTACTTTTAAATTCAGTTTGATTCAGTTGTTGGTAAACAGGATTAAGAATTGTAATTCAAATGTGAATGAATTAGAATTAAAATCGAATGAAATTCAAACAAATTCAAAGCTGAAGCCGTACATGTTTTTGTACACACAAACATAATATGGAATGTTTTTAGATGATGTTCATAAAAATCAATGGGTCATGCTGCAAGAACACTTCATTTCCAGGAGTGCTCTACATTTTTTCTCAATTTCTGCATTTAAAAAGCAGTTGACATTTGGGTAACACTTTATTTTAAAGTGACGTATTACATGTTATATGTACTTACTACAGTAAATTATACAAGTTATTAACCCTAAAGCAAACCCTAACCTTAACCCTATACAAAGTAATTCAGTTACAGTAATTCATTTTACCCAGTAGCCTACTTAATTGTGTAATTACACTGTAAGAACACCTTAAATAAAGTGTAACCAAAATCTGTTTGTAACTGTTATGTAATTAATTGACCAAAATGTACCAAGTAGTACAGCTGTTCTAAGGCACAATAATTACAATAGTAATTAAATCTGTAACAGATGTATTTTTGAATAATTCTGACCCATACATAGTTTTTCTGCATCATTAAAACTCATTATGTCACTGAATATGAACCAGTTATGCAAAATTACACTTTAAACCAAATAAAAAAATAGAACACCCAATTGATCTTTTGCATATGTTGTCCCCTGATATCAAAATATGCCTTTAGGGATTTGATTCGCATTGGAGACGATGCCATGATTAATTGTGTTTGGTTTACACAATTGACCGATGTTCATACAACTTCATTTATTATGCAAAATGCAAGTTCTGTAAAAATGTTCTCTCCAAACTCCCTAAACAGAGGCATTTTTCCACTCTAGTTATCATACGGGTGATTGATGACAATAATTAATTCTTTCAGTGGAAAAGGCTCATTTGCGGCAGTGTACCGCACAACAGCATGATGCATTTACTGAGCCGACTTCATAATTCCTCCATAATTCACTCCTTCCTCGATGCTCACATCACCATTTCTCTTTGTTAACATCTAAATATCAGGACAGTCACTTGATAAAGCTATTTAAGCAATGCCACATTGCCAAAAGAGGAAGAAGGAGGAGGCAGAGGAATGAAGAAGGGGAGGACATAGAGAGCTGGAAGTGCTGGCGGCCGCAGTCATCACATGTCTCCATCAGGGAAAGGTTAACATGATGGGTTGTGACAATCTCTCCTGGCAGGCTTGCAAATAGCTCCCTTATAACCAGGAAATTAAATAGGACAAAAAGATAGATTCAGAGTGCTGGGATTTTAACAGAAGAGTCCACCTGGGTCTTTTTTTATGGCAATGATAATGAACTTTATGTTCATATTAGGTAAATGTTTCAGTATGCTCAATACACAATAAATACTGATGTGCATAGAGTGAAGGATTGTTGTTAATGTCATTAGTGGCGCTTGCTTAGGGAAGAATCTGTTCAGACTTATATTCTATAATACAAAGCCGTATAGCAGACATTTCTACAATGTGCATATAAACATTTGTCTAACAGCACATAAACAAACAAAATCTATAATAGAAACTATTCCCAAATGACATTTGATGGGAGTTTGGTATAAACAGGACAGTGATAATAAATACTTTCTACAAGTAAACTAACTTGACGATTGAATGCATTGATAGAGTAAGATAAAAACAGTAAGAATGGCAGAATGTATTATGATGCAGGTAGAGGAGTAGTGGTTAAGTGTCTGCAATAGTTATGCATTGGTTGTGTGCTGAATGCCCAGTAGATCTGACATTCTCTATCACCACTGAGACTTTGAGCAAGGCATTTAACTTGAGGTGAGGCCAAGGGACTTGGGGTAATGCAGGATCAGCTAGATCATTTTGCAAGTCAAATAATTTATACCCTTTGCAAAGCAATGGTTTAACACAAACTGAAAGACGTTTTAATGCATCATAGTCATGATCTTAACATGAAGGCTGCTCCAAAAAGTAGGAAGCAACATGATGACGCCTTTTAACATTTTTCATTTTATGCAAAATATAGGGATGCATTGCATGTTTCCTTTGTGGATAAGGCAATCCCAGAATGCATGGCAAAGAGCACAGCAGGGGAAATAAATGTTACATAAATGATCAAATCAAGGTTTTTGTGCAAAAATTGTGTACTGTGTGTTTTATGCTTAGTGTACCGCTAACATTAAAATAACTTCTAAGATCGAACTCTGTTTGAATCAAATGAAAGTTTGTGCTTTTGTTTGACACTGTCACAGTCCTCGTCTGCACCAGTCTGTCTTTAGGCTTGTTCGACTTCATGCAGCTCTGCGCAGAACGATCGGCGGCTGACTTGAAGCAGTGCATGCCAGTTAGAAATTTTGTCCGACTTGATACAGCGCCGACGCCACGTGACTGTGACGTATGCCATCAAAGTAACGCGAGAGCGATTCGAGAGTAGCCGGAGAACTCAGCCAGCGCAGCTTCTGAAGAGCGGCTGCTCGGGGCTGCACGAGCGCTGATGACGACACAGCTGTTCCACGATTGGCCGGATTCACCGCATGACAACGATCACGTGTGTTTCGTGTTTATTCGACCACCTTTAGTTCCTCTACAGCTCACAAATCATTTTTATAACAGTAAGCACTCTTTTCATGTAGTCGCAATGTTATATTGTGTCATGTTTATCCAAATAAAACTGATTAAAAAACGTCGATTCCACTTCATTGATAGTAGGCTAGCTGTAGGCTTATGGTGAACTTTATTCTTGTTCAAACAGACGCTGTATGAAGCAGTACATAAAGTATTGAATGAAAATGCCTCTGAAACATCTGTGTATTTAGCAAATATTGCATTTATTTCACTTCAGCTGTGATAAAGTATGCAAACACCACGTGAGCGGTCACTACGGGAAACAGAAGTGTCCGACTTCACGTCTCCGTTTGCAGCTCCTCCCCGCCTGCACGCGGCTACTCTCGCTGATCGCTTACATCCAGCCGCAGCCGATGTCGAACACACCTATTGTGTCTGCACTACACTTCCCAGAATCCTCCTCGTCTCCACACCTGTATTCACTCCCTCACTTACCAGCCTGTCCCTCGTTATCATCATCTGTGTCACCTGTCTTCACCTTGTTAGTGTTCATTTGGACTTATATTTAGTTCTCTCTGTTCACTGTCTTGGTCGGTTCTTGTTAATGTTATAGTGTTTTGTGAGTGTACCGTCTGCCAGCCTGCATCTGTTTGTTGTTTGCTTTTGAGTAAATTGTTGAATTGGAGCTTTTTGCCTCTGCCTGTCTTTATCTACACCACAACCGTGACAGAAGAACCGACCAAGAAAACAAGAGATGGACAAAGCGGGAATCATCTTGTGCTCTCTCAACCAAAATGGCCGTAAGATTGAATCTTACATTGAGGACTTTATTAAGTATAGCCATCTAACCTCCCTTACTGATCAGCAGTTGATGGATCTATTTTGGATTGGTTTGGATCCACAATTTTATGCACTGATTCCACCCGGAGGTCCTGGGGAGACCATTGAACGGTATCTCGAGGTGATTTTAAGAGGGTTTGGCTCCTCGTTCATGGTCAGTACCGCCCGTTCTAAGCCCTATTCACCGCTGGTTCTGTCCAGCCCAGCCGAGCCTTCCCCGCTGCCTCCGTCCCAGCCGGAGACCGACCGTCCAGCCGGAGACCGACCGTCCAGCCGGAGACCGACCGTCCAGCCGGAGACCGACCGTCCAGCCGGAGACCGACCGGAGACCGACTTGACTTGACTTGACTTGACTTGACTTGACTTGACTTGACTTGACTTGACTTGACTTGACTTGACTTGACTATGGCCTTGCCTTGCCTTGCCTTGCCTTGACTGTGGGCCTGCCTTGGCTATGGACTTGCCTTCACTTGACTATGGACTTGACTTGATTATGGCCTTGACTTGACTTGACTTAACTGTGGCCCTGTCTTGGCTATGGACTTGCCTTCACTTGACTATGGACTTGACTTGATTATGGCCTTTACTTGCCTTGCCTTGACTTTGCTTGTCTTGATTAAGGCCTTGCCTTGACTTGACTTGACCATGGCTTTACCTTGCCTTGCCTTGACTTGACTGTCGACTTTGACTTGACTATGGCCTTGACTTGACTTGACTTAACTTGACTTGACTGTTGCCTTGACTATGGCCTTGCCTTGACTTGACTTGACTTGACTTGACTAGACTATGACCTTGCCTTGACTTGACTATGGTCTTGACTGTGGCCTTGACTATGGCCTTGCCTTGACTTGACTTGACTTGACTATGACCTTGCCTTGACTTGACTATGACCTTGCCTTGACTTGACTATGGTCTTGACTTGACATAACATGACTTGACCAAACTAAACAAAAAGACAAAGACAAAGCTAGACAAAAGAAAACGGAAATATGAGTGCTATATATACACAAAGACCAATGACTAACAAGATACAACTGTGAGCAGAGGTGGGTAGTAACAAAGTACATTTACTTTGTTACATTTACTTGAGTTTTTTTTTTTTTTTTTGTGGAAAATTTCTACTTTTAAGAGTAGATTTAAATGTGGGTACTTTTACTTTAACTCGAGTACATTTATAATGAAACTACTGTTTCTCCAGTTACTTTATTTTAATGTAATACATGTTAAGAAATACGTAGGTTATTCCAAGCAAGCTGTCTCTTTTTTCTGGGGCATGAGTGATGCCTCATTCAGAAATGAATCACTCCTTTGAGTTGACTCTGTTCAAAGACTTTGTTGCAAAGATATATAATTATGATAACTACTCGGTTACTATCGTAACCTCAGTTCCCTGAGATAGGGAACGAGTATTGCGTAGCTATACGCAGTGGGGAAACTCCTTTTCCTCGATTTACTGAATTCATGTATTTGAAACGCATTTGCGGCTGAACAGCCAGTACAATGAGCGCACACACCGCTCATAGGCTGTACTGCAGCAACTGCCTTACCAATGGCGCGGGCGCCTCTGACGCGACCAATGAGATCACAGGGGGAGCCCGTCACAGGGGTCTGTCCTCATTCTGATATAGCGCCCTGTAACCGCCATTATAGCAGGTTTTAAACGACTGAAGCGACAACCCAACTATAAGTGTGGTTCGACAGGCTACGCAATACTTGTTCCCTATCTCAGGGAACTGAGGTTACAATAGTAACCGAGTAGTTCCCTTTCGAACGGTCACTTCGTATTGCGTAGCTATACGCAGTGGGGACGCTATTTGAAACGCAGCACCACCCCACCGGTTGCCATGTAACTCAGAACCCTGAGCCATAGAACAAACCAGTGATAAGCATAAATGACAGACCAGACCCCGTCAGGCCTGAGCACTTACATACAATAATCAGTATTAACCGATTCATACTCTAATAACCAGACATTGTCGGGATATTTTAGAGTAATAAATAACCAGCCGAAGCGGGTTTTATAATACATGTGTGTGTGATTATGCACAGTCAACATAAAAAGCAAGATCACTCATCAGGCCTTATTATACTGATAGAACCTTCGCCTGCAGGGAAGGCACTTCCATGTTATAAAATTTCATAAATGTGGACGGCGAGGACCAGCCGGCCCCGTCACAAATATCCTGAATGGGGATTCCCGATGACCACGCCCATGATGAGGCCATCCCTCTAGTGGAGTGAGCCTTAACACCAATGGTGCAAACCTGGCCCACTGAATCGTATGCCATGGTGACTGCGCATCCTTTAGACTTGCCACCAAAGCAAACAAAGAGCTGATCTGATTGTCTAAACGACACAGAGCGCTCTAGATAAATCCTCAATGCTTTAACAGGGCATAGAAGATTAATCTCTTCCTCCTCATCAGAGGAGGGAAGGGCTAGCAATGTAACCACCTGTACCCTGAACGGTGTTGAAAGCACTTTGGGAACATAACCATGCCTGAGTTTAAGGATGACCCTAGAGTTATCCACTCCAAACTCCAAACATGACGGGCTCACTGAGAGGGCCTGTAAATCTCCTACTCGCTTGACAGATGCCAGTGCCAACAGGAGAGCAGTCTTTAGCGAGAGAGGTTTGATATCAACCGACTGGAGCAGTTCAAATGGTGGCCCCTTCAAGGCCCCCAGAACCAATGACAGGTCCCAGGGTGGAACCAAAGGAGGTCTAGGAGGGTTCATCCTCCTGGCTCCCTTCAGAAAACAAACCACCAGCTCGTTTCTCCCCAGTGATTGGCCAGCCACTGGAGCATGATGTGCTGCTATGGCTGCCACGTACACTTTGAACGTGCATGGGGAGCGCCCCGCATCCAACAGCTCTTGGAGAAATTAAAGAATCACGGGAACCTCACATGATTCAGGGTCCATGTTAATTTTCGAGCACCAGCTGGAAAATCCTGACCCTCGGCCAAGGGTTTATGTCCGCTAGCTGAACCAGCTCCGGAAACCAGGGTTTAGACTCCCAGAGCGGGGCCACCAAAAGGACTGGGCATCCGCTCATCCTGACCCGTTCGATGACCTGAGGGATCATAGACACGGGGGGAAAAGCATACAGTGGGAGGTTGGGCCACGGGTGGGCCAACACGTCCCTGCTCTTTGAGAAAAACACTCTGCAGTGGCTGTTGGCTCGCAAGGCGAACAGGTCGACCTCGGCCTCGCCGAATATCCTCCATATCTCGTTGACTGTACGAGGATTCAGGGACCACTCGCCTATAGGAGTGTTGCCCCGTGACAGCATGTCCGCGCCCAGATTCTTGGTGCCCTGGATGTGCGCTGCTCTTAGGGAGCTCAGATTGCTCTGAGCCCGAACGGCAGAACGGTGTACTGAAAAGCTTTCCCCTCGAAGGCGAATCTCAAGAATGGCCTGTGACGAGGGTTTATTTGGATATGAAAGTGTGCATCTTTCAGATCCATTGTGACAAACCAATCCCCCGGCGAACTTGCGCGAGGATCTGTTTGAGAGTTAACATTTTGAACGGCCGTTTCATAAGGGCTTTGTTCAGAAGTCTCAAATCTAGTATGGGTCTGAGGCCGCCGTCTTTTTTCGGAACTAGAAAATAGCGGCTGTAAAACCCTGAATGCATTAGCGCGGGAGGGACTAACTCTATCGCTCCCTTTGCTAATAGATTCTGCACATTTGGACACCACGTGACCCACGCTGCTTTTGACTGACGTCTCAATGACCGCCTGAAACTTTGGGGGTCTGCGAGCGAATTGGAGCGAGTAACCTCGCTTTATAGTGTTTATTACCCAACTCGACACACCGGGGATGGCCTGCCAGGGCGAGACCCGTGTGGCTAGGGCCTGACACACAGAATAGGGGGGGCATTATAAACCTGATACCCTTATAATGTGATTTGTGCACGTAATGAGTGTTTGACTGACCATACAAGCTTTCAGCTGGGGAGAAGTCAGTGTTACAACAGGGGATAGACCACCTAGTGAGGGGGAGGCCGTGAACCTGTGTGTTGTGATTGTGAAACATGCTCTTTTGCATGCAAAACATGCAAAGGCGCGCTTACTAACGCGGGCCTGTTTACAGAAATAAAATCCCCAGCCGCCTGAGCTAAACAGGGAGCTGCGGGAAGTTTCCTCAGTTTCGACGAGGGTGGTCCGGCGAGTGCGAGACACGAGCCCTCTCTCTTGCATCTGCTGGATAGGACGACTTCGGAGGCGCTGGATCGAGCGCAATGCTGGGTCGCGGGCCTTGTCATCGTGGTGGCGGTGGGCGTTTAGCGGGACTTGCCGGCGGTGAGCATCAGCCGCAGGGCGGGGCTGAGAGGCCTGTTTCGTTGGCTTAGCGGAGCGGGAGGAAGATGGCGTCTTCGGCCTGCTGGACGAGGAGCTCGAGCGCTTTGGCAAGAAGTGTCGCATGGCTTGGGATGCCTTTTGTGCCTCGGTGAAGCGTTCGGAGAACCCCGCCACCGCCGGGCCGAACAGGCCGGTGCTAGAAACCGGGGCGTTGAGAAACCTGTTCCTCTCAGCTTCTTTGATCTCTGTGAGATTGAGCCACAAATGGCGCTGGAGCACCACCAGGTTCGCCATGCTCCTCCCGATGGCCTGCGTGGTGGCTTTAGTAGCGCGCAGGGCGAGGTCGGTGGCACTTCTCAGGTCGCCGAAGGCCTTGGGGTCCGAGCCAGACTCATCCATAGACCGAAGGAGTTTGGCCTGGTAGACCTGCAACACGGCCATCGTGTCCAGGCCCGACGCCGCTTGACTGGAAGCCGCGTACGCGCGTCCGGCGATAGCTGACGCAACACGGCAGGGTTTGTTGGGGTGCACGGCCCTAGTTCGCCAGCTAGCGGCTGTGCTCGGGCAAAGATGAGTGGCCACAGCCTCTTTGAGGGGCGGCAAAGACTCATAGCCCTTTTCCGCTGCGCCGCCCACGGAGGAGAGCGTCGCGGAAACCGCAGAACTCACACGCGCTGAGTAAGGAGCGCGCCAGGCCTTGGTGAGCTCCTCGTGGACCTCTGGGAAAAATGGCGCCAGTCTGTGACGGGGGCAGAAACCATCTATCCAGCCGGCTGCACGGCTACTCCGTAGGTGCAGCCCACTCAAGCTCGAGGTCCGCGACGGCCTTGGTGAGAATCCGAAGCATCTCGGCGTCAGAGTTCGTCCTGGTGGCCGAATCGCTGACTACGTACTGGGAAGCGGTGGCAGGGTAGAGAGAAACCGCCCAATCGTCCTCGGAAGCCGCGATGGAGAGGCTGTCGTCGCGGTCTGCTGATCCGCCGAAGGAGACAAGGCCCGCCACGATGGTAGAAGCGAAGCACGCGGGGACGCGGCCGGCGTGTCTTCGGAAACCTCCATGCTCTCTTAGGCAGAAGTAGAGCCGGAAGGGGAAGCGTGGTGGACGCGGCATCGCCGTCTCGAAAGAGAGCTAGCCGGGTACGCAGCACGGAGATAGGCATGCTATCGCAGGCCGCACATCCGCCATTAGAGATTGGCCCAGACAGGAGATGCAGTTGGAGTGTCAGTCGGCCTCGTGAAGAGGCGAGGCACACGTGGCGCAGAGAGAACGAGGCATCGTTCAGTTGCAATAAAATTATATGTGTCACTGGATGGCCACAGGTGAGACGCCGTCAGGGCGCTATATCAGAATGAGGACACGCCCCCTGTGACGGGCTCTGACGATGAGCTATCTCATTGGTCGCGTCAGAGGCGCCCGCGCCATTGGTAAGGCAGTTGCTGCAGTACAGCCTATGGGCGGTGTGTGCGCTCATTGTACTGGCTGTTCAGCCGCAAATGCGTTTCAAATATATGAATTCAGTAAATCGAGGAAAAAGAGTTTCCCCACTGCGAATAGCTACGCAATACGAAGTGAGCGTTCGAAAGGGGACAATAATTATTTTAATGAACTATCTATCTAAAAAATAACATGGTATTGTATTGTTTAATGTTTGTATTTTACTTGAGTACAGTTTTTGGATACTCCAGCCACCTCTGACTGTGAGTACCTGTGAGTGCTGAAGTGCCAACTAGCCTCTCCCTATGGAGGATCCCTTTCCCACTCTACAGATAAAGCATTGTGAATTTCGGTTCGCGTACCTACCCCGAAGTGATCAAATAAAATAAAACTCTGTATCAAAATGTATAGGCAAGACAAGTAGTTTGTTTAGGCATGGTTTGTAGGGAATTACAATCCTGGGCACATATATTCAAACACACATAACTATACAATCAGTTCTTAATGCGCATGTGAATGCCATCAGCGTTTTTCACAGATTCGTGTTTAAAGTCTGTTTAGAGAGAACGGCGTCGTCTTAGCGGCCCCTAATTTAATAACAAATGATCATTTCGCTGGAAGTGAATAAATCAAAACAAACTTTAGCTGGAAATAACATTATTCAAGAACCACTATGAAGCCAAAATTACCTTAACTTATATGTTTATCTCTGTAAAGCTGCTTTGAAACAATCTACATTGTTAAAAGCACTATATAAATGAAGATGACTTGTCTTGACTTGAGTAATCAAGATGATAAACCAATGAACTGAGAAACACCTGACAAGAACAAACCAATGGAAACATAACACATGAAATTAAGGAATCACATGACCAGATCTCATGAAGCTAACAAGAAATCACATGACACAATAACAGGGAAATGACATGCCTATGGCAAAAGACATTAGGCTTGTTCGACTTCATGCAGCTCTGCGCAGATCGATCGGCGGCTGACTTGAAGCAGTGCATGCCGGTTAGAAATTTTGTCCGACTTGAAACAGCGCCGACGCCACGTGACTGTGACGTATGCCATCAAAGTACCGCGAGAGCGATTCGAGAGTAGCCGGAGAACTCAGCCAGCGCAGCTTCTGAAGAGCTGCTGCTCTGGGCTGCACGAGCTCTGATGACGACACGGCAGTTCCACGATTGGCCGGATTCACCGCATGACAACGATCACGTGTGTTTCGTGTTTATTCGAACACCTTTGGTTCCTCTACAGCTCACAAATATTTTTTTTATAACAGTAAGCACTCTTTTCATGTAGTCAACAATGTTATATTGTGTCATGTTTATCCAAATAAAACTGATTAAAAAACGTTGATTCCACTTAATTGATAGTAGGCTAGCTGTAGGCTTATGGTGAACTTTATTCTTGTTCAAACAGACACTGTATGAAGCAGTACATAAAGTATTGAATGAAAATGTCTCTGAAACATCTGTGTATTTTGCAAAAATTGCATATATTTCACTGTGGTAAAGTATGCAAACACCACGTGAGCGGTCACTGCGGGAACCAGAAGTGTCCGACTTCACGTCTCCGTTTGCAGCTCCTCCCCGGCTGCACGCGGCTACTCTTGCCGATCGCTTACATCCAGCCGCAGCCGATATCGAACACACCTATTGAAACATGAATGTGAAACCAAACCAAAAACATAAATAACAGTGAGTTTATGCTTAAAATAAGAAAAAAACAAAATTGTATGCCCCATTGGAATATATGGCTACTATGTGTGTGGTGAAGATGGTCTTATCTGTGGCTAGGCAGACAGCAAGAAAAAGTAAAAACTCGGAAGTCTCTTAAAGGTGATTTAATTTTCTCGTCATGCTCCCAACAGTGTAACAGGGTTCAGTGCACCAAAGTTCCAATACAGGAAAAACAAAATACAAAAAATAAAGAAGAAAACCATAACAAAATAATATTTTACAAGCGAAACATCTAACACGTTGGCTACTGGCCCAACAGTCACCCTTTGTTCTCTCTCTCCTTTTGGTCCACACAATTCGACTCTTTATAGTTGAGGCTCCTCCCCTCAAATTCAAACATACCAATGGCAAGGTTATCTCAAATACAATCTACATAACTTATTTATAAGATCATATTTAACATCAACATTCAAACATGAATGTTAGCATCTTCTTTATCAAGCTCCATTTTCATCATGAAAACCAAAGAGAATCTTAAAAGACATGCATTCAATATAATAACATTCTCAATACTTGAACTCCTCCTCCCTTGGGAAGGTATAAGTCAGGCTTCCTGTTCGCGAGCCCCTCCTATTAGGGAGTTCCAGGAAGAAGGTAAGACAAAGAGATTCACCATTAACAAACAGATCATTATTTGTATGATTGACATTACTCTTTTCTTATTTACAGGCACAAAAGATTTAGGCCAACATACATGAGTCGCAATGAAATGTGCACCTTCCATTCGACACATGGGTGAGACTAAACAGTGAATAAAATAACCTTGAACACAAAACCCATTGTTCATGTTCATGTTTTAAGCACTCAATTAATTTTTTTATACATTTTTCAGTATACAAGACTTAATATCTGAAGTAATTTTGATTCTCCAGTAAATTTATCTTGACATAAGAATGTTACTGGACAAGACAAAAATAATGAGGAAGAACAACGGTGTAGACATCAAGGCAGCTCGGTAGGTTTTGAAACATGGCTTTACTCTATACAGTCAGTGAAACGATTTGTATTGTGAAGAGCACTGTAGAAAAATTATTGTAGACTTCAATTCCTTAAGGCTTAGTCTTTGAACTGTCCTGTCGAGTACACCTCACCCCACACACACACCCTGAGCTCCCAGCCACAGTCTGTCTCCTACATTTTCTGCCCTCCCCCAGTCCTGTTTGTTACACAAGGCTGACCGACCAAGATGATTCATGAGAAACAGACTTTTTCGATTAAATCATCTGCCAAGATGCATTTGAACAAAACCATTGTCTTCGCTTCAAGTGCGTTCAGCTGGCCTCCTATGTTCACATTGTTTGGGTTCTATTTTTTTTTTTAAGAGTTGCAATTTCAAATCAAGACCAGGCATGTGTTTATGCAGAAATACAATCCTTTTGCATTTGAAGTCTCGAGGAATAAAATATTGTCACCAGATTTAATGTATATCCAGTCCATGCCAAAGGGAGTATACACTGCTAATGTTTTTCTTGCTTAGTATTTTTGCCTTGTATTCCAGTGAAAATATCTAAACATTATTAAATGAAGAGAAGCAAAATTACATTAGACATTGTCTTGTTAACTGAAATAAATAAATAAATAAATAATCATCAGAATTAAGTGAGTTTATGCTTAAAGCAAGAAAAAAAATCAGAATTCAAAGGCAAAACAATATTCTTTTTTCAGATCCCACACGCATATATTTGTTCTGGTTTTTAGTGTAAACTCACTACATAATGACACATTTATCAGAAAACAAGACTAATATCTTAAGTCATGTTGATTCTCTAGTAAATGTATCTTGATTTAAGAATGGTTAAATATTTGTACTGGAAAACAAGACAAAAATACTGAGGAAGAAAAACACTGTATAAATAAAAACATACACTGGCAAAGTACAATTGGTTGGGATATGACCGCCAGATGTTTAATGGACTTTCTGTTAAACCATAGTCTTCAAATGTCTATGAATATGCGATTGCACTGAATGTCAAATTGAGGTTCGTTAATACAAAAGCCAGCTCACACCTTCAAATAATCCAAAGTTAATCAAACAGCCCTCTTGCCAAACTTAATAACATGCCACAGGCTTTTCTGAGATGCTTTCAGAGCGCTTTTAACTGCGATGGGGTTGCGTTTGTTACATTATCCTCTTAGTCTGGTGGGATGGAATCTGCAAGAGATTAATAACATTTCACACTTGAGTAGGAGAGGGTGTCAGCCGAGGAAAGAGGCACTTGAAGATTAAAATACACAGACAACATATACCATGAGGATTTGGATAAACAAATACAGGCTACTTTAATACTAGACTTGCCTTAAGGGATGAAACGAGGGGACCAGTCAGCCATTTACGAACAAACTTTCACTTTACAACAAGCACTGCATATTAATAGTCATATTAATTGATGCTTTTTTGTCTAATGAGAGTCAGATGTCATGTTGAAGTTATTAAGTATCATTATATAATATAGTAACAAACTAAGAGACAATGTTAATGAAAAATTTATGTTTTTTAAGCTCCATTAATTTTTATAAATTTTTCGGAAAACAAGACTTAAAAAAGTAGTTCATTTCAGAATTATAATTTCCTGATAATTTACTCACCCCCACGTCATCCAAGATTTTCATGTCTTTCTTTCTTCAGGAAAATAAATGAAGGTTTTTTCAGGAAAACATTCCAGGACATTTTTCTACATATAGTGGCTTCAATGGGGTTGAAGGTCCAATTTTCTCCTCCAACTTCAAAATCGTACGACATCGTTGTTTTACATTTATTTATTTATTTATTTTGTAAATGGTGTTTGACCTAGGGTACGTTTACATGACAACAATATGCTTAAAACTGAGAAGTTTTTCCTTTGAGTTTTCCGCATACAGAGGACACCATTATCAAAACGATCCCCATTCACACTGATTTCTTGATTTAAGAATGTTTAGATATTTGCACTGGAAAATGAGATGTAGAAAATTGTTTTTGTAGTGTATGATTAATAATAATGTCAAGATGGTAATACATACTTGTAGCATAGGAGGTTGGAACATCTTCTTATATAATTTCCCTATTTTCTATTAGTGTGTTAATTGTGCTGTTTGTGCTATTTACATGAACGACATGCATAACAACCAAGTAGCACCCCACTAAAAACAATAATTCATTTAGCAGACGCTTTTATCCAAAGTGACTTACAACTGAGGAGAACAATAGAAGCAATCATACCAGCAAGAGGGCAACTGTATACAAGTGCTGTCAGTTAGTCTAGCACAGTTAAAACATCGCACGTTTTTTTGGTTTATTTTTATATATCAGAAAAACAAATAGAATAGAATAGGCATGTGCTAGTATTAATTGGTCAGGTGCTGGCAAAAAAGATGTCTTTAGACATTTGTTGAAAATGGCTAAAGACTCAGCTGCACGAATTAAGATAGGCAGGTCATTCCACCAGCTGGGAACAGGAAAGGTTCAGTGAGAGTGATTCTGTGCCTCTTTGGGATGGCAGCACAAGGTAGGCATTACGTAATCACGTTGGAAAGGTCACGCTGGACAGAGGCGGAAGTACTGCCCCATTGTTGACAAGCATGGAAAAGGAGGATCGTTAAAATTTTATTGTATGTTGAATGACATATTTATGTCTTTGTGTCAGTTTATTGTTTAAAATGGTCCTTTCGTGTGCGTATCCTGGATGTTTAAAACAATGGGGCGGTACTTCCGCCTACGTCCAGCGTGACCTTTTCAACATGATTACGTAATGCCTGGCGCGTCGCAGACCAGCACAAGGCAAACAATTGCAGTTAAAAAGTATATAATTTTTTTTTATTTTTAGAAAATGACTGATCACTTCGCTAGATAAGACCCTATTCCTCAGCTGGGATCGTGCAGAGCCTTTGAAGCACTTCAAAGCCCTTTGAAACTGCATTGATTTGGACTTCAACAATTTTGGACTTCAAATTTTCAAAAAACTTAATTTCTTTTCCACTGAAGAAAGAAAGACATGAACATCTTGGATGGCATTGGGGTGAGTAAATGATCAGGAAATTTTTATTTTGAGGTTAACTAATCCTTAAACTGATCATCCATCACAACTCCAAGATTCCTGGCTGTCTTGGAATGAGTTATGGATGATAAACCTATAGCTGAATGGAGAAGTTGTGCTGAAGTGTTGGGTTGGCTGAGACCACAAGCATTTCTCAGTTAGCAAGGTTGAGTTGAAGGGGATGGTCCTTCATCCAGCAATAAATGTCTGTCAGACTGAGATGCGAGTATCTATCGACAGATCATCTGGCTGGAATGACAGGTAGAGTTGTGTGTCGTCAGCATAGCAGTGATAGGAAAAAACAATGTTTATGAATGACAGATCCTGGTGATGACATGTAGATGGAGAAGAGAAGTGGTCCAAGCACTGAGCCCTGAGGCATTCCAGTAGCAAGAAGTTGTGACTTAGAGACCTCGACCCTCCAAGGCCATTGAATGGTTTTGTTAATTAAAAAAGCAGGACGGTCACGATGCATTGAGTGGTGGATACGATATGTAGTCTGATAAAGCTCTGTTGTGTGTTTGTTTTATATATTTTCCACCTGACAGCTGCTGTAGTTTCAATAAAAGCTTACAGGACTGCAAATGTCCCTTTAGCATCTTCTGTAGAAATGTTTCCTACCCGTCAGTGCCTCTGACACCAAACCTGTCTCCAAAGCACTCTTCCTCTGCTCACTTGCCATTTGATTGATTTTGCAGTGAATCGAGGTGAGATAAAAGACCACAAATCCATTTCTTGAGGCAGACAGATACTGCATTTCCACAGCAAAACCGCCACCATTTCCATGACACCTTAATGGATAAGACATAAAAGGACGCTTAAACATGACTTTAACGTGTCTCACCCCAGTATTGTTTCATCATAGAAAAGGGCTTGTGCATTGGATGCACTCGGGTATGAACAGCCCTTGATGTGGAAGCAGCGACACTGTCACGTGTCAAAACACAATGACGACTCTATGATGCTTTTTGCCAATCTGCATTTGTGAATGGAATCTATGAGAGAATGAACGGTAATACACACAAAACGAACACAAAAAACAAAGGCAGCTGTATATATTATCACATCGTTTACAGTTTTAACCACTGTCAACACGACCAGAATAACCAAATGTTTTTCATTTTACAGCTTTTAAAAATGGGCTTTCTTATAGTAAGGTTTGCATTGTGCTATAGTAATTGATAATTTCACATTGTTTAAAGTGCTATATTACTCCAACCTCATCACAGTATATTTGGAATTTATAATTTGAACAAAGAGCCCAAAAACTTTATACACATAAAGACGGTCCGACGATGCGGAATCAGTCCAGCCTTCCAAATAAAAGAGCCAATCACTAATTAATAAAGTCATCGCATCACTGGCGGTTCTAGCGTGAAAAATGTATGCTATTTTTAATGTTATTTGAGCATGAGAAACGACATTTATGCAAAAATAATACAATACAATACAAAGAAACAATTAAAATACGAATCATTGCAATACAACTAATCAACACAATAGAATGATAATCATCACTATGATCTATGTAAGCGATTTAAAAAAAGAAATGCAAACTATAAAGCATGCCTGTGATGTGCAGAAGTATATGTAAGAACATGTGCTTCTGAATTCTGGATGTACTGCAGGCGTTTTAGCAGGTAAACCAACAAATAGTGCATTACAATCATCAATCCCTGAAGTAAAAAATGTGTGAATAAGCCTTTCAGCATCAGGCAGAGTTGGGTAATTCTAGCATTGTTTCTGAGATGATGGAGGTTTTGTGATTCTCTTAAAATGTGAGTCTAATGTCAGATGAGTGTCACAAATCACAACAAGGTTACAAGCTTGAGTAGATGGAAAAACAACAATATCATCCATAATCAAATTAAAATTGCTCCCTTTGTGAATAGCTGCTGGAACAATTCAGTTTTAAACAATTATGGTGCATCCACGTTATTATTTCCTGCACACACTGCGAGAGGTTTGTAGAGGTGACAGTAATATCGTATAGCTATTTGAGTATCATAAGCATACAACTGATACCCCAAGCCACATTTCCATTATTATTTGCCCCAAAGGAAGCATATAAACGCTAAACAATATAGGACCCATGACAGATCCCTGAGGAACACCATGGGAGAACGGTCCAATTTCAGATTTGTTGTTTCCTAAGACAACAAACAAGGGACGATCAGTAAGGTAAGATTTAAACCATTTGACCTGTGATACCAAGCTAAATATCTTGCCTATTTAGCAGTATATATATATATATAAAAATAAACCCAGCCACATTCATAATTATAAAAGGGTGTGCACAGATATGTAGTTAGTCTTTTTTCCAAATGAAATGTGTCACTAGCGTTTGCCATTTTTATATTAAAGATGCAAAAGATCAGATATGATTTTAGTTTTTTACATCATTAAAAACAGCTGTTTTATCAAAGTTTTTATATCCACTGTATACAGTATATAATAACACTCTCTATAGAATATATTGTCATAAAAATAAAAGCATTATTTCTAAAGAGGTTAATGTTACACGATTGAGACAGATGTGAGGGACAAAGAAAAAACAAAAGACATTTTCTCCCAAAAGAAAAAAATATATAATACCTATTTAAACACATTCAGTACACTGTAAAAAAAAAAAACATAAAAAAACGGTAATTTTCTGGCAGCAGGGGCGCCAGAAAATGTCTGTTAAAAAACGGAAAAATACTGTCAGGAAAAAAACTGTAAAAAAAATGGTAATTTCTTATCCTATAATTATGGTTTATTACTGTTATTCTACACAAAATTATCTTTCATTATCTGATATAATGTTAATTTACTGACCTATTGAAGTATTAATATCTGTTTTGTACCACAGTAATACACTGACAACCAACAACCACAGTGGTGATGAGAGTCACATGATCATTCAAAGCTCATTACAAGCAGCTCTTCCACAAGAGAGTTAATACTAATATATAGAAACTGCACAGTGTCATTCGCACAAACATTAAACACCATCATGGTAACACATGAAATTTTAAAAATGCCATAAACATTAGTTTAACAACATTAAATGTAACATAAAACTCTAATATACATAACTGATTCGAAAAAAACTAAGAAAACTATGAAGAAACATAGTTATTTCAACAAAAACACATCAAATGTGAAGTGTCACGCAGGGAATTGTGGGAATGTCAATTTACGGTTTTTCACTGTAAATTATACAATGAGTTGTTCTTTTTCACTTTCAAAAACTGTAAATTTAAATGTATTTTACAGTAAAATTACAGTAAATGTACCATTAGATCTATCACAGTTATTTACCGTATATAGTACGGAAATACTATTATTTAACCTTAAAACTCACTTTAACACCCACATGCTTAATGATCTTCAAGGAAAACATGTTAAATGACTGCTGATTTCTGCAGTTATACCTTCTTTTCTGTATTTTCTAATTTAACAGAAAAAATCTGTAAAATATTACGAATATTTTATGTAAAATTACACATAACCCTGTAAAAATACAGACAATTTCCTTTAAAAAAAATGTAAAATTGGTGTAAAACCAAAATACAAGCAATTACCTGTAAATTTAATAGTGGACCTTTAAATTACAGCAAATATCTGTAAAATAACAGGAATTCGCTGTATAATGACAAAACGGCAAATTTCTGTACAAAATACAGGTCGTTACCTGTAAATTTACGTTTTTTTTTTACAGTGTATCCTGTTAATTACGTCAGTATCAAATCATGAGGTTGTGGACATAAATATCTGCAAGACAAACTTGAGCATGAGAGGAGGAAGAACATGACTTTCACTGTCATTCACAGAAAATCACTGTCCACATCAGAGAATGAACTTGCTCATTCCGTCCATTTTAGAGATATCCAAGCTTATGCAGCAAATCCCACTAATCATTAGTGCATAATTCCCTGTTTTCCATCTGAAGGCACGTGTCTGGTGCGTGTTTCTCCCCTCGGCCCTTATCTCTTATGACAGCACGGCCCACAGACACAGAGGACAGTATTATCATAGGGGTCGGCCCTGATGTGTCTATCCAACGGGAAATCTGACACTGCAAACGGAGGTCCACATTCATTTTTTTGAGATTGGATGTGCAGCAGAACTCGTCATAGGTCAAGAGTAAATCAAAAAGAATTACACAGCTGCCAAAGCCCATTACTTCAGCAGAGCCACGGTAAATATACTCCAAATTCAGCGCACAGAGACACACAAATACACTAAAAATGCGATAAGGACTGACATTTATGATTTTTGTGTGTGTGTATTTTTCAACAGATCTGAATGTCTCTCGTCGAGGATTAAAGGTGCTGATGTCACAGTGTTTGACCTGTGCGCTGTTATTATTAGCATGATAAGATCCTAAGAGCAGAAACAGAGAGGATTCGCTTTGAATCGACACAATAAGCCTTCATTCCCCACAGCAAAAGACTCTAAATTGGATTCCTTTGTTCTTTGTTTCCAAGTATCTGTCCATCCTCAACCACTGATAAACTGCTTATTACCTCAAGGTGAATCAATTTGAACAGAAGAAAAATCAATATGCTCCCCCATACAATCTTAGAAAAATCATTTAATGGGCTATTAATGGATCAAGACCCAAATCAATGACGTGGAGCAACATCCATATCTGCATTCAATAATGAATATTGCCATCAGCTCATGCATTATTTATGAGCATGTAAAAAAAAGTGAAAAAGATGATGATGATGAATTTTTTTTTAAATTAAAGTTAATGATGTTAAAGATATATACATCAATGGGAATCGTCTTCAGTAGCTGAAATTATATCATTATACGAAAATGTCACAGGCTGTTTATTACCCGAAGGAGTGACTAACATTATACCATTGAAAATCTCTGTAAACATTTCCACTGCTCCAACATTAATAAACTAACAATGAAAAATACTTCTGATGAATTTCACAGAATTTCACATCTCAGTTAACTTCTTGTATTTTACTGTGTTTCATCTAATCCGTTTGAAACTGTACAGCACTTTGGTACACACTGGGGTTTTAAGGCGCTTTATAATTACATTTTGATTGATTGATTGATTGATTAATGTTCATTTAAACATTTAGTATAACATTATTAAAATCAAAAGTTGAATCTGTCGATATTATGCAATTAACTTTTTTCTATTAACTAATGTTAACAAAATACTGTGACAAATGTTTGGTTAATGCCAGTGGTGGGAAATATAATAATAGATAATAGATAACTGTGTAAATTACTCTCTCTAAAAAGTACCGCACTACATGTGAAATGCTTCATTAACCTCGACCAGTTAAACAACACAAGGATAGACATTAAACAGCTATTTTAATTCTTCCAAATAAATGATATAAAATTGCATAAATTATTCTTGAATTGACCAAAGTATGTAGGGAGAAGGTTACATTATTTTTTTTTATTTTTTTTAACTAATAGGACTTTATCGTGAACTTTAAAGCTAAAGATAGAGATAATAAAGATCTCGTCACGGTCACATTTTAGTTTGGGGAAGATATATTCACTCTTATCTATGACCTTTGACTCAATAAACTCCTTATTTACTGCTCATTTTACTGCTCATTAATAGTTAGTAGGGGTGTCACAATATAAAAATGCAACAATATGTATTGTGTATAGTTCACCCAAAAATAAAATGAAAGTTTACAGAGTTTGAATAATGTTTAATATAATGTATAATAATGCAATGGGGGAATATTTGTGTCCTGATAATGCCAAATGTCTTGTTACCAGTAAAAAGTGGCAGACATTATTTTATAGTCAGTGACAGTGAAAGCATATTTCTGTTTTCAGCTTCAGAATCATGAATATTGGTATTCTGCATCTATTGTCCTGCATTGGGTTTCAGCACCAAGTCCAAACCTATTCATTTACACACACAATATAATATCAAATTTAGAATTTTAATCAACAATTCATTTTTGTAAATATTTGATCATATGTCTTGGAGTATCCCAATAATATTGTATCATGAGTTCAGTATCGTGATATATATCGAATCGTGACTTGAGGATATCGTTACACCCCTAATAAAGGCAGTTGTGGTAGTGTTTATGTTTATGTATATGGTCATACAGAATAAGGCATGAATATGTGCTTGAATAAACAGCCAATATAATGCAACCTAAGCAACTTAATAGTGAGAATTGGACCCTAAACCAAAATGTTACCTTCGCCACTTTGTTTATTATACACTGAAACATCTAATTGACATTCATGTTGATTTATATGGTTCATAAACACAAGAATGAAGAATTTAAACATTTGACCTCTTTAAAATAGTCAAACCAAAATTTATTCAGACACCTTCAACATTTCTCACATGATCACAGTTTACGCGCTATAGTTTAGAAAATGGTAATAAAATATGACCAGAACTCAAGAGTTATCAGATCGGTTGATATTTCACTGGTTTTGTCCATCCTTCTGTTAGACTCTCACACATGAATTATGTTGAATATCTGTCAACTGTTAAATTTAACTACACAATTAGATAATACCAGTTTAGCTCAACCAATTACCAAGCAATGCTTCTTTTAGTTCAGTCTGTGGTGTAAAAAGAGCATTAGCAGTTAAAGAATAAACACTTCAGCAAAACATCATCAAGTCAAAGTGTCGGAATATTTTTTTTTACCAGTAGTCTCTGTATGAAGAATATTTGGGTGTAATATGTCAGTTTACTTTATTTTGCTCTCCTCACTTACATAAATGAACTATAGTGTCCTGCACCCACAAGTAAAAAAAAAACATCCAAAAATGTTATCTGTGTGAATAATTTTTGGTTTGACTGTATAGTTTAGACTGTGTACTTCTAACTGAAAATAACAGACCAATCCTCCATCATAAAGAATTTGTACTGAATGTATGCAGTCACTATAACATGTGGTTTTCCTGATCTTACTGTACGTCAGTCTCAACGATGTCTCTTTGTGCGACCCTTTGAAGTCGTGTGCATTCATTCGCTTAAAAATATCTCTTGAGAAAGCATGGCAGACACACAGATTTGTATGGAGAGAGTTAGTGTCCCCGGGGCCGCTGTGCCTTTGACCCGCGACACCACCCTTCTCACAGGAGGCCCCGGGGCCCGGGGACACCTCACCCTGCTCTGCACACACACTGACCGACCTCGAACGTATCCATCATGACCCACAGTTCACCTGCGCTGTTATGGATTTGATGTGCATTGACAGTTCACTAGTAAATAATTGCATGTGTTCATTCTCACTGTAGTAAAAGCATTCAGTCTTCTGCCAGACAAGAACATGTGCCTTCAGGAGCACATTAGAAATCTCAAGCACATGCACAACGTTTCAGTATTTTTTCCATTATGTGGAAAATTGTCTTTTTCCCCTATTTCCCCCCACACACATTGTTCAGTTACTATAGAAACCCGAGCCGGTGAATTCACTGCTAACTGAGTGCCAGACGACCAACCTAAAGTGCCTCAAAATGGTTATTTATGTCGACTTAATGTTGCGCACACTGCACATTTTTTTTTTTTTTTTTGTATTTTTTTTTTTTTACAAAAGTCAACACTGATTTTAAAATTTTTTATTCTGAAGTCTTTTTTCCCCTCTTGACATGTACAGGACACTGCTAGGAAAGATTGTAGCCTATATGGTTGGTTAAGCCCCTCTCCAAATTCAAGTTTGCTTTCCTGTTCTGCTGTTGATCAGCATTTCATTACCTGACACTATCCAGCCCTGGAGTTACTATAGCAACACTGCACAGATAGTGCTGTCCTTCACATGCATGGCTTTGAAATCCAGGAATAATTTCAGAGTTCCAGACGCGTTAAGGGAAGCTTTAATGTGAAATAAAATACTTAGGATGTCATTGGAGAAAATAATATCGCGTTTATGCCTTTGATGTTGCCACTGCAGGCTTGAAAACACTGTCGCAGCAAAAAATACAGCTTTTTAACAACAACATTTCTTGTGTTTGCTGCCCTCTGCTGGCTGATGTCTCTCTCTCTCTCTCTCTCTCTTGTGTCTCCAGTCTTTCTTCTAAAATGAAGACGAACAGAGTTACAATGAATCAGAATCTGCACATTTAGAACGTTGTTGACGTTGACACGCCAATCATAAGCTGTTTACTATTGGTCCATCCAGTCTTGAACATTTGGATAAATCTTTAGCTTTTATTATTCATTTTCTTTTCTTTACTTTCTTTTTTGAATCAACATGCACCAATGCTACAATTTTCTATATCTTCATATATAATAATTTGTTACCAAACAAGTATTCATTACTTCAACAAGCTCAATGAGCTCATTGTTTCTGCCTTAAATGATTACATTGTAATAATTTATTATCACATTATTACATTTTTATCTAACTGTGATTTTGTATATCTACATTTCTGAAATACATAACTTAGAATGTTTCCTCTGATAACAGAACACTCTAAATTGTAATGTGTAATGCTTTGAAACGATGTGTATTGTGAAAAGCGCTGTACAAATAAATGTGAATTACATTTTTTTCCATGTAGCAATACATATTTAGTAAAATTACCTTTTTCAAAGGTCTTTTCGTCATTAAAATATCACGCTAATTTTGGTTCCTAAAGGGGAAAATGAAATCTGGACAATCCTGGAATGTTTATCAGTAGCCGTTCAGTCATAATCAACGTGACTGTCAGCAAATGTTACTGTAATTATCATAGTTTTTGAAAGATAATAATGATGAGTGGATGATAATCATAGGAATAATGGCAAGTCATTATTCTGTGAGATATTGCTAGCTAACAAAAGAGACTGAATCTTATTCTCTCAGTTTGCTGATGCAAGTCCTCCGTCTCTCTCTCTCTCTCTCTCTCTCCATCTCTCTCCATCTCTCTCTCCCTCTCTCTCTCTCTCTCTCTCTCTCTCTCTCTCTCCATCTCTCCATCTCTCTCCATCTCTCTCTCCCTCTCTCTCTCTCTCTCTCTCTCTCCATCTCTCTCTCCCTCTCTCTCTCTCTCTCTCCATCTCTCCATCTCTCTCTCTCTCCATCTCTCTCTCCCTCTCTCCCTCTCTCTCTCCATCTCTCCATCTCTCTCCATCTCTCTCTCCATCTCTCTCTCCCTCTCTCTCTCTCTCACTCTCCATCTCTCTCTCTCTCTCTCCATCTCTCAATCTCTCTCCATCTCCCCCCCCCCCCCCCCCCTCTCTCTCTCTCTCTCTCTCCCCATCTCTCTCTCTCTTGGCCCCGTTTCTGAGGTGAGCAGAGATTTTACTGTCAGACTTGCGCAGTCTTTGGTTTGAATGAATCAAACGCTGTTAACTCAGGTTCATCATGTAATTAATTCAGCTTCAGCATCCTTTCAAAATACAAATCATCTCGCACTCCTTAGAATTTAGGTCAAGCTCTGGGAATCAAAATCTGCAACAGTGGATACTATTTACCCTTAATTCTTCAGAAAGGTATTAAAAATAAAATAAAATTAAATACGGAATGAAAAAGCGATATGAAAACTGAGATCAGAGCAATGCCAGAAAGAAACATTAAAAAGTAGCACTTGAATGTTACATTTATGGTTTAATGTTCATTATACAAAAACATTTCAGTGTACAGATTGACCAAACATCATTGCAGAAGCCATGTGATAAATGTTACTGTTACGGGTCTGAGAGAACAACTGGATTGCTGAATGCGAAATCGGGGGATCACTTTAAATTGTCTGATGGAACTGTAAAAAAAGACAATCTAGAAAAATACGGTACAACATACGGTAGAAACATTTTAGGTTTTACAGACTTAAATTTACAGTAAAAAAAAAAAAAAACTAATTCAGTTTTTTCACTGAAAATTATACAATAACAGTACATGTTAATTGTAAACCTGCTAACGGTATTTTACTGTAAAATTACATTAAATGTACGGTTAGATCTATCACAGTTATTCGCCATATACAGAAACTTTCTGTTAACCAATTTAAAGTGTAGTCTTTTACCATTAATATCACATTTTTTATTACAGCATGTTTTATTAATACAGCTCTGGAAATAAGATTTTGTGAGTGAAGTGACGACACTGACTCTTCATGTCACCCTCATGTTTTTCATTCTCACATGATTCGCTCTTGCGTTCAAAACCAGTGCAATGGGGTGGAACAGAAAGCAGGTCTCACGTTTTTCAAAGATGACTTTCTTGACACACTAAAGTATCTTAAAGAGACAGCTTTGGTCAAAGTCACCAATGATCTGTTAATAGCTTCAGATTCGAGTTCTCGCTCCATCCTTATCCTTCTTGATCTTAGCGCCGCTTTTGATACTGGCAATCACTATCTCTTATCAACCAAGTCTTTAATGTTTCTGAGACTGTTTTAACCTGGTTTAGATCGTATCTCTCTGATCGCCGCCAGTTTGTTTTTTTAGTGGTTTCAGGTCTGATACGGGCTCTGTCACTATGGTGTCCCTCAGGGTTCAATTTTAGGCCCCTTACTTTTTAGCACTCATATTTTTCATCTTGGATTGCTCTTAAAATCACTTGGGTTTAATTTTCACTTTCATGCAGATGATACTCATATTTATATTCACTCTAAGCCTGGTCAAAACTTGGATGTTTCTTTTCTTTCACATTGCATTTCTGTTATATAAATATGGATGACCCAAAACTTTTTTATGTCTTAATATTGATAAGGTCTTGTTTATTGACTCCAAAATGAGCGGATAGGAGTTTTTTGCACACATGTAAGCTAAAATGATCATCAAACACTCAATAGCAAGTAAATCAAAACTGCCAAGCAATACTGAATGAAATGTTGAACCCATGAAGAGGAAACGACTGTGAAACTTTATGTGTCGATTGACTCAATCGACTCCATCTGTGCATTGATAATCGTTCTGAATTTCATCCGGACAAAGTCTTTGAAAAAAAACACAATTTTCTCAGCTTTTTGTTTAAAACTGTTTATTATTATTATTATTTTTTTAATGAAACTTACATTCAAGTGTTAAAAAAAGAAAGAATGACTGACGCTAGACTAAAATGTTTAAAAGCAGAGGCTATGATATTTCTTTTTATGTATTACATTGTTCAGATATTCATACAACAAAACATCCTTCATAATAAAATTATCTTCAAACGAGGACCTTTTAGCAGCAAATATTGAGGTTTCACTTTATTTTGATGGTCCCTTTAACACATTCTATTGACCATGAGTAACGTTGCACCTACATATCTGCTAACTCTCATTAGAGTATTAGTAGAGTATTAGTAGACTGGTAGGGTTACATAGTTGCCAAGTTGCTTATGGTCAGTAGAATGTCTGTTGGATGAGCATCACAATAAAGAGTTAGCAGATATTAAGCATCAGTCTAATACTCTAATGAAAGTTAGTTGACATGTAGTTGCAAAGTTACTTATAGTCAACAGAATGTTTAAAAGGGACCATCAAAATAAAGTGTTATCGAATAAAATTCGTTTGATATTCATGTTCTTTTACTTATGGTCCTTATTTGAGTTTTAGGAAAACCCTTACTCCATTACATTTTCTTTTCTGCATGTTTCTGTCTATTCTCTGCCTGTCCGTCTACACAATTCCTGTTCTCTGTGAACTTTGCTGAGCTGAAGGGCAGCTTGTGTGAGACGCTGGGACAGACTCGTCCCGCTGACCCTCTGCATGCTTATCATCTCTGCTGGATGTCATTTGCATTCCATTAAAGCTCACTCGTTCTCCCTTTCTCTCGCTCTTTCTGCCGCCAAAGCCTCATCACTCGCATTATGCAGCAGAATCATTTCATACGCCTTTGCATACGCCAGCCGCTCCGAATACGCAGTGCCAAATCAAGCACATGTTTCCGGAGGAAAAAAGGGAGGAAATGCTCTGATTAGCGATTATGTATGATTAGAGCCTGGATTTCAGTAAAATGTAGAGTGAGCGTCCTTCCTGAACATAAGTGACAGACATTTAAACAAAGAAACACATAGGCCTGCTGAATATATCGAATGCAGATGCAAATGAATTATTTGTTGAAATATACAAACCTGGTTATAATATCAGATGTAAAAGATATAGTTCACCCAAAAACTGTTATCATCATCACTGACCCTTTTTTCTTTTCCAAAAATTTAAATCAAAGAGAAAATTTGAAGAATTGGTCGCTCTGGTCATATTGATCGCACAGGTCACTCTTTTTTCATGCAATTACAACAAAAAAAAAATGGAATCTAGAGTTTAAGCTTCAAAAAGGATGCAAAGGCACAACAGGGATATAAATTTGTATTCTGAAGCCATGTGATAGCATCGTGTGAGAAACAGGCTGAAATTTGAATATTTATGAGGACGCAAATTGACAACAACTTTAGGCAATACGTTGGGAATTGTCAGTAATCACTTGGTGAAATAGAGTGTAGTGTGTAAATTATCTGTTTTGAGTCTGATGCACACTGACTCTGATGGAACAAGGGAAAAATTGCATATTCAAAAATGTTTACTTTTAGCATTATCACAAAAAGGGAGACAAGTATGCTTTATTGCAGAGAATCAGTATCACCAACAACGATTGTTTAAAAACAGCCGATGATCAGGGCTGACTGTATCCTGTCAATCAAAAGGGCGCCGAAAAACGTGTCAGACTGCCACTCACTCTGTGTGTGAAGAAAATGTCTTTTGTGTTGAATTTTGGACTGTCAAAGTAAACGCAATAATGCCATGTATCATGTAATCAGTGTTTCAACCGCGGAAAGATGGTGTGAACTCAACATTGCATTTATACCTTTAATATTTCTGTAATATTCAAGCCTTTTTTTATTAACCTGTCTTGAGTCAGATTTTCAATTTTTAAAGCTTACAAGGCTTGATAAAGAATCAGAGCAAATAACAACTTGATGCAAGCAAACCTTTCACCCATTGAAAGGCCAATTGAGTTGCAATCAATTCTGAGGAATGTGTTAATATCATGTTTCTATTTTCAGGTTGTTTCTATTTTTCATCACAATTTGGGTGATTGGGACAGTTCTTAAAAGCTTTGCTAATTAAGAAAATGATTAACCTGGCAACAGATAACCATTGTGTGTGCTCTGTATGCTCTAAATCGGTGCTTCTCAACTTATTAATCTGTTCAACCCATGACAGTCACACATTGACCATTTAATGCATTCCTAACTAATCCTGATTAATTTCTCTCCTGCAGAGTAGAATTGCACCAGTGAGACAAGAAGAGAGATGCAAGAAGACACCAAAAGGAAGAGCAAATGGAAAGAACAAACCAACCGTTATAAAAAAATACAAGAAGTTGATTGAGGAAAGGAGGGGCCATTGAAGAGTACAAGGAGATGGTGTAGCTGCAGTGCCAGGGCTGAATTTGTGTCCCAGTCCGCCCCTGACAGTTGCTGTTCTAGCCGGAGCAAGTGGATGTTACAGTGGCGTTAAATGTCGAAGGTGAAGTAGGCTAATGTCAAATTTCCATAATTGTGGTTGTGATTTATTTTTGTTATAGTTGTCTTCGGCCATTTTGGTGTGTTAAATTTGAGTCTACTTGGACTACCCCTTTTTATGTTTGAATTTACACTGAAAAACAAGGTTGTGTTCCATATTGTGGTGTTCAGCCATTTTAAATTATGTTTCATTAAACAAAGTTCGGGAGGAGCACGTTCAAATAATCAATCCAATGAACTTGTCATCAACAATCATCATGACTATCCCATCAGCATGAGAGGAAGTACATATAGGCACTCAGTCGACTCACCTACATTCCTTGACAGTTTTTCAGCATCCCTCCACCACCTCCGACTACTCACTCTTGGCTTATTCTTTCACAGCCAGGAATACAGGGGGAGTACTCTGGGTTCGGGCCAAATACCGAGCCGGAGCCTTCTCCTCGGACAGCACGCCAAATATGCATTCCATTTATTCTATCGGACTTATTTGTAAGTGTGAACTCATGAACATAGTATCGTCATCATATCAGTGTAGATGTAGATGGACCAAAATAAAACCATTTAAATATCAAGTAAATAAGTATTGTGATACTTGGTGCCACAGTGACACTCTTGTCCCAAAAAGTATTGCTATATCACGATACTCAATATGTTGTCCCACGGTGAGTAATTTTTCCCTGTTGCACTAACACAAAGAAAGGGTTCCCTACCAAATCCCACTTTAATCACTGATTATCAGCAAATGTTATTATGTCCCTTCAGTTAGACTGAACAAGTAAATGTCACATTAAACAAGGAAGTTGTAGGTTGTGTTTGAATAATTAGGCCTATGTATCTTATTTAGCTGAGATAAATTAAACCCAATTCTCTCGTATCCATGCTGGCATTGTGACAACGCTGTACAACCTTCTCAACACAACGTAGTTATAGCAACCTTAAGGCCATGTTGTTAAAACGTTGTTAGAAGGTTGGGTGCGTTGTGGTTTGCTGGGTAAGGCATTCTCTTGCTGTGCATTTTTGATTTATCTAAAATCTACTTCATGAACCTGGAATGGTTTCTTTGTTTTGTTTTATTGACATATGCTTTTTGAAAATTTTTGCCTTTGAGATTGGCACTGTGAACTTTTGAGATCTGCATGCTGGAACTATTCCTCTTAAAATGTTGTATTGACTACTGAGAACATTGGTTGTGTACCTTCTGGATCAAACTCTTTTGGAAGTTTTTGAAAGTTGACTTTTTGGATTTATTTAAGATCTGAAAACATTTCCCCAGGCTGTCATCTGGTTTATCTGCATGTGCATGGGTTCAGCTTATTGACTGTTCACGTTTTCACACTAGTCCTATCCCTGTGTTTCTGACACTTATGAGAGACAACAATGTGCATATTGTGTGCTTATCTTCTCATACAACACATTCTCCAGCCAGCTGACAGGGCATCCTTCAAAAGCATGAAGTATCACTGGAACCTGGAGGGCCAGATCTACACCAGAGAGAATAGTGGAAGGAAGTTTAGAGACCATTTTCTTGCCCCTGCTCTCAAAGGCCTGGAAAAATGCAGCAAAGCCACATAATGCGCAAGCAGGCTTTAGGGGCAATTGATCAACCCACTAGATCCCATCCACATAGACCAAGCAAGTTAGTTAGGAAACCCAGATATTCTAAACGTTGTAGACGTTAGGGGACGTAATATTGATAGACTAAACATCGTCAGGAGACGTTAGGGGACTTCGATTTGTAGACGAGACCCAAGTACATAGATCGGTTTAGGGAAAAATCTACCACAATCCTAACCCAAGCGATCTCCAAGTCATAGCCCAAGTCCTCCTCCAAGCCTTCGTCCAGATAATAACAAAGTCCCTTTAAGACTAGTCATTTCACTCGGCGACCATCTTTGAAATGCCTCTCAGGCATGCAAGTGCAGCTCCTTTCTTTTTGAATGGGGAAACATCAAGTTCTCTAAAACTGTTCACCAAGCTCACAATTAAATTTCATATTTTAAATCACCAATGAAATTTGACAAAAACTGTCTCATACATTTTTTTTTTTAACGCTCAAATCATGACAGAAAACAAAATTTTTTCAGGCTGGATCAAGCTAATGCGCATGTGCAGTGGAAGCGCGCATTTGACTGACCCCGGCTTCTAATGGGAGCTGCAGTGACACGATGACTTTACCAATCTGTGATTGGCTCTTATTTAGAAGGCGGGACTTATTCCACAATTCTGAGCATTGCACTTTTCCCCATTCAAAACAATAGGAGTGACGCCTTTGTTAATACTTCTTCAAGCCCTCTTCCAAACCCTTGTCAAAGCTCTGTGCAGAGCAACCCACACTTTGTCGACTTGGTTGACTGACTTGTTTTTAAAGGATTAGTTCACTTAAAAAAAAAAACTTATGCTGATAATTTACTCACCCCCATGTCATCCAAGACGTCCATGTCTTTCTTTCTTCAGTCGAAAAGAAATGAAGGTTTTTGATGAAAACATTCCAGGATTTTTCTCCATATAATGGACTTCAACAGGACCCAAACGGTTCAAGGTCCAAATGACAGTTTCAGTGCCGCTACAAAGGGCTTTAAACGACATCAGACGATGAATAAGGGTCTTATCTAGCGAAACGATCGGTCATTTCAAAAATAAATAAAAAAGTTGAAGTTTTATAAGCACAAATGCTCGCCTTGCTCTGTTCTGTGATGCGCGTTCGTGACGTCACGCAATATGCAATTACGTTGAAAAGGTCACGCTTCTGTCCTGTCGAAAATGTTCTTTTAGCCTTTTTAATATTAAAACACGCAAGATACGCACACGAAATTGGCATGTTAAACGATAAACTCGATGCCATTTTAAACGATTTGTGCTTATAAAACGTAAACTTTTTTATTTCTTTTTTAAACGACCGATCGTTTCGCTAGATGATACCCTTATTCATCGTCTGGTATCGTTTAAAGCCCTTTGAAGCTGCACTGAAACTGACATTTGGACCTTGAACCGTTTGGGTCCTGTTGAAGTCCATTATATGGAGAAAAATCCTGGAATGTTTTCATCAAAAACCTTAATTTCTTTTCGACTGAAGAAAGAAAGACATGGACATCTTGGATGACATGGGGGTGAGTAAATTATCAGCAAAAGTTTTTTTAAAAGTGAACTAATCCTTTAATTAATTTTGGACCTGAATCATAGCTTCATTGATACGTTTTCAATGACTTTTGGACTTTAAGTCTTCTTTTAACTCAATTATTTTTCAATTAAACTCGGGGGAAGATAATTAAATGTGTTCAATAAAATTGACGGGGAAGAGAATTAAACATGCTTAATGAAATTTGGACGGAAGAGAATAAAACACGCTCAATGAAATGTGGAGTAAGAAAATTCACTGGAATGTATGTATTGTGGACAGATTTATAAACACTGAGAAATAAAGTTAAACTGAAATAAACATCATGCTGAAAAGAAAACTAAATCTTTTCATATGAAATTATATCATCCTCCATGTTGTCATTGTCATGTGACCAACACAGTCATTTGTATCACTTCACTGCCATTCACAACTCCTCTCTGATAATAAAGTATCAGTCGAATGCACACTTTAATCTCGCAGGAAATAGTCACCCTGCTACTTTTCATACTATTTAGTAGGGAAATAATAAACATCGGACACAGTGATTGTGTGTTCTACATGATGCAGTGTTACGTTATCATGTTATGACGTCTTCTAAATTACATCAAAACATCATTTAGCAGCTTTTAGCAACTAATTGACCTGCTTCTATCAACTTCTCATGAAAATTGGTTGGCAACGGTGGATATGATTTTCAGTGAATAAAATCTTAAATTCTGCTCTGTACCTCATACAAAACTATTATATAGCACCAGAGAGGATTGCGGATTAGGAATGGCATTAGCAGATCAAAATATATATTTTTAATGTTATTAAAACAGTAATTTTCCTACTAATTTCTGTCTGTTATTTCTTATACATTCTTTATTTATTCTCAATGAAGCTTATCATTAGTCATCCAATGACTTAGATTATACAGTATATGGTTTAACCGACTGGTATGTGGTTTAAAAGCTTCATGTTTTTAAAGGCACTGACTGGGACCTTGTGGGTGAAAACTAGGTCATGTGATTATATCTATTTTCTAGCGTTTTAGGGGCTCACTGGAGTAAGCATGTTGAGAGAAAAAAATACACCACCATCTAATACTTTCCTAAAGACTAACATACATTACTACAGATATGACTGGTGTTGACTTTAACAGAAAGTGAATGAGACACTCAAACAGACCTGACCCTTTTTAACTTTTATTTTTAAAAATGAGTAAGCACACAATTCATATGTTCTGTGAAAACCAAAATCTGTGTAAATAGTACATATAACAATTCCATCATATACCTAGAACTTGATTGTTGAATGACATATCAAAAGTCCTCAGAGAAAGTTTTTTTTCTTCATCAAGAAATAGTACACAAAAAACTAAAGAAGTGTAAAAATATACATTTATCTGAATAGTTAACCGGATATTAAAACACACACAAGTTTACTTGCACAAACTGATGATGTCACAATGGAACAGACCAGACCAAAGATTGCATGCATGTGCACAGGGCTCACAGTGAGTGGACTACCGACGAAAAGTTCTCTTCACTGTGATAGTACATTACAGATCCAGTGCAGATTGATTAAAGGACTCATGGCTGTTGAATTGCATGGGTTATTCAAACGCACGTCCACTGCTTCCTAATGACTTAATGGATGTCAATAACCAGGCTACAATCCTCAAATAGACGTGAAAGAACTACACTGCAAAACATTGATTTCTACTGATAAATGTATCAAAATGAGTGTGTGCTTAAAACAAGAACAAATATCTGGCAATGGGATCAATGAAATTGTTTTCCTTTTGGATTAAGTTGATTTTCTGACCCCACAGGCAGATATTCGTTCTTGTTTTAAGCATAAATGCTACGTTTTTCAGTAAACATTTCTTAATATTTGATCTCTTCTCCAGTAAATGTATCTTGATTTAAGAATGTAGATATTTGTACTGGAAAACAAGACAAAAATACTTAGGATGAAAAGAATTTTTTGTAGTGTACTACTTTGTGACTTTGTACTCTTAACGTAAGTGCTAGCATCCAATTAGGGGCCTTTTATACATTGGATGGCATCAATCTTTCCATAGTAAATCAATTTATTACTTCATTACAAGAACATTTGACTCGAATATTCTCTACATTGTCATCATGTACTCACCCTTACATCTAGGCCACATTTGTGTATGTTAAATAACGGTCCATCAATACCATTTTGTCATTTTTAATCTGAATGTGAACGCAGACTAGATTATCTGTGAATATAGTGAGTTGTCTGGTTTACTTTTATGGTACCTGAAAAGAACTGTATGAACTGTTTAATATGTGCACTTTTGCGTTCCACGGCAAGTAGTACGACCCCTTTCATGTTGTCCTCACATGCAAACCATCAGACAAAAACACAGCACACTATTAAGACTAAATGTTCATGAACTTTAATGAGGGGTTCATGATGAGATGACTCTCTGGATCACCAGACAAAAAAATCATAGTAATAAACTGCTTGGTCTGTCACCTTCAATCAAACTCAGTTTAATTGGTGTGAAATGGCCAAGAATTCGAGCCGCGTAAGACAGCGTGGAGAATGTGCTCACTACGTCACGCTCGCCCTGCGAGTCAATGCTAGCTGAAGGACAACGAATCACAGCGTATCTGACAACACTGAGCCTCAACTACAAACATACAGCCAACGTTTGGAGTGGTCATCAATACATCTCCTATCCATTAGAACAGAACTACAGTAATCTGCACTGAGCCGACAGGCAATGTGTAAAAACATTTCACAGCACATTATACCTCGGCTTCATTCTACACGTACAGAAATTACTAAAGTGACAAAGAGTTATGCAATACGACAGTTTCATCTAGATTTAGATACACTCTTGATACAAATCATGACGTTAAATTGTGATGTGTTACCTGTTTGTGCAAAAAAAGCAACACTACAAATGTGATAATAGTTTTCTCTCTTTAAAAATAAAGGCAAAGATATTTGTTTCTTCACATTTCTGTTTGTTGTGCTGGTGATGTCCGTGTCTTGGGTTTAGAAATGTGTCTCCTTCTCTGTGATGGTGGAGATCTTGCCATCGGCCCTCATTTTGGCATCAGCATCATTGACAGCGCAAGAACCCCTGGGGGCGACGCGTCCCCTCATTTTCAGATCAACGCTGGGTGTGGTCAGCTTCTTGATTCTCTGCAAAATTACACCCGTATTATAATAAGCAGTCTTGAGTGCATTTGTGGAACATTTACTCACAGTTGGGTTATTGTCCTCTACTTACAATATACTCTAAAAAGGTTTATTATTGGCATCAGCAGTTCTGTCATAAAAACTCTCTGAGTGTTTGGCATGTTATGACAATGTTGATGTGTTTGGTCTTGGCGGAATAGATCTGCTACGTTTCTGCTGCAGAGCAAGAATAGGACTTGACAACCTTCAAATTTCAAACTTTTAAAACAACAAAACAAAAACGTATACTATTTCAAACTGAAAACCTTAAAACTTCAAGCTTTTAAAACTACTTCAAACTTTCTGGCTAGGCCTTTTCAAGCCAACTTAAAGTATTTCTACAAACTTTTTTTATCTAGATAAAACATTTCATCCAGACAAACTTTAAGTTGGCTTGAGAAAACCGTACCAGAAAGTTTGAAAAAAAGTTTGAAAAGCTTGAAGTTTGAAGATTTTCAGTTTGAAGTAGTTTAACGTTTAAATGTTTGGAAGTCAATAGACACAACACATTGCGGCTGTACAATATAGCATGCATGAATAACCCATAGCAGAGATATACAGGTGGAGCTGGGGAAGGTGTGGGGTTTCTGAAAGATGCTATAGCAAAATTGGCTACTGATACAGAAGGAAAAAATCAGAAGGAAAAAATCAGCTGAGCCCTATAGATAATTATGTGATTGCAAGCAGATTGAGTTAAGGACCTATCATTCTGCGCTATCTAGAGTTTCACGACAGACCTTTGTATTTCCATGAAGAACCTTCAACATCCATAAAAATTCATTATGCAAAAGGTTCCTTGGATTTTCTAAAATGTTCTTCACACTGAGAATAAAACATGTTCTTTTAACAACAGATTGCTGAAAGTTTCTTTAGGGAAAAGGGTTCTTCTATGGCACATGTGTCAAATTCGGCTCCTAGAGGGTCACTGGTAAAACCAGCTCCAAAACATCTACCTGCAAGTTTCTAGTGACCCTGAAGACATTGATTAGCTGGTTCAGGTGTGTTTAATTAGGGCTGTAGCTGATTATAGGGTATGGCATCGCTGTAAAACCCCTTTTTCAACCTTTATTTTTAAGAGTGTAGTAACTAACATCTGTGAGCACAATGACAACATAAAATGACGTCATGCACATGCGTATTACATGTTCAGTCTATATTGTTTCATCGTCATCTAATGGCCTGGCAGTATAATACAGCATTTTTAGTAATTTTACCGGATCCGTGTAAATTTGGATCGTTATGACAATGGTGTCATCTGTACGCAGACAACGTACAGTCGTAACCCCTGAGAAGGGAACGAGACACTGCAGCAGTACAACACTTTGGGGAATGCCCCCAGCGTAGCGCATCTGAAGCATGAATGAAACCACTCCAATCCTGATTGGCGTTGCGTGATGAGGTAGAGTTAGCTTAAGCGATGAGGCAAGTCGCTCCCAGGCAGGGGAAGGCGTGGCGAAGGGATGCAGTGTCTCATTCCCTTCTCAGGGAACAAGTTTTACAGTCGTAACCTGAGACGTACCCTTTCAAGAGAACAAGTACCCACTATGCCACAAAGAGCCCTGCCTGTCCCAGTGTGAAGCTGCGCACAGACACACTTAGGGCGAGAGCACTAGAGTGCCTAGTGTAGAAGGATATCCAGGCTATAGAATCTGATAAAAGTATAAGGGGTGGCCCATCCTGCTGCAATCGCACACTTCTTGGATCGGGGCCCCTGAAAGGAGGGCTCTAGATGAGCCCTCACAGCCAAAGGTGAAGGCAAGCTGCGCACCTGTTAGGCCAAAGAGATAGCCTGAACGATCCAGTTACTGATGGTCTGTTTTGGATGTGGGAAGCCCCTTCTTGGGCAACCCGAAGTACACCAGCAACTGGTCTGACTTCTGCCATGAAGAAGACCACTGGACATAAATCTTGAGAGCTCTGACAGGGCAGAGCAAATTAAGTCTTTCTTAATCCGCGGTCACATTAGAACACGCCTGCAGAACTGTAGGCCGTGCCACATTAGATGACACTTTAGGCACATAGCCTGGCCTGGGATGCAAGATAGCCTTAACATCACCTGGAGCAAACTCCAGGTACCCGTAAGATATAGAAAGGGTCTGAAGATCTCCTACTCTACTCAGGAGTAATGGCTAATAAAAAAACTACCTTGAGGGAAAGTGTGAGGGGAGAGAGCTAGGCCGAACGGAAGAATCCGATGTTGGAACGCTTTGCCCCCAAAAGCGAACCTCAGTAACTTCCTGTGAGATAGAAGGATGGATATGTGGAAGTATGCATCGTACAGATGTATCGTGACAAACTAATCGTTGGATTTGATTTGGCTCACAATGGTGGAAATAGTGAGCATCTTGAACCTGAATCTCCTCAGAGACCGATTCAAGTGCCTTAGATATAGAATTGGACGCGATCCCACAGCCTTCTTGGGAACTATGAAGTAGCGGCTGTAAAAGCCGGACGTTCTTTAGCCTCCTTTGGCAACAGGGAGTTTACTTCTTGGTCCAATACCCAACCCTGCTGTGGGTTGACTGGAATCCAAACCATCCCGTTAAATTTGGTGCGCAGAAATGGAACTGCAGCCTGTACCCCTTCTCAAGGAGAAATATTCGGCAGGTTTTGCCATGTATTGAAATATTCTACTAAGGGAACCTAAGGAAACCTACTAAGGGAAATATTCTACTAAGGGATTTCGGGTGGGGGACCGCCCTGTTATTTCCATCTTGTTTTCGATACCCTGAAGCGGAGACGATTTTTGGTGTGCGGACGCGAACACTGCCTGGCCGCAAGCCAGGAAACCGATGTGTCCTGAAGCACACTTTACGGTGGAATACAAGCATCGATTTCCTGAGGGCTCCATGGAGGAGCCAAAACTTCAGAGGTCTGCACAAAGCGACAGGACCTTACCCGAAGCCGTCTTCAAGAAAATAACAGTCCTCAGTTTTCTCTTTGGAAAGCATTGGCCAAGAGTGTTGCTTTGACCCCCAGGCTTCCTCAGGGGGGGGGGCTCGAGAGGCAACCACTCATTGGCTGCTGCTTAAACTAGGAGCTCGGCTCATAATGTGCGCAGACAGTCTGAGTAGTAGGCTGAAAGATTTAGCTCAGAATCAAATATTCATCCATTTTAATTCATCAGAATTAAATGTAGCCAGGATAAACAGACAAGTGAAACATGTTCTGAATGGTAGGCTGAATAAAAATATCTAACTCCTCAAAAGCCAGATAATGTTTATTCATGTATACCGTTCTTGTAATCTACACGTTGCTTTGACAACACAAGATACGAGCCGTTCATAATACATATCGGCATTCTTCCCTGGAGAAGAAAGTCAATAGGTGCGAGGCTGAAACACCCGAAAGCACCTATTTTGCTGTACGCAAAACCTATTTTGCTGTACGCAAAACACCCTTTTGCTGTACGCTTCCACATAATTCTCAATGAACACAGCAAGCACCCTCAAGAGCTGATTGTGCATGCCTCGCATCCAAACAGTATCACACACACGATCGCGCTTTCAGTTGTGCTCATAGTAACAATTCAAGTTCCCACAGGACAAACAACACCAAATAGGACAGACAGTTGTACACAGAGCGGTTGCTGAAGAGCAAAAAGCTAACTCTGTTGTGTGACGGCGTCCCTTTGTAGCTTCTGTGTATGCTGTCACATGTCATGATGTAACATGTGACAGCATACGCATGTAACATGTGTATGCTGTCACGTTACATCATGACGCAACGCCAATCAGGATTGGAATAGGTTCATTCATGCTTAAGATGCGCTATGCTGGGTGCCTTTCCCAAAGTGACGTATTAACGCAATGCGAGTTCCCACGAACTCCATTACCATTATTGTAACATCTAATTAATTTAACTTACACTGGAAAGTTGTTGTGTGTAAGTTCCTGAACGTGATGAATGATGGGATACGCTCTAAAGCGCTAGTAGAGATTTAGTCTGCATTAAATGTCCTACGTGTTGGCATTTTTCAGACCTGGGACAGTCTTGCACACTAATGCATGCACACGCTCTCAAGTGGCCAAGACTGCAGTTGTGGGTATTGGGAAAGACGAAGAGTAACAGTTAAGTGAGTTTGATCAGGGTTTGAGGGTCGGATTTGAGAAACCCTCCTGGTGATGCTCTGATTCATTTTGGGGGGAAAAAATGCATTTTGCACTGACTTTTACATCACAGTTTAGGATATTCAGGGTTTGAAACATCATGTGTCCTGCCTTAAGTTTTGTCATACCATTTTCCTGCTACTCCAGAGTAATTCAATCACATGAAATGTATGGCTCAGGAAACTGGCCCAAAACATTTTGTGGTCGTCTAAGCAAAGATGCCAGATTAATGCCGGATTCAAGCACCGGCTGAGTGACTGCCATTGAAATGAACTGGAAAGCTTCTCCAGGTATTATAGACCTACTTGATTAGTTTTGTTTCTTTTTTTTTTTTTTTTGACAAATTTTTTTCTTCTGTGTGAAGGACACCAAGCCGTCCGTACCTACACTCATGCTGGCAAATGTTTGTTCCCTGACAAGAAGTTGGATTACATCAGACTGTGGAGAGAGTGAGGAACAGCGTTGTCTACGTTGTCTACCACGAGACGTGGTTAAATCAAAACATTACAGATGCCACAATACAGCTGAAGGGGCTATTGATATATACAGAGCGGACAGAATGACCTTGCTAACCGGTAAGCTAAAGGTCTGGCTTTGTACGCCAACAAATCGCGGTGTCAAGATGCGTGGTGGTTTCTACTTTTTGCTTTCCGAAAGTAGAGCTAATGACTGTAAAATGCAGACCCTTACATAATAACAGCAGTCATCATAACGGCTCCCAGACAAAAACATCGTGTCGGCCCATGTCTGGGCTGTTTATGACCCACCGAGCGCTAACGTGAAGGAGGCAATGTCAGAGCTCTACTATAACATCAGTGAGCAGCAGATGAAACATCCTGACACTTTCTTCATTGCAGATTTCAACCAGGCAAGTCTATTCTACCTAAATCCTATCAGCATGTGAATAGGAAGACACTTGATCTAGTGTATACGAACATTAAGGACTCATATAAAGCCCATAAAGCTCATAAATAAAGAGAAATTAGGAGGTGGCCTCAGGAAGCAACTTCAGGAATACAAGACTGTTTTGAAACCACACAGTGGGACATTATTAGAGAGGCAGCAACACAAGGTGGCAATACTGACCTATAGGAATATACAAAATCCATCATTGGTTATGCAATAAGATGATGTGACAGGGGTAAAGCCCATCAAGAAGCGTTCCAATCAGAAAGCATGGCTAACTGGAGAAGTCTGTTTACTTTTGAGAGCATTTAAATCTGGTGATACTGCAGCATTCAGACTGGCAAGGAATAATCTGTCTTGGGGATGACTAAGGCTAAGAGTTACACACAAAAACTAAACAGCCACCTCATGAATGACAGAGACTTACGGCGGTTGTGGCAGGGTTTTCAGAACATCACTGACAACAGGTATGTCATAATGACTCCTCTTTTCCAGATGAACTAAATGTAACTTGAGTGCAGTGTTTTCGAATGCCGTGTCATGTGCGAGACGCTGCAAAACACGCAGGACATGAGTGATGTTTAAAGACGTCTGTCTAGTGCATCTTTGCATTATAGACTGTAAAAAAATATGGACATAGTGTCCGTGACGTCACCCGTAGTGTTTCTGAAGAGCATTTTTGAAGTCCAAAGTGGACGGAGCCGGCCATCGCCATCTTGTAAGCGCGTCACTCCCGGATAAATGAAAATGTGCAGCGAGGCGGATTAGCTGAGGTGACGTGACTCTAACAGACAGCAGACAAACGGCTAGTAGTGACATCAGCGGCAATCCACTTGCCACTCAAGTGGCCACACCCTTAATTATGCACAACTTTAAGGCTTAATGTAATTTAAATGGATGAGTTATAAAATAAATGCACCCCTTTTGAAAGGTGTATGTAAACATGTCTAAAGTGTAAAGGTAACAAAAAACATAAAATTATTACACGCCAAAATGCAATTTCATGGCTCGCAGGACTCAAATTTAGTGGATTCATTCCCACATTTAAATGCATTTATCACTCTTTATAATTTACTGTGTGAACGTGACCACTGGTCCTCTAGAAGCACGAAAAACAAAACTATTATTTAGATTGTCAATAGCGCTCCCTTTAAACCATCACTTACTTAGCGCGTTCTGCACTCTCACTAAATCTCTCGTCATAAACACTAAAGTTGTCTGCACTGCACAGTGAATCTCTCATTTATATCGCGTCTAGACTTTGTTGTTTATGAGGGGATTTCTGAAAGGATAAAGCTCGTGCTGATTCTGAACATACATTTTGAGCGAATTCTCAGCATGTTGACTCTGTTCCCTATCAGGAACGTCGAGCTGCGTGAAAACGCTGCGGGAACGATTCTAGCGTTGTGCGTCTTGAAGCTAGAATGGAATCAGCCAAAGGCGAGACGGAACGTCACGAGTGACGTCATCGACCAGGAAACTATAAAGCACACCCATGAACAAAATGGCGACAGCTTCTGTTGTCTTCAGCAAGCGCTCTCTGTGTGAATCTGTCCAAACTGTGTTTTTGTCTGTTCTTAGTGATTGCTAGGCAGGAGTTTTTTCACTTAAAAAACTATATATTCACATATATATTATAATGACGAGCGAGCAGCAATATAGAAAGTGTGTTCCCCCCTGTACTCGTTATCTCACGGGTGGGGATACACACGATCTGTGTGTTGCTTGTTTGGGAGTGCAGCATGCCCAGTCAGCTCTCGAGGGGGCTGATTGTGAGCATTGCGAGCGTTTTCCGATCAGAACGCTCCGCTCCCGCCGATTACTCTCCGAGGAGAGTGGTTCGGTTCGCGCTCCCCGTGGCTCGGGTCCCGCTTCTGTCGAGGCAGAGCGGCGGCGTTTGTCGTGGGGATCGCAAATGGATCTGTCAGCGGGGTTTGAGACGGGCTCTGCCCTATCTCAGCCTTTACCTGCCAGTTCCAGTGCCTCAGTTTCGGGTGTGGAAGCACGCATTGTGGTTTCTTCCCCCCGGGCTGAGGCACCAATGCTGCAACTATCCAGTTCCGAGGAGCTGGATGTTGTCAGTATTGAGACCGGGGATATTGAGGACTCGTCATCTCATTCCCCTGAACATGAGGAGCTTATGGAGGTGCTCACTCGTGCGGTTTCGAAATTAAGCATTGAGTGGCCAGCTGTTAGGCAGGAGTATGTTTCTAAAAGCAAGCTTGACGAACGATTTTTGCCTTCCCGCGCTCAGCCTCCACGGCGGTGCCTTCCGTTTCTTCCCGACCTCCACACTGAGGTGTCGAAGTCGTGGAAGAGACCCGCCTCTTATCGTGTGTTTAGCCCCCAGACATCCACTTATTCTAATATATCGGGGGCTAAGTTGTATGGTTATGGGGCGATGCCCAAGGCGGAGGAGACTTTAGCTAGCCATCTTTCTGCTGAGTCTTCCTCGTCTCTTAAGGCACCAGCTTTGCCCACCAAGCCTCTCAGAAATACCTCGGCTTTGGTGGGCAAGGCTTATTCGGCGGCTGGTCAGGCTCCGGCATGTCTGCATACGATGTCTATATTGCAGGCATACCAAGCTGATCTTTTAAAAGATATGAGTGAGAGTGAGGAGGTCAGCACTGACGTGGTTCGCGAACTGCGTCAGGCTGCAGATTTATCTCTGCGTGCCACCAAGGAGTCGGCCAAATTAATGGGCCGTACTATGGCAGCCCTGGTGGCCGCAGAGAGGCACTTGTGGTTAAATCTTTCTGATATGAAGGATAAAGAGAAAGCTTTTCTTTTGGATGCTCCACTTTCTCCATCTGGTTTATTTGGTGACGCAGTAAATACGGTCATAGATAAATTTCAGGAAGAAAAGAAACAAGCTGCGGCTTTTCAAAAGTTCCTCCCACTCAAAGTTCATATCCCAGGGTCTGCTGGGCGAGGGCATGTGAGAGGGAGGTGTTCACCGCTTCAGACGGTGCCCGTTCTCTCACGGTGCCCTCAGGGGTCCCTTCTGCCAACCCCGCCTTTATGTCGGGGCGTAGACGGGCCCAGCGAGTGCTTTCCCGAGGGACGCTCGCCCCCTCTGAGGAGGGGTTTAGAGCAGTTAGACCAGTTGTTCCCTGCCGGTGTGCCGTTACAGGGCGCTGTGTCTGCTGCTCAAAATATTCCAGAGGCCAGCCTCGAGAGGCTGGTACCCTTAGTAGAATTTCTGGCAGAGTGGAAAAGTCTTCCAAAAGTATCTCAGTGGGTTCTGCAGTCGATAGAGAGGGGTTATGCCATTCAGTTCAGATCTCCTCCTCCTCGATTCAACGGGGTCCTGCCCACCGTGGTGGGCCCCGAGCAGGCTCTGGTAATGGAACAAGAGGTGAAAACACTCCTTCAAAAGGAGGCTATAGAACGGGTTCCTCCTCCCAGCAAGGAGTCAGGTTATTACAGCCGATATTTCATCGTTCCAAAGAAGGATGGAGGGTTGCGTCCAATTTTAGATCTGCGCCTACTAAATCGTGCTGTAGCCAAGCTCAAGTTCAAGATGCTCACGCTAAAGCAAATCGTGTCACAAATCAGATCCGAGGACTGGTTTGTCACGATAGATCTGAAGGACGCATACTTCCACATTTCCATCCTTCCGCAGCACAGGAAGTTCCTGAGGTTCGCATTCGGGGGCGAAGCGTACCAATATCGTGTTCTTCCGTTCGGTCTAGCTTTATCTCCCCGCACGTTCACGAAGTGCATGGACGCAGCGCTAGTTCCACTGCGACTCCAGGGCATTCGTATATTGAACTACATAGACGATTGGGTGATTCTGGCTCAATCACAACAACAAGCGGTTCGGCATCGAGATGTCGTCCTCGCGCACATAAAGAAACTGGGGTTGAGGCTGAATGCCAAGAAGAGTGTTCTATCTCCATCACAGAAGACATCTTTTCTGGGGGTATTATGGGATTCAGTAGCAATGCGGGCTCGCCTGTCGCCTGCCCGCATCACTTCGATTCTCTCAGCTGTAAAACGAGTAAAGCTAGGCCAGTTGCTCACTGTGAAGCAGTTCCAGAGACTGCTGGGTCTGATGGCAGCAGCGTCCAATGTTATACCCTGCGGCCTGTTGTACATGAGACCGTTACAGTGGTGGCTCAGAACCAAGGGGTTCTCCCCGAGGGGAAACCCCCTCCGCATGATCAAAGTTACGCGGCGCTGCCTACATGCTCTGGTCATGTGGAGGGATCCTTGTTTTCTGTCCCAGGGACCTGTGCTGGGAGCTCTTTGTCGTCGTGTAACGCTAACGACAGATGCTTCCCTCACAGGCTGGGGGGCGATCATGAGTGGTCGCCCAGCCCAGGGTCTGTGGCAGGACCATCATCGATTATGGCATATAAATCATCTAGAGATGTTGGCTGTGTTTCAGGCTCTGAAACACTTCCTACCAGACCTGAGAGGTCATCATGTTCTTGTCCGGTCTGACAATACATCGGTGGTCTCTTACATAAACCATCAGGGGGGTCTGCGCTCTCGCCCGCTATACAATCTGGCTCGCCAGATCCTTCTATGGACCCAGGGGAAGTTCCTTTCATTGAGGGCTATTTATCTTCCGGGGTATTTAAATCAGGGAGCGGACATCCTGTCGAGGCAGGGGCCGAGGCCCGGGGAATGGAGACTCCACCCCGAGGTGGTGGAGATCCTGTGGATGCAGTACGGTCGTGCCGAGGTAGACCTATTTGCGTCCAGGGAGACATCACACTGTCCACTGTGGTTCTCTCTCAGTTATCCAGCCCCACTGGGGTTGGATGCTATGGTACAGGCGTGGCCGGGGGTATAATTTCCCCCGATTGCTCTGCTCCCAGGAGTTCTGGAGAGGGTTCGCCGGGACGGGGTCAGTCTACTGTTGGTAGCCCCGTACTGGCCGGCACAAGTATGGTTTGCGGACCTAATATCTCTCCTAGACGGCTCTCCTCTGGAGATTCCGATCAGGAGGGACCTTCTCTCTCAGGCGAGCGGGTTGATTCATCACCCCCGCCCAGAGTTGTGGAAGCTATGGGCTTGGCCTCTGAGGGGGCCCAGCTCGTAGGTGCTGGTCTCTCAACCGAGGTTGTTGAGACCATCCTTCACTCTAGAGCTCCTTCCACGAGGAAGTTATACGCCTTGAAGTGGAGGCTCTTCACTTCTTGGTGTGGAAAACACCTGTTGGACCCAGTTAACTGCCCAGTGGGTGCAGTGCTGGAGTTCCTGCAGGAGCGTTTCTCCTCAGGGTTATCCCCCTCCACACTAAAGGTGTATGTGGCGGCACTTGCTGCTTACCATGTCCCTTTCAGTGGAGTCTCTTTGGGGAGACACCCGTTTATAACTCGCTTCCTTCGTGGTACTTTGAGGCTGAGGCCTGTAGTCCGCACGAGGGTGCCAGCGTGGGACTTGGCCATCGTTCTAGAAGGTCTTTCCATAGCTCCTTTTGAGCCTATTGAAGAAGTTTCTGAAAAGTTTGTTACTTTAAAGACTATTTTTCTCCTTGCCATTTCTTCTCTTAAGAGAATCGGAGATATTCAGGCTCTCTCGGTTGCTCCTTCGTGTTTGGAATTTTCGCCTGGGATGGTGAAGGCCTTTCTCCACCCCAGGCCAGGTTATGTCCCTAAGGTCCCTACCAATGTGGCCAGACCTATTGTTCTGCAGGCCTTCTGTCCTCCTCCTTTTACATCGTCTGATCAGGAAAAACTCAATCTGCTCTGCCCTGTTCGGGCTCTAGATGCTTATATCCACAGAGCTGCCCTGTGGAGGAAATCAGAACAGTTGTTTGTTTGTTTTGGACCACCTAAGAAGGGGTCTCCAGTGTCTAAGCAGAGGATGAGCAAGTGGGTGGTCGAGGCCATCTCACTTGCCTATGAGTCGGCTGGTCAGCCTTCACCTTTGACTGTCCGAGCTCACTCTACCAGGAGTATGGCGGCTTCCAAAGCCTTATTGTCAGGAGTTTCTCTTCATGACGTTTGTGATGCGGCAGGCTGGTCCTCACCACACACTTTCGTCAGGTTTTATGACCTAGACCTTAGCTCCACCCCTGGGGCGCAGGTGCTTGCGGCTGAATTTATTCCTTAATTCACACAGTCGGTCACTTGCTCTTATGGTGACGTGGGTATTAGCGTTCCCGCAGCGTTTTCACGCAGCTCGACGTTTCTGATAGGGAACGTCCAGGGTTACATTTTGTTCATGGGTGTGCTTTATAGTTTCCTGGTCGATGACGTCACTCGTGACATTCCGTCTCGCCTTTGGCTGATTCCATTCTAGCTTCAAGACGCACAACGCTAGAAGCGTTCCCGCAGCGTTTCTTCAGGGAACTAGGGTTACATACGTAACCCCGGACGATTTGCCACTGTGTTCATGCGCTTAATATACATGTCTGTGATTGGCTACAATGCTCTACGCGGAAATAACACAAGTAGTTTCCAAGGGGGTAATCCATCAGCCGGATACTGAAGCCTCCCTGGGGGCCGCCATTGTAGCAGACAATCACCTGCTGTTAGCATTCCATCGACTCCCATTCATTTTGGCGTCACTTTGACAGCGAATAACTTTACATCTGAGGCGTCCAAAGACTCCATTTGTCCATTATTTATTTCTAAAGAAACACGACAATGTATAAAAAGACTCCATTACTTTGTATCTTACGTTATGGCCCCGTAGAAGCAGTTTTTGTAAAAATAGGCTAACCATTGCGTCATAACCACTCGACTCTCCGTCGCACATTAGAGAAATTACCGTATAGACAGGAGGAGAAGCTCGCAGGCAATAAGAGGGACGTGGAGGCATAAAGTCCGATAAAGTCAAGGGAGAAGCCCATAGAGAGTCATAAAGTTGATCCTGCTGCTAGCTCACGGACAGCTAATACTCACGCTCTCCGACTCTGCGAGATTCAGAAGGGAATTATTCAGATTTCTCTCAGCACAGCTACTAGAAGACAGACAGGTTGCTCGCGTGACATCTACGCCGTCAAGCTCAGTTTAAGCCTGCGCAGTAACCCTGGCGATCAGGAAATGAGTGCTTCTAATTGGGCTTCACTTTTCTCCGTTGAAATCTATGGGGTCGCTGCGTCCATTTCTTTTACTGTCTATGGTAGTTTCGTTTTGGTTTTGAACAATATTGTGTCCTCCAGTGCCCGGACTCGACTGGATTTTTCCGAGTCTAGAATGTCAGAGTCTGTGTCAAGTCCGAGTTCAAATTCATCCGAGTGCGCGACAATTCCGAGTTAATTCAAATTGGACTGAGTCCGAGTCCGATTCCGCCAACTCAACGATTAATTGCAGTTTAAGTCACTTCAGTGTCGGATTCAAGAGAGAGACCATAAGGTTGCTGCTTGGTTTACATAGAAAAACAATGGAGAGGTAGTGCAGTGGAATGGAAAAACGCGTTCTGTGTGACCGGCCCCTTACTCAGTGTTTTGCTTGTTTCTTGTTTTAAAGCTGTTCAGATATGTTTGTAGGAAATTACTGATTAAGAAAAAGATTTCTGCAGTGTTGTACACTAACCTCATCACACAGCTCTGTATGTTTTTTTTAAGCAGACACAATCAATACGACATGGCACAATAGGGTCACGTCAGGGCATTGCCCGTGTCACGCCCACACTGTGCCATCAAGTCTGCGCTTCGCCTCACTATATCTCTACACCGCAGTGCCAGAACTACTTTCATCTTCGGCATGTCACGGCTCCTCAAGAGATGTGATGTTTGTTTCTCAAGTACAGGCTGAAAAATACTTTCTACCTCCTATCTAAAATCATTTGCAGAAATATGAGAGCTTGTTTATCAGCAATGTTGAATATATGCTAAATAAACATACTCATAACTGACAGTATAGCTTGACTTGAACATAAATAAAGAAAAACTAATTAAATGTAAACCTGGAAATAAACAGATTGCATTTTGAAAAACTGAAAACAAAGAAATGTTACAAAGTGTCTATTTACACCAAGTGCAAAAAGGCCGCCTTGTTGGCAGAGGCTAATTATACTAACTCCGCCCACTTTTGTCTGATTGAACCAGATAAAAAGAAACCTGTCTGATGTTATGTAAAATGAAGAAAAATGTGATCAGATCGTGCTATTTCTAGATGTCACTAAAGCAAAAGCCAAATCAAATATAGAGACATTTTCACATTCATGTTAATTTTTCAATGCAATGAAATAATTTTTCTGATACCATACTGTGCAAACTTAACAAACTATACACTCACACAAACACAAGCTAGAATTTAAAAAAAGGGCTTTTACCTCACGGAAAGTTCCTTTCGTTTTCCAGATCTGGACTATGATTCCCACAGGAATGCAAACCATAGAGGACATGGCCATCATCCAGCCGATCCCATAACCCCAGTCTGGATACGTGTACACATTATTATACTTCAGCGGTTTGTACTTGATCAAGAAGAACAGAAAGATGCCCTAAAAAAATCACATGACCAAGAACTTAGCATTTATCCCTCACAGACTGTAAATATCTCGACTCTTGGTACATCGAACTGAACTCACAGCACAGATGCCGGGTGTGAAATACTTCCAGCACCATTTGATGAAGAAGATGGGCTTGTATCCAATCATGTCCTCAATGTTCGCATAAAACCTGTCGCCACCTGAGGATAAAGATCCATGATTCTGTTATTCACTTAAAATGTCTCTCAGCAAAAATACACTGTATGTATTTATATACTACACACATAAAACTTTTATTTAAAGGACACTGAGATGGCTGTTTGAAAACATATTTCAATGATTCATTACGCACTGTCTGACTCTTGCCAGCAGGTGGCATTACGGTTACAGAAATGTGAAAATACTGTAAACGTTGACATTAATAATTCAGACAGAAAAGCATCTTCTGGCACATCATGCATGTCTAATAATGACAGATTCTGATGGATTACAGCGGGTCTTGCTATATCGAGTGACAAAATGTGACATTGTTTGATAGAAATGTAATGGGTTTATTATCTCCATAGACCTTGTTTCTATGGGAGGTTATTCATAAAGGTATGCTACACATCACTGCAAAAAAATATATAATATATTCCTCAGTATTTTTGTCTCGTTTACTGAAGAATTGATCAAAATTAAATGAGTGCTAATGGCCAATTATGCCAGTTGGGTCATAAAAAAAAGTTATTTAAAAGATTATTTTTCTGATCCCACTGACAGATATTTTTGTCACTTCATTTTGATGATTTTCTTCTTGATCTCCTTCTCAAGTAAATGTATCTTGATTCAAGAATGTTTCAATATTTGTACTGGAAAACAAGATAAAAATACTAAGGAAGATCACTGTTTTTGCAGTGTAACACTTACCAGGAAATTAAATAGCAGGTAACATTTGGAAGTTAAGAAGTAAAAACTGCATAAGAGAGAGATTTTTGTAGTGCACTATGTGACTTTGTACTCTTAACGAAAGAGCTAGCATTTGATTAATGGCCTTTTTATACGTTGGATGGTATCAATCTTTGTGTTTGCTCTGTAACACTGAACTTCCAGGACATTAAATACCAGATAACATTTGGAAGTTACGGAGTAAAAACTGCATTAGAGAGATATTACTCGTCAGTGGATGCCGACAATAGATGCTTAGTACAGAAGATGTGAATATTAATTGATGAATATTTGTTATAGTCTGAAAGGAAGCAATGTCTTACCATAGATCCAGCCAATGCAGATGGACTCAAAGATGGCCACGAACAGCAGACACATGCCACTGGCTGCATACGCGTCAAACAGCTGGAACACGTACATGCCACCCTGACAGAGCAAAAACAGGACACACATGAAACACAACACTGGGGGTGTAGCATGCATGTTCAGCACAACCAAATTATGTGATGCTGCAACAAAATCGCTGGACGGTAATGCTAAGATGTGCATAAATTATACAACTGTGGATAAAAAATGTAAGATGTAAAAAAATGTAAAACCGTTTGGGTTCCATTGAAGTCCATTATATGGAAAAAAATCCTGGAATGTTTTCATCAAAAACCTTAATTTCTTTTCGACTGAAGAAAGAAAGACATAATAATAATAACCTTTATTTTATAAGGCGCCTTTAAAAGCAGCTTCTCAAAGCGCTGTACACACAATAGACAATTGTTAAAAGCAAACACATCAACAGGTAAATGCAAGTTTAAAAAAGTATGTCTTAAGTTGACCTTTAAAAGTGGCATAAGTCTGGGCTTCCCTAAGTTCAAGAGGCAGAGAATTCCAAAGGACAGGTGCATAGAAGGAAAAAGCCCTGTCACCCATAGACTTTAGTGAGTTTAGTGAGTAGAAGAGAGTTTTAGGAACCACCAGCATGCTCGATTGTGAGGAGCGCAATCTGCGATTCGGAGTGTAGGGGTGTAACAGTTCAGACCATGCAAAGACTTATATGTAAGCATCATAATCTTAAAATCGACTCGGAACCTAACTGGGAGCCAATGCAAGGATTCCAAAACCGTAGAGATATGGTTGCATTTTCTGGACCCAGTTAAGATCCTAGCAACAGAATTTTGTACACGTTGAAGCTTGTGTAGTGTAGATTTTGAAACTCCGGCTAAAAGAGCGTTACAATAGTCAATCCGAGAGACGACGAAGGAATTTATCAGCTTTTCAGCTACGGGAAAAGTTAACATTGGCTGCAATCTAGTGATGTTTCTAAGATGGAAAAAAAATGTTTTAACAGTACTCTGAATGAAAGAATCAAATGAAAGATTAGCATCAAAAATAACTCCAAGGTTCCTCATTTTACTCTGGATACCCAAAACAGAGCCATCCAGAGTCAAAGACAGAGAAACAACTTTGGAGGTTTGATGACGAGAACCAATGAGCATAACGTTTAATCACTGTTCAAACACAGAAAATTATTACTCATCCAGGTTTTTATTTCAGTAATACAGCCAGAAAGAAAATCAACGTTAGAGCGCTCACCTGGTTTTGAGTGTATATAAATTTGCGTATCGTCGACATAGAAATGATAATGGAGGCCGAGCGATCTCAAGAGATAGCCAAGTGGTGATAGATAGATGTTAAACAGTAAAGGGCCCAGAACTGACCCCTGGGGAACACCAGTGAGAACAGGGCTAATCTCAGACCTCTCAGATGGTCTCCTATTGAGATGAACTGGGAACGGTCAGCAAAGTAGGACCGAAACCACTTCAAAGCTGTCCCCGACACACCAGACACTCTCTCAAGACGTGTAAGCATTAGACTGAGATCAACAGTGTCAAAAGCGGCTCTTAAATCTAAAAGAATAAGAATAGATGTTGCACCAGAGTCAGAAGCCATCAACAGATCATTGGTGACTTTAACCAAAGCCGTCTCAGTACTATGAAATTTACGGAATCCTGACTGAAGTGGTTCAAAGAGGTTATTACTTGTGAGATGTTTAGACAAATGAGAGGCAACAATACGCTCAAGTATTTTTGCCAGAAACGGAAGGTTTGAAATAGGACGATAATTATTCAGGGTTCGTACACCTTTTCCAAGGTCAAATTCAAGCACTTTTCAAGCACTTTCAAGGTCCATTTTAAAGCTTTTTCCAGCAGCTTACACCACCGTAAATTACATACCAATACATAGTAAAAATTATTAATTAGCGGTTTTTCCTCATTAAAAGAGATAATATGCAATAAACAGCCAAAATTGTGTTTCGTAATAGCAGAAGGATCAGAAATTGAAGCAAAACACAGGTTTTATTTTTCAAAATGTTGTTGGAGGATTTGATCCAAATGACATGCAGTAGGGGTGGGCGGTATGACCAAAATTCTGTTTCACGGTATGACTAATTTTATATCACGGTAACAATATATTTCACGATATAGTTATTTATACATGTAGTTATTCTCGAAAAATCGCCATAAAGGGCTTTGTATACTAAATAAACCCAAATACTTTAGAAATAAAAAGTTCTTCTCCTTGTTTGACCTTTTTTTTATTTGGCAAATAATTTATTTGGTAAACTATTTTGATAGCTAAATATAGTGAACAAAACACACTCATCAACTTTTAGAAGAACTTCCCCCAACTGACTGATATTAAATACAACTCTAGGTGCAATTAAACTTTAAATAAAGTGTTGCTGAATAATTTTTCAATCATGTTATTGCTTTACCTCATCAATTAGTTTATAATATCTAAATATTTTATATTGAACTATTCTACTCATAATAAATTAGTTACTTCCTTTTAAGTCCCCGGTGTGTGTTCCCCGGTACATTTTTTGCCATGTCTGCTTATTATACTGCGTTTTTTAAGGGGCTTGTTTTGCTCTTTTTGTGATATCTGGCAACCCGTCACCAGGAGCTTTAATCAAGAGACGTTCGTGTCAAGTTTAGAAGTGACTAGAAGGAGAACAGCAGTATGAAAACCGAACAGCAGCTACTGTTAATGTTGACTAAGTAGTAGTTTAAATGATACACACCTTGTAACTGCGTCATTATTTAACATTTTACCACAGCCGGTACACACTGTGACACACCGCGCTTCCTCTCAGTGTGTGCGCGCGCGCGTCTTTTGCATCAGTAAAATGCGATCGGTTCATTTGAGTGTCAAGTTCACGGATCGAATCAAATGAAGATTTTATCAGCTGGTTCAGTGGCCAATTGTTTGGAGTTAGAAATATATAATTCGCGCTGCATATTTATTAATTTTGCCTCAGGTACCGAATCCAAGACTACCTGGAGGAGGTGCTCTGAGTTCGGCCGCGCGGTTCGCATGAATGTGAAAGAATCACGGACTCGGGTGCGCACTTGTAAAGTGATCTGCGCGTGCGTTTTAGCTGATTATGATGTATTTAGTTAAATAAAACACATGTAATGGATGATGGTGTTGATGATTTACCTTGGATACGAGCGAGAGTGAGTCTATTCGCACACACATAAGTTAGCGCGTGGACTCAGGCCAACAAATTATTAGAAATCCACTGTCTCCTGCGTTTGCAATCAGCAGAAAGTCAAATGCGATACACAGTAAACCTGTTTGTTCACTCAGCTGCGCATGCATAATAACACCAAATTAATTAAAAACACAATATATTGACCCGCGTTCTGTTTTCTATCATGCGTTGTGCACGTTTGTGATGACGTAAGATGCACGCAAACGCACCAGGATTCGATAGAATCAAGTTGAGTGTGAAACCAGGCCAACGCTGCGGGGGGCGCGGGAACAATCGCGCTCGGGCCGCAGCAAACGATTTATTTCACCATTTAATAAACGAAATATTCTGTCAGTATTTGTTGTGAAAGAAACAGTTACAATTTCAAGCACTTTCAAGCATTTTATCCAAAATTTAAGCACTTTTCAAACCTTGAAAACACAACATCAAAATTCAAGCATTTTCAAGGATTTCAAGCACCCGTACGAACCCTGTTATTAAAATCATCCAGGGCAACGTTCTCTTTTTTTGGTACTGGAGTTACCGCAGCAATCTTTAATGCTGCTGGAACAACCCCAGTCTGCAAAGAGTCGTTCATAATACTGAGAACAACCGGAGACAGGACCTCAAAGCAAGATTTAAATAAGCATGTGGAAAGAGGATCAAGCAAGCAAGTGGAAGCTGTAATGCTTGATACCTCCCTTGTAAGAGTCTCAGTATCAAGAAGAGGAAAGTTAGTTAGAAAAGTACCAGTGAACCCAGGTGGACAATGGAATGTAGAAACAGATGAGATAGAGATTTGTTTACGAACACTATCAATTTTTGAATTGAAGAAATGAAGAAAAGAATTTCACAGCGGCTGAGAAGACATGGACATCTTGGATGACATGGGGGTGAGCAAATTATCAGCAAAAGTTTTTTTAAAAGTGAACTAATCCTTTAACATGAGGAGACTCTCCGCATGAAAGACCCGCGACTGCAGATCAACGTGATTCTGCATTTTTCTCCGATACGGTAGGAAATTAAATGTGGAGGATTTGAACTGTGATAAGATGATTGACAGGTCATTTTACTTGACAGTATGTACCCTTTTTCTACACACTCAAAAGTATCTACTTTTTCTTCACAAAAAGAGTACACACTTCTAGGGCATAGTATAAGTAGGCAAATTGAGACGCAGCAAAAGTGTGTGATCAGAATGATTGTGTTTAATTCCCTCCAGAAGCGCAAAACACGAGTGTGTACCCGAACACCAGCATCCCAACGAACATGACAGAGTTTATTGTGTTTCGTCTGTCGCTCTGAGACACACTCGTTTATGATGGAGGGAAAAGAGCACTGTGGCAGAAACTTTTGGACCAATTTCTTAATTTGTTCTCTTGAACACATGGATTGGGAACGCTGTTTTATTCACAAATGTTTTATGCGATATTCCAATTCTGCCCATATTCGCAACTTTGGATGGAAACACAGCTAGTGACAATATCACAAAACCATGGTTATATGCTCACATGCTCACTGTATTTTACAGAGCATTGAGAGCACAACTGCCAAATAGAAACGGCTTTCAAAGCATCTTCATCTTCCTCTCATCCTAGTAACAGAGAATGTCACACCGGAGAGGCTTCGTTCCACAGTCGGATGGCTTTATTCATGAAACACGGAGTGAAAGCGTTCACCTGACTGCACATCACTGGTGGAGAGCGTCTCCTGTCTATTTTTACACTCACTCCAGCCATAAACGCAAGCAGAAACATGCCAGGTGCCAACAGCAATATATGCAAGGACTCGGTCTCTGTCATTACAGGGAAAATCCACTACAAATCTCGCTTTTTTACACATTAAAAATGGTTTACCAGCATCAGGGGGTATAGGTTAACAATTAACTAAATCAACCCAAGCATGTCAAACCAACATGATCATGTAAACAGCAAATCTGCTTGTCCTTGGCGAACAAGACACCTGGATTTGTCATTACCATGCATTATGCTTATTTTACGAGATTAATTATTGTGTCAAAGCGTGCTTACAACAAATCTATGTTCATCCATGTGTGATGGGTTTTTAAAAGACGTAATAGCCGTCCAAACACACTGACGTCTGGCTAGAAGTGTGTTACTCATAGCCGGACTATATCGGGTCTATAGTTAACCCAGACGGAGAAATGACGGCTATTGCTTGCTGGGTTGTGTCGTGTTAAATATCAGCACAAATCAAAAGGAAATACTGATACCATACCACTGGAAAGAACATAAAGTTATGACTTTACCTCTGTCAACATTATTAGACCCAGGAAGAAGGAGACCACAGACATTCCCAGGATGAGAAGCTCTCTCCGATATCCGACGCGGAAGGTTTTGGGATACATGTCGATGATCGCGGTCACAAGACTCTCCACACACACAAACTAGACAGAGAGGAATTATGATCATTACCTAAAACTAGAACATTTCTCCTCACTACCGTCACTTTTTGAAAAGTGTTTCTGCTATCTTTTTTTACAATAACTGATACTTGTTTCTGCCTTAAATTATTACATTGTTTAAATTAGTACATTTGTAGCTAACTGTGATTTGTATATGTACATTTCTGATATACATAACTAAGACAGTTTCCTCTGATAACAGATCACTGTAAATTGAAATGTGAACTCATGCATTTTCTGTAGAGATGCTTTGAAACGATGTGTATTATGAAAAGTGCTATACAAATAAATGTGAATTGAATTGAAAAATGTAATTGTTTTGATATTTTGTATAGGCCTATAATACAGTGACATTCATTAAGTGGGGTGACAGAGTCCAAAGATTTTGGGTCTCTGTAAACAACAACCACAGCAGTTTTACTGCAAAAAATTGGAAAGAAAAAAAAACGAATTAACACTATCAAATATGAAATGTAAATATCAATATTATTACTTTGTTTTCAAGTAACAGCCTGATAGCGGCAGTACTTTTATTCTTGAGTGAATTATTAAAGGTTAAAAATGTGTGCATGTGTGACCTGACTGTCGAGTCCGAGGAAGATGAGCATCATGAAGAAGAGGCAGGCCCACAGTGGAGACCAGGGCATCATGGTCACAGCCTTAGGGTACGCTATAAACGCCAGACCTGGACCTGGAATACACGTCAGCAGAAATCATTTCCCCCCGGTTTCACAGACAAGGCTTAAGCTAGTCCCGGACTAAAATGCATTATTGAGCTGTTTTAACTGAAAGCAACTTGCACTGACAGATCTTATATGTCAGTGGCATTGTTTTGTCTTTAAGATGCACACCTGTAATGTTTTTTCCTAAGTATGTTTATAAAAGCTAAGGCCTGTCTGTGAAACCGGGCCTTTCTGAATTTAATTATGCTGGAAAGATGGTAAGTTAGTACAAAAGCATGCATTAGATTGTCAAATTCAAAGCGGCGCTTTTATGCTTTGCCTTTAGTGTGTAATGTTACTGTTTGAGCATTAAAAAGCTCCAGTTATTCTCTATATCAGTGTTCCCTGAAACGCCTCCATTGTAGTCTTGAGTTTCTTCCGGGATTCCGGGAACGAACACGTCACAATATTCCTCATTATAATAATTAATACGCATAATAAAGGGGCTGGGCCTGGTTGAGTTAGTTAGTAGTGTGTTAAACTGGCGGTTATGGTAAGGGGCGGGACATTTTTCCAAACACACTCGAAGTGCTCGACCAATCACAACACACTGCTCCAGCCGACCAATCAGAGAACAGTGTGCTTTTCAGAAGGAGGGGCTTCATAGAGACAGGAAGTAAACAGGGGTGTGTTTCCCGAAAGCATCGTTAGCCAACTATAGTCGCGAGTTCTGTCGTTATCATCATAGTTCAACGAGTCGTTGTTTCACGAAACCATCATTCCAATGAACATTCGCAAACAGCATCGCAGAGTTGTGTGTTTGGAGCGACAGATCTCGAACTGTGGTTAGAAGCAGAGTTTCATGTTTTATGACATGTGGACTCATTAAATCCTTATCTTAAGCAAAATAAGCAAGCAGACATTCAGAACAATCTGTGTTCAATCAACAATCATACAAATGTCATTTACATCTTTTAGTTTGTCAAGGGATTTAAAGCATTGTTTTTAAAGAGTGTGCATGTGTGAATGAGTTTGTAAGAACGAGTCTATGATTGAATCGGGAAATAAACCAAAATAATTGAGAAACATTTGAAATATTCCTCAGATGCCCTGTCTGTAATTTATAGCAAAACATCTAGCCTTAATTCGATCTCAAACTCCAACAACTGCGTGACATCATTAACCAACGTGGTTGAATGACCAATTTGTGACAATATGGTTATATAATAGTATTATGAACTCAGAGCAGAGTGGAGCTCTAGTAGAAAAGGTTCATGGATTATTTTTTTAAATGATAGCGGCTGAACACTTGTTTTTCTATATCGTACAGGAACCAGTTTGAGAACCAATGCTCTAATGTTGTGACTCAACAGCAAAAAAAATTGCAAATAACATCTTTATTTTTTTCTTAATAATAATGTCAGATGATTTTTAAACCCCTTCAAAGTGTGTTTCAGTCACTTTCAGTCTTGCTCTATTGTAGTAAATAAGTAATGCTGAATTGTTGAATAAGTCATACAATAAAAAGCTTTTTCTGAGAAGTGCTTTAAATTGCATGAGTCCAAATACACAAGCCTTAACTGTAGGTTACTGTATATCAAACACAAACTCAAACTAACTCATACACATATACCTTTTATTAAGATAAGGCTGATTAGAATAAAGTCTAAACGAGAATTTTTGCTCACCTGACTCTGCCACTGCCTCTATTGGCACGTTCTGTTCATATGCCATGAAGCCCAAGACGGAGAAGATGGCAAATCCTGCCACAAAACTCGTGCCACTGTTCAGACAGCACAGCATGAGGCAATCCCTGCAAACACACAGCAAATGCAAAATTGTTCAGCCCTCTTTAGACTCTCAGCATTGAACCACAGTAAAAAGACTCGTTCATGTAAAAGTGATCTAAAATATTAACAAATAAAAACATTTCATAAGCATTGAGCCCCATTAATATGACATTAAGACATGGAGCTGCATGGAGTTTACGTGTGTGTTGCAATTAATTGTAGCATAAATACACCTTAGGAATATGGAACTCTGTTATTTCTCAGTATTTTGGTCTTTTTTTTCCCAACACAAATATCTACTGTAAACATCTTTAAATAGATGATTCACTGAAGAAAAAAAACTCAAACTACATTTTTCAGAAAACAAGACGTAATATGGTAAGTAATTTTGCTTCTCAAGTAAATCTATCTTGATTTAAAGGAGCCGTATGTAAGATTGTGGCCAAAACTGGTACTGCAATCACTTTCAAATTACTGTAGAGCGGTGTATCCCCTCCCCCTCCCGATTCGATCCGATTCCAACACGTTTGTAGCTGGAGCTGTGGGAACTAGAGCAGAGCTGGCAACCGGGATGCCAAAACACTACTGACTCCGTGATTGGTAGATCGGTGGAGGGTGGAGCATCAGACCAAAACACAACATGACAACATCAACATCAGTTGAGGGCTGCAACTTCACTTTTTAAATGACAATATCCTGGCCGGACTAGTGATATAAGTATTTGAAACGAACATGATTTCTTAATGTCTAGGGACATATCAGGGCCATTTTATGATTAATTGAAATAAATTTCTTACATACAGCTCCTTTAAGAATGTTTAGTTCTCCATCAGACAGTCAAGTTCGATGTTACGTCAGAACTGAACTGACGAATTAAGATCCCAACAGTATAGTAACCTAGACGATAGTTGTATGGGAAAACAAGAAAAAATACTGCAGAAGAACACCGTTTCACTGTTGTTGTTGTTTGTTGCAGTGGATGTCAGTTTTTTCAGAACTTGAAGAAAACAGAACACAAAAAGACAAGGGCAAGGGATGGATGGATGTAAGACCCAAATTTCCAAACCTGAATGACTGAAGAAGGTGAGGGAAGCACCCAGCACACCAATGAAGGAGAGACAGAACAGACAGTCGCTTGCGTGCTTTACTAGTCACAGCATTATGGGAAAGTGGGGTCACGTGTGACGTAGGCGGAAATACCGCCCTAGTGTTTACAAAGCGAATGTGCAAAGACGATGTCAAACGCCATTTACAAAAAATTAAAAAAAGGTAAAACAATGATGTCGGATTGTTGAAGTTGGAGGAGAAAATTAGATTTCTGAACCGGAACACGTGTGACCTTTCCAACGTGATTACGTAATGCATGAAGTCTTGGACATGTAAGACGAGCATTTGTGGGTAAAAAGTACATAAATGTTTTTATTTTGTTTTTTATAGAAAATGGCCGATGGTTTGTCTAGATAAGACTCTTATTCCTCGGCTGGGATTGTGTCGAGACTTTGAAGCTGCACTGAAACTGACAGGTGAATCTTCAACCTGTTGGACCCCATTGAAAAGAAAAATCCTGGAATGTTTTCCACAAAAACCTTCATTTCTTTTCAACTGAAGAAAGAAAGACATGAACATCTTGGATTACGTGGAGGTGAGTAAATTATCATGATATTTTAATTATAAGGTCAACAACTCCTTTAAATGTGTCATATCTCAGCAACTGGGATGTGTGGGACTAAGGTTTCTATGGTCTCATGAGAGCCCAGTTGATCAAGTCCAGATCTCAGTGCAATTATGAGAGGGCAAGTAAAAGATCTCCATATAACCTGAGTGAGCTTGAGCAGTTTTGCAGAGAGAATGTAGGATGATGGTATCCAGAGCAAGGCTGATTGATACACGATTGACAACAGATGATATAGTCTAAACAGAGAGTATGTTTAGACAAAACACACTGACTTGACGGACTCTCACCTGTAGCAGTTGTTGTTGTAGCTGTTGTAGCTGCCAAGAGCCGTTAAACAACCCAGACATATAGCATACGAGAAGAAGATCTGAGTGCCTGCATCCACCCACACCTGTGTAAATCACAGATTAATTACACGACCATAACTGCTCTTATTCATCATTATACTGGCACTGAAACAAGAACCTAAGACACATGCTCTAGTGTCATGTATTCTGAATGAGAAGATGTGTTCAGTTATTGACTTTGAGTTCATTCAGTAAGGGATAATGTACATCCAGTCGGTTGTTATCTCGGAATAAACCCCGACAGGGTGATGCATCAGTCTGAAGGGGTTTATTCTGAGATAACAACCGGCTGGATGTACGTTATCCTGCTTATTACACGGCTACCTACCACATAAGAAAATAATTAGACACAAAATATTGATCTGAGTTGAAATATTGTATTAGGTCTTTAAACGCAGAGCTTCCGCGGAGAGAGCAGTTTCAGCGGCAAGTTCAAACTAGACGGATATTTAAGACATACGGTATACAGTCATAACACTTATTACACAGCATTTCAACACATAAATAATTATGGAGATGAGAGATATTGATTTCAGATTCCACTGTTTTAAAATCGTACCTGTTTGTATCTTATAATCCAACAGTGTACAAAACAATAGTCACAAAATGGCATCAGCACGGTTTGTATGAAACGAGAGAGAGCGAGTCCACGATACTGGATGGCAAAGTTAAATAACTACACAAAATATTGATTTGATTGAGTTGTAATATTTTATTAGCTCACTAAACGCAAAACGTCCACAAAGAAAACCCATTCCTAGCAAGCGTGTAGCGCTGCTGACACGGATGAGCCTGTGTTTCTGTTTCAGCGGTTGTTATCTGGGAATAAAATACGGCTGGATGGCACGATTGACCAATCAGAATCAAGTATTCCACAGAGCCATGTAATAATCAATAATCAGTTCTTTCTGACACTTACAACCCATCAATTTATTTTTTGCATGTTAAAGTCACCATGAAATCAAAATTGACAATTCTTGTTTTGTTTTGTTTAGTTTTTTTATGAAATATTGCAGTGTTTATTCTAAATGATTTATCAATGCACATCATCATTATCACTTAAATTCATGTTCCTGGTAATCTTGTATCAGAATAAGGCCTTGTCCACACGGACACGGGTATTTTTATAACCGTGACATTTCTTACGCGGTCCGGCCGTTCGTCCACACGGAAACGCAGTATCAGGTCACTGAAACCGAACATTTTTGAAAACCCCTGCCAGGGTGAGTATTTTCTGAAACGTCGGTTGCAGTGTTGTCGTGTAGACAGTAAAACCGGAGTTTTTGCGCCGCTGACGGCTTCTGATTGGCCAACGTGGCTTTACGGTTAGGGTTATATCGCCACCTGCTGGTGTTGCATGCTCTTGACAGCGCTTGATAGCGTGTTTTTGCATTTTCATGTGGACAGAGTTTTTTTTTAAACGCAGGAAGGAAAAACTCCGGTTATAAAAATACCTGTGTCCGTGTGGACAAGGCCTTAGTTCCAAACCACAACCATCCAATCATCCAATCAATTGCCCACAGACAAAATCAAGCCCCGCCCTACATTTGTTCTTGTTCCTGAAGCGTTTCACTGAGATATACGGCACAATAGAGAAAAAAAAGACTTGTGAAACGTCCCTTTTGTGCCGACTTTAACCCTTTCAAATGGAGAAGATAGCTCATTAGCTGATTTATAGGATAGTGACCAACAATGAAAGTTGAGTCATTATTCACTCACCCTGGCCTTATTCTAAAGCCATGTGATTTTCTGATTTCTGCTTGTCTCTATATAATGGCAGTGAATCAGTCGAGCAGAATCTCCACAGAATTTTATTTTTTTACAGTAGATCTCTATCTCGTGCTTATGATTCTGAAATGCTAAATGGCTAAAATGTTCTCGTAGCGCTCGAATGCTCTGAATAGAGTTATTCTGCCCCATAGAGGGAGAGAAGAGTAAAAATGTGGCCATAGGGGATCCATGTGAGTCGGTGGAAAATGAGCCAGCACCTCTTTAAAACGCTCTCACATAACCATTGAGCCACTAATCTCCTTTACTGGGAAAACAATTGACAACTGGCAGTATTTGCTTCCTCCAGTGAGTAACCGGGGAAACCCTTCTGACCTCACAAACACAGAGCAACTTCCCTCCAAGAACATCCAGTCATTTACGTCTCTTCTGTTTAACATTGGGCCAGTGCGAATGCTCTGGTTTGGAATTACTCGGACACGCCGCTACATTCTTTAAAAGCTGCTCATTGATGTTGTGGCTAATTTGGAGGTTTGTTTTGTCTTGTTTTAGCCAGGAAGTGAATCCTAAAGAAACATTTTGATTGTAAACTCGTCTCTAGTAATTTTTCCCAAATCTTCCAAAAAAAAAAATCCGTAACTTGACATTCATTACACAGTAAAAATAAGGTTGGGTTATTTTTTTTAACCCAACCATTGGGTTACCCATACTGGGTCACTATGTTGGGTCATTTTTTAAAATCATTGGGTAATTTCTAGTAATAACCCAACTGTTGGGTTAAAAACGTGTGTTGTATGTACACTTGTGTATTTTGAATTTATATACACAATTGTGTGTATTTACATTAAATAATAGACTCCCCAATATTTGTAATTTAAACATATATTTGTTGAGACATATTTATGTTTTATAAAAATAAACAATCTGTTTTTGAAAACAAAGTGTATATTATTTATTAATGCATTGGGTTAAAATAACCCACGGTTAGGGTAGGTGCACAGGAAGGTGTTATTTTTAACCCAACATTATTATGTAAGTACAATTTTAATACTAGACATCTATCAATTATACATTGATACTAAATATCAATAAAATGCAACTAGTTAGGACAATAAACAAATACTTATTAACTGTAAAAAAGAAGGATAAAATGTCTTCCTTTTTTGTCAAAGGCTTTGCGTCCAACACTATGGTACTTTGGCGCGAATTAATCTCTCACTTAGAATCGAACCAAATCACACAGATGCCACCATGGACAGGTTGTTTGTTTTTTTGCATATACACTGAACAAAATTAAAAACGCAACACTTTTGTTTTTGCCCCCATTTTTCATGAGCTGAACTCAAAGATCTAAGACTTTTTCTATGTACACAAAAGAACTATTTCTCTCAATTATTGTTCACAAATCTGTCTAAATCTGTGTTAGTGAGGACTTCTCCTTTGCCGAGATAATCCATCCACCTCATCAGATGCTGATTACACTACTTACGTGTAACGAAATAGTGTAAGCTTTTTTGAATTACGAAGCTACTTCACAACGCTCTCTCAGGCTATCGAAGCTACTTCACATACATTCCTTCAGTCCTGCATTCTGTTCACTAGGATGATGAAACGGTGATTGCATGATTATTGCACAGGTGTGCCTTAGGCTGGCCACAATAAAAGGCCGCTCTAAAATGTGCAGTTTTACAGCACAATGCCACAGATTATCACAAGTTTTGAGGGATCGTGCAATTGGCATGCTGACTGCAGAAATGTCCACCAGAGCTGTTGCCCGTGAATTAAATGTTAATTTCTCTACCATAAGCCGTCTCCAAAGGCTTTTCAGAGAATTTGGCAGTACATCCAACCGGCCTTGCGACCGCAGACCACGTGTAGCCACACCAGCCCAGGACCTCCACATCCAGCATCTTCACCTCCAAGATCGTCTGAGACCAGCCACCCGGACAGCTGCTGCAACACTCGGTTTGCATAACCAAAGAATTTCTGCACAAACTGTCAGAAACTGTCTCAGGGAAACTCATCTGCATGCTCATCATCCTCATCGGGGTCTCGGCCTGACTGCAGTTCATCGTCGTAACCGACTTGAGTGGGCAAATGCTCACATTCAATGGTGTCTGGCACTTTGAAGAGGTGTTCTCTTCACGCATGAATCCCGGTATTCACTGCACAGGGCGAATGGCAGACAGCATGTATGGCATTTTGTGGGTGAGCGGTTTGCCGATGTCAACGTTGTGTGGCCCATAGTGGCGGTGTGGTTATGGTATGGGCAAGCGTATGTTATGGACTAAAACACAGGTGCATTTTATTGATGACATTTTGAATGCACAGAGATACCGTGACGAGATCCTGAGGCCCATTGTTGTGCCATTCATCCACCACCATCACCTCATGTTGCAGCAAGATAATGCACGGCCCCATGTTGCAAGGATCTGTACACAATTCCTGGAAGCTGAAAACATCCCAGTTCTTGCATGGCCAGTATACTCACCAGATATGTCACCCATTGAGCATGTTTGGGATGCTCTGGATCGGCGTATACGACAGCGTGTTCCAGTTCCTGCCAATATCCAGCAACTTCACACAGCCATTGAAGAGGAGTGGACCAACATTCCTCAGGCTACAATCAACAACCTGATCAACTCTATGTGAAGGAGATGTGTTCCACTGCGTGAGGCAAATGGTGGTCACACCAGATACTGACTGGTTTTCAGAAATGGAAACTCTCTGGCACAGAAAACTGAATTGTGTGGTGATATTGTGAAGGAAGAAGGTGAATAAAACAAGGAAGCATAGAGAATGTTAACAGACCTCTTATTGTGTGGCATGAAAGCTAATTAAACACTGGTGTCGAAGGAGCCCCATCGCCAAACAGCAGCCCTTTATCACCCTCTCTCTTTCACTGCGTTGCTTTATGTCTCTAGCTCTCTCAGGCTATCGAAGGTACTTCACATACATTCCTTCAGTCCTGCTTTCTGTTCACTGGGATGATGAAACGGTGGAGCATGACACGTCTGATGTTTAGCCATCCTGTAATCCCACCAAATGACCTGAGAGATCCCTGCTTCCAGAAAACCTTGCCACTGATTCCTTCATGTTCATCAATTCAGTTAGATTTGGAAAACAAACTCTTTGTCATTCTAAATCTCTGTTAGACTAGGAAAATATTTAATAAAAATAGCAGTGTTTTTCTTTGCTCGGTCTAAATAATTGTTAGATGCTATTTAAGAACTTTAGCCAAAGGATTAAATTAAATTTGGATTCTGGAAAGAGCCCAAAATCTGGTGGTGATTTTTTAAAAACTGTGCTTTAACCTAAAGAGAATATCCTGAGCCTAACCATCAACTGGGACGAAAACCTCAATTTACCCTCAGCAAAAATGCAAGGCAGATTTTTACACTCATTTAGAAGGATCATCAAATAGAGTCACAGTTGAGACAATAGTTTAAAGAAAGCAATCTGAAAGGATTTACAGGAGATAGTTGGCTTCATGAGATGGTTGGTCAAATCTGGATCTTGAAAAGCAGCTTTTTCAATCTCAGATATCTGCTCAGGAGATCAAATATTTTTGTATTATTATTATTCCCTTTTTTGTTTTTGGTAAACTATTAATTAGTGCATCTAATAATATAGTAAAATGAATGACATTTATGCTGAACTAAATCTATCCATCTCTAGTTTCACTGTCATACGTTAAGGTAAATTAAGTTTTCAGGGGCTGAATTTCTCATTCCTAAATTCATTTGATAAAGGAGAGACTTGCCCCCTCCATAACCTGCTTTATCTGATAATAATGATTGAGCACAAAGTCTGCATGTTTCTCACAGGATTTGTGAGAGTTTGATAGATGGACCTCGAAGGCGATCTTAGCGGCATGTGCATCTCGAAGAAAGAAATACATTTCTATTGTAAAACAACTGCGTAAAAAAAAAAAAAAAATCCTAATAAGACTAGCATTTTAGTTTACAATAGTAAAACTACAATACTGATATCTTAATACTTGCCAAAAGCTTTCATTTTGCCGTAAACTGTGACAACAGCTTTAATTTAAAACCAATGAAATGCTGTAATCATCCACAAAAATGCTGGAAATGATCTGAAAGTGAAAATAAAAGTGTAACTGGCGCATGTTACGTTCCCAAATGCATGTAAAATTTGCAGCTCATGCAAAGATGGAGTTTGCAGCAGAAACTATGAACTGAGCCGCTTCTGAGATGCTGAAAACACCATCAGATCGTTATCTGCAAGAGTGTAAGACACAGTGCCACGCTTCGCTATGAAACACCCAGCGCAACAGACTACACTTATTCAATTAACTCGCAGCATTTTGCGTTTTTACAAGTGCATTAAGCCATATCGTGATTTCAATTATAGTTCGATTGACAGATGCTATGCCAAAGCAATGGTAGAAGGATAATGAACAATGAGAAATATAAAAACTGAAATTATTTAATTGATGGAAACACTGAAATGATTCAATGTTTCAGCTGTGTGATGTAATTCCTATCTAAACACAGAATAAAGATTTCAGGGATTTGATTTGGAAACGGGTGAAATTTCCCTTCACTATTCTCGTACTGGGGTGCGTTTCCCGTACAGGAAAACGTGAAGAAAACTTCTTCCCGTGAAGAAATCAACTAGCTAGTCACGACTGTTTCCCGAAACCTTAGTGTTGCAAGTTGGTCGTTCAACCATGTTGGTTAATGATGTCAAGCCGGTGTTGGAGTAATAATACTTTTAATTAATCTGTTTGAGATGGAATTAATGCAAGATGTTTTGCTAGAAATTATGGACATGGCATCTGAGGACTATTTCAAATTTTTCTCAGTTATTTTGCTTTATTTCCAGATTCAATCATAGGCTCGTTCTTATGTAGTAGAGCACATTTGCACATGCGCACTCTTCAAAAATGACACTTTAAATCTCTTGACAATCTAAATGACATTTGAATGTATTCTAAATAAAAAATTTAGATTGTACTGAATGTCAGTTTGCTTATTTTGCTCAAGATCAGGATTTATTGAGTCCACATGTCATGCAAACAAGAAACTCTACTTCTAACCACAGGTCGAGATCTGTCATTCCAAACACACAACGATAGTTTTCGGGAAACACTGACTCGTTGAACTATGCTGATAACAGCGGACCTTGCGACCAAAGTTGGCTAACGATGCTTTTGGGAAACGCACCCCTGGTTGATTGTTGTTAAAGAAGGTGCCTGAAAATTTACTATAAACTATACTATTTACTATACTATAAACTATAAAGACTATTTAACTATAAAGAAAGAGAGCTGTATTAAATCCATTTAAAGTTCAGTTACACTGAATAAAATTGAATAAAATGTGTCATACCTGAGGATCTGACAGACGTGACATATCAGGGTACAGGTAGAATTTAATTCCATTTGCAGCTCCTGGCAGTGTGATTCCTCGAATAAGAAGGATCAACAGCATGAAATAAGGAAAGGTTGCAGTGACATACACCACCTGCAGAGGAAAAACATTGGCATGAATAAAGGTCGTCAAGCTGCACCAACCACGTTCACATCTTTAGAGATGCTGAATCTATTCTAAATCTATTCTAGTCATCATTCATATCATTCATGTATTTCCAAATTAGTTTTTTAGTAGTTTTTTTACATAAAATAAACAAACAAACAATAAAATAATAAATTTTGAAGAATCATCATGCAGCTCTTTCCATTCAACAACAGTTTATAGTGACCACGTGTGACATGTTCCAAAAAAGACAACAAAAAAAACATCATAAAGTACATTAAAGTACTTAAATCATATAAAGTAGTTATCACTCGATCAAGTGAAAACAAAAGATACTGCTTCTATTTCATTAAAACTTTATCTACATTCGAACAAACTGCGGTACTGCTAGATCTGGAGGCTCATTTATAAGGATGTCCCCAAAGCAGAATACTATGTTCGGAAAGGAAATTATAATATCTACGGAGCCCCTAATGGAAAAAGTGTGAGATGGGAGGAAAAAATATATATTTCAATGCTTTTACGTCCTCTCGCAATTATTTAGTTGGGTAATTATATTGTATATCATTTGCGGGCATCAAGGAGCCTCAATCAATATGTGAGGTATTGAAATCACTTTTCAATGCATGCTTGCTTTTTACTTTCGCTTTCCAATTCACGATTATGCATACTCTGTTAAGTCAAGTCACATTTATTTGTATAGCGCTTTATACAATACAGATTGTTTCAAAGCAGCTTTAGAGTGATCATCTGGAAAATAATGATTTAATGATGCAAACATTGTTCAATTGTAGCTCTGTAAAGAAGCTCTAAAAAAGGAAGTGTAATTGTGCAGCTAAAGTCAGTTCAGTTCTCCTCTGCTCTGTCCAAACAAAGCAAATTGGTGTGGTTTAATTCCAGGCTGCATCACAAGTCAGAAATCATTCAAAATATTAGGCCAAGGACCGCCCAGAGGCCGTCTGACTGACATGTAAAGCAACCAATCACAATTTGTTTTGTTCATGGTCATGTTTAAGGGCATGAAAATGTAAATTTGATGTCGCTACCATAACAGACCGACGTGTAAAACTTTAAGATGTATTTTAAAGAGTCTATGCTGTAAACTTCACATTCTTCAGATTCTTTTAAAAAAACAGTGTTTAGTTGATCTGATAAGCACTAATTGTCACAGTAGTAAACACCACGGCTTTCCTCTTCCAAAAGAAGAAATGCAGTTTTGGCATCACGGCAGCTTTGTTTCAAGGTCGTGTCTATGTGCAGGTCAACATCTGATCTAGACATGGCCCAGATCAGGCTGACTTTGGAGAACTCGGGACTAAGGGTAGACTGTATAGGGTGAAAAGCAACAGTCCTAGTACTGAGCCTTGTGGTACTCCATACTGAACTTGCGATTGATATGACACCTCTTATTTTACTGCTACAAATTGATCACGTCAGCTACTGTAAGTATGATTTGAACCATGCCAATGCAATTCCATAACATCTTTAAACTCTGTGTATAGGGAGCGGTGGTACTGACCACACATTTTACAAGATAAGATATTTGTCAATGATGCTCAGGATCTGTTGTGCACCATAATCTGAATGTGAATCAATTCTCTGTGGCTTCAGAAAAAAAATGGTCTTTAGTGTTTTTGTCCTTTTTTGGTAATTGAAAGACATGGTAATGAAAATAGATGTGCGAAGATTCTTTAAAATTTCTCCTTTTGAGTTCCACAGAAAAAGTGGAAGCATACAGCAACAAAAAATTAATTTAATTTCTTTAAAATTAAGTTAATGTTCAACCTGTCTGTGATCGGAAGACCAAACACATTTTTTACCCTATTTTGTGATGGGCTATCATGTGCAAATCAGATGTCTTACTAGTATACCTTTCAAAGAAAGGGATTCGAGGGAATGGTTGATTGAGTGTGATTGAGGGAATGAATGATTTAGTGAATGAAGCAGTGCACTTAACGTGAAGGAGTTACAGAATGCTCTGAGGGTCTGCCAGAGGGGGCAGGTACTCTCCCAAAGCCTTAATTGAGCGCTGATTGAAATAGTTACTCTAAGGGGGAGGAAGGGATGCAGGTCTGAGCCAGAGGGTTTTATGGAGAAAACACTCTACAGTGCAACACAGCACATTAAAAAGACAAAAATAGAATAGCCAGTCCACCATCAAGTTGTGACTTGTCAACATGATGTTCAGAGTCTTGAATTATTACCAAGTCTCAACCAATCAGTGTAAGAGCTTTGTATCCCAAGACACACAGAGGCTGGAATCCTCAGCGCAATCAAACCAATAGTGTTATAAGATCACGGCGTAAGTCTTCTCTACTATACTTTCAAGTTCGAGAACCTAGAATGCTTTTGCAAAATGGCATTCACAACTCACAGAAATGAGTTCAACATTTTGAAGCTCTTTCAATCCCATGAACAAAACCACCCTTGGGGGCGGCACTAGGTTCTTATTCCTCTGGCACCCGGTCAAGACCATACGAGGACAAGACAGGGTTTGGACACAAAAGCTTCAACCCTGTTTCCCTCCAGAAGGAGCCCAACTGGGTTGTGTTGGCAGTGTGGGAAAATGTGTGGCACAGAAATGTACAATTACCGATGACTTCAATCTGACCTGGGTAATTTACTGTACCAAACGACAACAAACGCATCTTCACATTAATGAACAAATGTGTTGCCCTTTGTGACAGGAAGTTTTTGTCTTTTAAAATGCTTCCTTAATAAACAAACTCTTTCTCATTTGCGCCTAAATGTATTGATCTGCAATATGATAATCGCTGTACATTTTCGTAACGTTTCTTAAAAAGGTAATCCAATGGAAATAACAAACCAACTGTGTTAAGCAGAGATCTGTAAGAGTGTGACAAAGAATATCCTTTAATCCCAATGCACCTCACAGTATGAGCGAGGCAAAGCTCGTCCAGCTCACTAATTCACACCCGTTTCAATTAGTCTTGTAAAATGATTACATATCCACAACCAAAAACCATGGCCACTGCAATGAGTGAATCCCTCACAAGGCTTTCAGATGCATGCGTGTGGTTTTACTCAATGAATGGACCAATGTTTAAACTCGGCATGAAACTTTGACGCACGCTGACTTTCTCCCAACTCTCCCTGGTCAAACATTTAAGCCCCACATTCACAGGTCAGCCCCATGACATAAATCTACCGCTGGCTTATGGGAGAAGCGCAAACAGCCACAAAAGACCTGCGCTGAACAGCTTAGCAAATGTCCTGAATGCTGCAATCTGTATAGCGGTCAAAGGAAAGGAAGAAAGCAGTTTGCTATCCGCCAGACATAATTCCTCACAGAGAGAAGAGGCGAGTGGAGGAACTCTGCATGCTCCTCATGAACGCTCCACTTTCCCCTGTGAATACAGAAATCAATCTTGGACAGGCTGCTAAAGCCTCGCCATGAAGGAGCATTCTTTCCCCTTGCTTCACGGCCAAACAAAAGCCACTTCAGGAGATATAGGCCTTGCTGCCGAGCTTTTCTCCTGGACCTGTACAATGTGAACCCATTTATTTTTCCCCACACATCCCTCTTCCTTTCTTTCCACTTTCTTTCTGGCTCATTGAGTCCGTTAGACTTTCTTAAAGGCTGCTGGAAGAATAGAATCCAGAGGAAGGCTAGTGACTGAGTTGCAGAGATTGGCAGAAAGACACAGTCCCTCATAATGCAATGGATTGTGGGTACAAGGCGAAGGTAGAGGAAGGCCAGAGCTGAGTTTTGTGGTCCAGACACAGGAATAATGCAAACTGTTTGTTTTCCAAAGGCACTTTTTCACAGTAGTTTGGTTTGAGTTTACCAATAAACCATTTGGTTATTGTGAGGATGAACCTTTGTCCACCTACATTTCCGTTCGGCTTCTGGAAGGTTGCCGGTTTCTGTTCAATGGCCTTTTTGACGCCTGCCTGTCTGATATGTGAGTCTGTAGTTTCGACAGCTGACATTCTCTCAATATAGGTCGAAAGCCTCAACATGTCATTGTGCCCTGAAAGATTTACCACTTTATGTGCAGATAACGTTTGCATTTTAGCCTTTTTTTTTTAAATCACTGGATCCACATTGTTGCTGGACATTGTCACATACTGTATTCACATACCGTTCCACATGTCAGAGTTACGCTGATGACATCTCACGCTGCATGTCTCGCTCACCCAATTGATTCCGTGCTGAATTGACTGCATAACATTAGGGTGCTAAGTTCTCCTATTCATCCAAGTCTCTCATTGAGACATCTCCAACTCAGCCTCTCACTCTTTGGTTAACATCTACACACATTCAACACCATTTCTGGTCACTGGACCTTTTGTTTTTACCTTCCCAGTTGACTTTGGACCTTTCCAAATGCAGAAATAGCATATGATCCAAGCTAGAAGTAGACAGAAAGCGAGCTCCCAGCGAAGGCTGCCAACTTCTTCAATTCCAGAGGATATCTTGAGAACACGCCGTCTAGAAGGGAAAACATTCTGAATGAATTACTTTTCAAGCAGGCATGCAACATATGAACACAAGTCAAGAGGACAATTACGTACTGCAAGGTTCATTTGAGCAGATTTTGAATGTTGCTCTAGGGCTTGACATTAACTTGTTTGCCCACCAGACAGTGTGGCTAGTGGTTTTCCAAAGTTACTAGCCACTCAGCATTTTCAGTGGCCACAATTGTGACATCGATACCATGGGGAAAAATTGGCATAAAATATGCCATATAATATGTTTTAATATGATCTCATAATTTAGCAGCAGGTATGATAGACTGCTATCAGTCTAAGACCTAATGCACGGATCCATTATACTTTTACACATGCGTTTTCTTTCTCAACTGTTTACGTTCATTTAATTATGTTTACGTCAATACTCGCCATGGCCGGCATTTTGACATCATTGTGTGTGTATTTGACTGTTTACGTGCTATAAGCAGTGAAAAAGAACTCAGTTTAGTAGTTGGAGTCAGCTTTATGAAACAAAGAAATGAGGGGAGGTGGGTTTGTGTTTCGACTCACTGTCGCTGTAAAAGACTACTACTGAAAAATTAATATATTATATATAAAATCCAACATCTTTAACACCCGCATCGGACTAAATTGGACACTTTCTGATGCGCACAATGTGCAATGACCCAAAAACATTGGTACAGGTGCAATGATATCCATCAAAATTCCAAGAGCCTCTGACTTCCAGGAGAGCCAAATGCACATGCCCAACTATTTGTCCAAACTTTAAGGTGGTCCGAAGTTTTGTTTAACACTGACTGGTTGTGACGCAATGAATTGCAAGTTTGCGAGGAAAAGCCACAATTCTTTCTTGCACTGCCATTTATCATCTTTGACATGTTCTTGGGTGACATCCACTGCCTAGGCCATGCCCCCTTTGAACAAACCTTCACCATTCAACCTCAGAACTGACAGCTTCTGTGCCTCTCAGTACTAGAGTCCTGCATGCTCAATGTGTGAGGCTGAGGCCAGCAACATGCTAGAACTGTCTGACTGCTTCCTCTGTGTTTGGCCTTGAATATGAAAATGTGTTAAAAAAAAAAAAAAGCCAACTATGTCTAAATTTGTGTCCATACCATTCCTAGCTGTGCAAGTGCCCTTTTGATGCTTGTTGACAACAGCAATTTCAAAAAGAATGACAAATTATCAGTGAAAAAGATTATGGATTTCCATGGATAATAGGCAGTAGATGACTGCTCTGCAGATAAACTGTGCCAAAAGTTGCCTGGAAAGCCAGCATGTCACTGTGCATATTAACTGTTTTGTGAATTGCTGGTGATCCCAGAGATCTTTGTGATCTTTATAAGAATTTGCTCCAAACAGCTGCTGGGGAATATGCACAGTATTATGTATGTAACGCTGCTAAACAGTCAGAATCATACTCACTCCCAAAACTCAATGACTGGTGATGTGGAATATGGGTTGGTGAAGTTGGCAATGCTTTCATTGTTAAAATCCACACAGTTTTCTAGAAGGTAATTGTTAAAACAATTTTGTCAGTTTTTCATTCATGCATTACAATGTTTTACTTAATTCTTATAAATACTTGCATGTATCCTCAAATATACCAACCCGTGTTCCAGTAGTGACCACACGACGCCCAGGGCAGCTCTGATGTAAAGCAGTTGAACAGGTAGAAAATGGCCCAAGACAATATAACCACATAATAAACATTCAGGTGGGCTTCGATGACTTGGGTCGCATAACCAATGCCTATAAGAGGACATATAACCATTGCTTAAAGACAGGAAACCATGCAGCTTTACAGCCTCTTTTTTTATAATCCACTGTTGATGTATGTTCAACCTAATGAGTAGGAATGTAATAATGAGACAAATGTGAACTAGACCTTACCTTCAAAGAGTGGGCAGACTTTTCTCCAACATGTGATCCCCCCTTCACTTGTGAACTGACCTAGTGCTGTTTCCAGGAAGAAGACAGGGATCCCACAGCAGACGAAGAAGATGACATAAGGCACAAAGAAAGCACCTAAAAAATGGACACATACAGTTACACCTCTCATCCCATGGACATAAACACAAGCCATCACATTTATTTAATTTTTTATTTTTATTTTCATTTATTCAGTTAACCTTTAGAAACAGTTGAAACATGTTAAAAAATGTTTTCAACTCTGAGAATAACAAATCAAGGACAGGTGTCATATTCAATGAAGGAATATTTGAGAGGTTCCATTAGAGGTTCCACACATTCACAGAATGTGTGGTTTTAATATTGCATTGTGTGGTAATATATCTCTATACATAATTGTGTACTGCTTTTGCACTGTTGGCTCAGCTATATCAGCTGTATGCCTATTCTGACTTTAGTAGTAAATCACATGGCCACAATAGCTGTCTTGTAGCTGCCCTTTTAAAACACATTGCAACTAAATCCAAAAAGTACCATGGCATTACCATATAACCTATATTATTTTCATGTTTACTTATAATTCATTCAACACCACAGAAGTTAAAACAATGTGCTATCTAGCAAAACTTTAAACATGGGTGGAAGTAAAGATGAAATAGTTGTGGATGGACTTTAAAAATACCTTTTTATATATATAAAATATAAGGTTTACAAAAGGGAAAGAAGAAATATCTGTTGCATAAAGAAGCATGTTCATATCTGCCATGAAGGGCAAAGAAGAAGAAAACCTCCACCAGCCTTTGACAGGAGTTGGTGAAGTGTGTCATTGAATGAGAATGAATGAATAATCTCTTACCTCCGCCGTTCTTGTAACACAGATATGGGAACCTCCAAACGTTGCCAAGACCGATAATCTCTCCAGCCACTGACAGCACAAACTCAATCTTATTATTCCACTGTCCTCTCTCATTCACCACCTTCTTATCATTGCTGCGCACTGCGCTCGGGCTCGGCGCTTCGGGGTCCATCGTTTCATCTGCTTTTCCATTTATTATGGGGGTCGTCTTTTCGGCTGTCATGACGTTCTCCAGCCTGAAACATATGGATTACACCTGTATCTGAAGCACATGTTAGCACTGGAAGCGGAACCATTTCAAACAAGTTGCCGAGCATTGACGCGTTAGAGTCCGTTCTTGGGTTCATGGAACAGAAAACAAGGAACGCGTTTTTATATCAGCGATGATTTATCAGGAAAAAGCCTGCGTTGTAATCTCGTGTCATCGTTAATGGTAGTGTTCTATTTTGTCTCAACGTGTCAAGTTTAAGAAGTTAAAGTTTAAACGCGCGTCTGGACTCTGCGTTCTGTTCAATATCTATTCTAATGCACTGCATGTCTGCATCGTGTTGTTTATGAGTGCAACTTCGCGTTCTGCGTGAACAGCTCCTAAACTGATTCGAATTGACTCGTTAAATGTCACTGAAATGTAATTGTAGAGCGTTCCGGGTTGTCACGTCTTGATTGTAAAGCAAGCGTTCCAGTTTGTCGCGTCGCGTTATTGTAACGGGTGCGTTATGTTCTGTGTGTTTTTGGCTAGTGCACACGGCGTGTTAATGGTTTTAATAGCAGAAGAAGTATACAGCACAGTCACCGAAAGTAATTTAGTGAATTTAGGTAAACAGCATGTATTTTAATCTCAGGGCAAAGCAAACCCCACTCACTCCCATCACAGTGAACGAGCTTAAGCTCACTTACCGGTTTAGCTGGGACAGTGAACCTCCTCAGATCACCTAAAGCCACCCGCTTTGAGGGATGCTTCAGTCTGAACCCGTTTGATGGAAAACAAAACAAACAAAAAAGACAAAAAATAATAAAAGTGAAATCCCTGATGGATGTCACAGTGTTGTGACTGTGGCAGTGAGCTGTTCACTACTGCTGTGATCCGAGCTCAGATGATCTGATCTCCACCGCCTCTCACTGGAAAAGAGCCATGAGTCTACAGTACAGATCACACCTCCTCAAAACACTCACAGCCAAACTCCTTACAGTCTATACCAAACTTATAATATTTCAGTGGTCAGTGTTTTTATAGTGTTGTCTATGATATATGTATGAGAAACAGCCTGAACTTGTTCACTGAAATCTAATTAACGGGTATAGAATAAAGTAACCTGAACCTGAATTTGTCAACTATGTAGGCCTAGATAGTTCATCAGTTGGTTGTAATATGAGTATATTTGTAAAATTATATTCTGTCAATGTTCCATGAGATTCAATTTTTTAACTCAAGATAATATTATTTATTGGTTGCGTTTGAGTTATTATTCACATTTAATTATCTTTATTTTTGTCTCAGTATAAATGAGAAGGATTTTGACTCATTGTTCTCATTCTAACCCGCTTTTTTACATGACATCTAAACAGGGCCGGCTCTAGCCCTTTGGTTGCCCTAGGCGAGATTGAGTCGTCGAGAATTAAACGCATGACTGAGGGGGCGACTTATGATGATCATGTTTAATAAACATGTTTTATTTTCGCTTGTCATTCTAATTCTATGATTAATGGGAAGTAGGCCAAGGGCGACACTAGAGGGCGCCCGCGCCCCCAACATTTTTGTCGCCCTAGGCAACCGCCTAGTTCGCCTATAGCAATCGCCGGCCCTGCATCTAAATTAGGTTTAGTAGATTAACAGTTGGCGCACCGGGGTAAAAGCAAGGGGATAATCCATCAGCCGGAAGTTGAAGCTGCCTCCGGGGGCCGCCATTGTAGCTGGCTATCACCCCCTGTTAGCATCCCATTGACTCCCATTCATTTTGGCGTCACTTTGACAGCGAATAACTTTACATCTGAGGCGTCCAAAGACTCCATTTGTCCATTATTTATGTCTAAAGAAACACGACATTGTATAAAAGGCTCCATTACTTTGTATCTTATGTTATGGCCCCGTAGAAGCCGTTTTTGTAAAAATAGGCTAATGATTGCGTCATAACCACGGACTCTCTGTCGCACAGTCGAGAAGTTACCGTATAGACAGAAGGAGAAGCTCGTAGCAATCTTTTACTGTCTAAAGTCAGCACATACTTCGACCTTGGAAACATCTGATCATCATTCAAGACAAGTATTGTGTTATAGTTGGTTGTTGCTCCAGGTCACGCTTCGCCGTCTCTGCAAGATTAGGTGATTCAGATTTGTCTTGGCACAGCTACTAGAAGATTTACAACTGTCAGTCAGGTTGCTCACATCACAACTCCGTCGTCCAGCTCAGTTTGAGCCTGCGCAGAACGCTTGGCTATCAGGAAGTGAGTGCCCATGTTGGGCTTCAACTCTCTCCGTTGAAATCAACGGGGTCGCTGTGTCCATTTCTTTTACTGTCTATGGGTAAAAGGCACATTTGACTTTATTCTCTTTTAAACCACTAGATGGCACAAAAATTCAGCTGAGCGTTTTTCTTAATGTTCCCCTGTAGTCAATAATTTGATCCCTGAAAACTCATCTTTGATCACCAAAATGACGTTTGAAAGTTTCTTCCTTGAAAAAAAATTCTTCATGCCTTAAAATATCTTGAATGTAACTTGACACCCTTGCCTCATTTAGTATACGCGGTTCTATGAATATGCAAATGAGCCCCGCCTCCACTCACTCGCTCGCTCAGAGATCCAGATCCACTCGTTGACTATCACACGTTGACAAGGTAGTTTGTGACGTCAGAAACACCAGCGATTTCAAACCGTGTCTTTGGTTCACTGCAGTTTTAAGGAGAAAAGACTCAACAATGCTGTCACCATGAATTTACACATGATTTGCCTTAAAGCGTATTAAAATCACCACATAGACATATAAATGAAGTTCCTAAACGTAAGTTAGGGAGGAGTGAGCCAATCTAATCTTTCAATCAACAGCTGAGTATATAAGCAGCCGCTTACCTCTCCCTATAGCATCAGCTGTTCCAGTATCCCTCCACCTCCCCAAACTCCACCTTCATCTTAGGTACCTCGCCCTTTTAATTATCAGGTCCTACATTTAGCCACTGGGGGTGGGGGTATATCAGAGCTCGAGTTGAAGCTGCTTCATCGAGCCCCTCTCCAGTGGACAGCAAGCCAAATAAGTTTAACCTAATATCTTAAAGATTCTATGGGCAAACGAACTCGTTAAACAACATTATAAGCTGGCGTTTCAACACAGGAGGACTTTAACACCCGCTTTTCAAGATGCACGTGGAAATTCGGCTGATCCTTGACACGAATGTGAATAGCAACGCAAAGTTGATCTTGTGCTAATTTAAAGATAATTAAAGCAGTTTTTCAATATAGGAAGAATATGTAAATGTATGGTATATTTGGGATAAAAGGCACTCCTGCTGTTGGAGCGAAATATACAATAATTAACATGATAATAAACAGCTGGCTGACTTCCATTTGTTGACATGACAGATTCAGATGGTGAATATCATATTCAAATTGGGTGTCCAACTTACAGATAATCACCAATGTATCTCATATAATAAAATATATTTATTTGTCACTATACTGTAAAGCTTTATTAAATACATTATGATAGTAGTGAAAAGCAATTTTTTTAGCATGTGCATTTAGCCCGATGTACTATGGAGGAATCAGTAAGGGGTCTGTTGCATCTTAGCTGGACCTCTGTCATTCAGAATATTATTAGGTTCATTTTCATATATTATAATTATTGTGGCACTGGCAAATTCAGAATTGCATTGAAACATTGAAGTTAAATTGTTACATTGAAATGGTGTATTCTGTGACAAGGCCTCTGTGTTTCTCATTCAGTATTACTGCCTCGACTTAGTCTGGTAATTCTCGAGAAAAACGACTAGCCTCGAGCTGCACCCGCTACAAAAGCGTTCTCCATGCAGCTTAATGAGTCTCATGGATATTTGAGCTCGGTCTCTCAACAGGAAGAAGTGCTTGTATGGCGGGAGCTCTTAGTTCCCCCAGTGTTCTGAGCAGCATGGAAAAGACTGACCCACTCACTGAACACCCCTCAATTAAGGGTCAGTTGTCATTTTATCTTGAATGAAGCAGGACGCTGCATAGAGAGAGGCCACCAAAGATGCTGGCAACCGCTCTCTTGACACGCTATTAGCTGATATTAGCATTTTTGTCATAAGCAACCGATAATTCATTTGTTTTGTCTTATTTTTCTCTTAATGATTTTTTTTGTTGATATTGTAGTTGTTATTATTAAATAACCATAACTGACACAATCATCCAGTAGCTTTCCATTAAATCCATTTCTAAATGTGGCCCCTTGATTTTTCAAATCATAATTTATGTGCTCCTATATCTACGAACCAAGGCCAAAACTTAATGTATTTAATGTATCAGACCAGTTCACAAATGCGTATATACAGTGAAGAAAATAAGTATTTGAACACCCTGCTATTTTGCAAGTTCTCCCACTTAGAAATCATGGAGGGGTCTGAAATTGTCATCGTAGGTGCATGTCTACTGTGAGAGACATAATCTAAAAAAAAAAATCCAGAAATCACAATGTGTGATTTTTTAACTATTTATTTGTAAGATACAGCTGCAAATAAGTATTTGAACACCTGAGAAAATCAATGTTAATATTTGGTACAGTAGCCTTTGTTTGCGATTACAGAGGTCAAACATTTCCTGTAGTTTTTCACACACTGCAGGAGGGATTTTGGCCCACTCCTCCACACAGATCTTCTCTAGATCAGTCAGGTTTCTGGGCTGTCGCTGAGAAACACTGAGTTTGAGCTCCCTCCAAAGATTCTCTATTGGGTTTAGGTCTGGAGACTGGCTAGGCCACGCCAGAACCTTGATATGCTTCTTACAGAGCCACTCCTTGGTAATCCTGGCTGTGTGCTTCGGGTCATTGTCATGTTGGAAGACCCAGCCTCGACCCATCTTCAATGCTCTAACTGAGGGAAGGAGGTTGTTCCCCAAAATCTCGCAATACATGGCCCCGGTCATCCTCTCCTTAATACAGTGCAGTCGCCCTGTCCCATGTGCAGAAAAACACCCCCAAAGCATGATGCTACCACCCCCATGCTTCACAGTAAGGATGGTGTTCTTGGGATGGTACTCGTCATTCTTCTTCCTCCAAACACGGTTAGTGGAATTATGACCAAAAAGTTCTATTTTGGTCTCATCTGACCACATGACTTTCTCCCATGACTCCTCTGGATCATCCAAATGGTCATTGGCAAACTTAAGATGGGCCTTGACATGTGCTGGTTTAAGCAGGGGAACCTTCCGTGCCATGCATGATTTCAAACCATGACGTCTTAGTGTATTACCAACAGTAAACTTGGAAACGTGGTCCCAGCTCTTTTCAGGTCATTGACCAGCTCCTCCCGTGTAGTTCTGGGCTGATTTCTCACCTTTCTTAGGATCATTGAGACCCCACGAGGTGAGATCTTGCATGGAGCCCCAGTCCGAGGGAGATTGACAGTCGTGTTTAGGTTCTTCCATTTTCTAATGATTGCTCCAACAGTGGACCTTTTTTCACCAAGCTACTTGGCAATTTCCCAGTAGCCCTTTCCAGCCTTCTGGAGGTGTACAATTTTGTCTCTAGTGTCTTTGGACAGCTCTTTGGTCTTGGCCATGTTAGTAGTTGGATTCTTACTGATTGTATGGGGTGGACAGGGGTCTTTATGCAGCTAACGACCTCAAACAGGAGCATCTAATTTAGGATAATAAATGGAGTGGAGGTGGACATTTTAAAGGCAGACTAACAGGTCTTTGAGGGTCAGAATTCTAGCTGATAGACAGGTGTTCAAATACTTATTTGCAGCTGTATCTTACAAATAAATAGTTAAAAAATCATACATTGTGATTTCTGGATTTTTTTTTATAGATTATGTCTCTCACAGTGGACATGCACCTACGATGACAATTTCAGACCCCTCCATGATTTCTAAGTGGGAGAACTTGCAAAATAGCAGGGTGTTCAAATACTTATTTTCTTCACTGTATGTAACATATATCAAAATTTGTTTATTGATTTATTTTCTTGTATCACCCAACTGTAACGTCAGATAGTGATGCTCACATTATTACATAAATTCAAATATGGGCAATTAAATATGTATATCATAAGCAATTTTATTATCCAAGCACAAACTAGGTGAAAATGTCCCACTTTACTGATTGCACTGTCCCAATTTACCAGAAAACAGCTGTATAATGAAAGTAGCATCTTATCCTTTTTTATTTATAAAAAATCACCCATATTCCTTCAAAAACCAGAGTTGGAGATACAAGAGACCTTGAGCATTTGTTTAAAACATAAATAGCATAATAGGTAGAATACATTTATTTGTATTTACACATTTTACCAAAAAGTGTCCCAATTTTGCTGACGTCACCCCTATATCTGTATCTGTATTGAAGTCATAGAATAAATGAACTATTCAGATGAATCTCTATGACTGGGATTCTGCCTTGTCTGTCATCAGTTATTCAATTTCTCAACTAAATTGTCAAAACACAGTTTTTAATACACTTAGTATAGTAATGATAGCAAAAGTAATTTATAAATCCATTAAAAAATACTCCCTAGTAATAAAATAATTTTGTGCAATAAAAACTATTTATTTTGTAAACCTAACACATTGGCTGATGCATTATTGTCTGGCACATGCAATACATATAAAAATATATTACAATTTAAAAGTAAATGCACATTGTTCTTCCCATAACAACTGGAAATGACTTTATATATAAACTATAATGTTTAATTTGTTTGCCTTCACTGTTTTAAAAAGCTGCTGAATTATTTGATAATTTAATTACATGATTGAAATGAACAGTATATGTACTAAAATGTGTGGTTTGTATTTTTACAGCAGAACCCCATTCATTCACATACACAGTATAGCACAGATTAATGTGAAAATTATGCATGTGCACGGTGTTGCTATTATTTAGTTAGCTAATATATATTTTTTCATCCCCAGTAACATTAACATATTTTGTTCCTTCCCACCGTTGCCCTTGAAATGTCAAATGAGGGTCTTATGAAAGTAAAGTAATTGTCACTGCAACATTTTCCTGTGAACAGCACAAGACCGAATACAATCGAATTGCCTTGCTTTCTTGTCTTATGTACAATAATGAATGTGTGTGGTGCAGTTATAATTCACAGATAAAAAAATGGCTTCTTTTAAAACAAACATGCTCGCATAATGTATTATAATTTATGTGTATGTAAGAGGGTTTTTGTAAATGAATGTTGAAGAATGAATGAATATAGTGTGATTCTTTTTTTTTTTTTTCTCTTTTCTTTTTTGTGCTGTTTTTGAGATAAATGTATTATTAAGATGCGTATCTGTTGACATCAGCCTGCCCAGGGACTACAGGTGAAAATTAGCACAAGTGCTATAACCTGGTAAAATGCATCTCTCCTTTTAAGGTTAATGTATATTTTGCATTGTCCCTGTTTAAAAATAAATACATTCAAAATTCAAATTCAAAAATAAACATTTAGAGAAATACCTTTAAATGGAGTAGTTAATAATGCATTAGCAGAATCAAGTGTTTTTTCTCTATGATCCTGGATAAAGCTCAGGGAAGTGTCACATCTCGTGCTCCTCCAGGAGGCGCTGTTTACATGTGGAGTCCATGACCTGATGCAAGAAGCTGTTTCCAAATCCTCTCTGATGCAGGTGAGATGAAAAAAAATATATATATATATTTTAAATATTCTGTTTGAAACTACACTGAGGTGAAGGGAATGACTTTTAGCCTTATTGCCTGTGGTTTGGGATAATTTAGTCCTTTGGAAAATGACAATCCAGTTTGTTTTGTCTTTATAGTCCACATAGCCTTTATGATCAGGCTCACATGGATGATTTGCACCAGGGGATAATCTGCGGAATGGATTTAAACATTGTTAAATGTGTTTCATGGAGCTGTGAGCTGGCATTAGCTGAAAGCAAAGTCAAATGAACCAACAAATGTAATAAATTAACACACCGGGGCGATGTATGTGTAGAACTTTGTGAATGACAATCAATTTTGTGTAAATCCAATACGATCTCATGAAAATGCATATCTACGCCTATAGCACAAATTTGATTTCTTGTGCCATTTATATGATACGCACTGTAAACCCCTTGGGTAGGATTAGGGGTGTGGAGTACGTGCGTATTACACGCAATAAACTGTGTATCATATGTACGCAAAAACTATTTTTGGCGTATAAATGGTACGAGAAATTAAATTTGTGCTATAGATACTTGATCATCTGGACACACAGTTCATTATAGCTGTATCATTCAATAACTTTTTCTTCTTTAGTTGTACATACACACAACGACTTTAATCAAGAGTTAATTTTGGTACTATAAAGCAGAATCATATACATTTCTGGGCCTCATCTGGGCCAGCTATGGCACATATGGCTTCAGCACATATGCCATAGCTGGCCCAGATGAGGCCCGGATATGTATGCAATCATACAAAGATTGCATACATATCCGGGCCTTACACAGTTTTTAGTGTAAGTACAGGTTTTAGTGTGAGGTGTGGCCCAGATGTGGCTCATGTGACCTCTGCCAGAACTGAGCCATATGTGCCATAGTTGGCCCAGATAAGGCCCAGATATGCATGCTATTGACACCCACACTCAGGTTGAGTCATCGTGTCATTCCCTGTGGTATTTGGGCCAGAAGAATGTGGGAGATGTGGGCCACAACTGGGCCAGATGCAATGTGCTATCTAGGAATCATGTGAAGCATGCCAGTTATACAATCCCAGATTTGTACGACTGATCAATAGGCTTTTTCCTTTACACAGTAAAATTAGTCGCACGCAGATGGTTAGCGTTATGTGACTTGGATAATAAATTGTGATATTTTCTAAAAGTCCCCAGGCCCCTGCCTGTCCACTGAGAGAAATGGACATCAACAGCCATAAAGTTCTGTCCCACAATCAGATGTAATTAGGGACAATTACAATTTGGACGTATCTTCCTTTCATTTTGTAGCCGAGCCCATGAAAAGGATGGACGGGAAACACACATATATCACTGTGACGTGATGCATAAAAGCTGGCCCCTTGCTAAGCATTCAGAAGAGCCCCTTTGAAGGCTTTGGAAAGACACAAAGCTGAAAACAAGGTTGAGCAACACAAACAGTGCGAGTCTCTATGGCAATGTTGGTTCCAGGGAGGAGAATAACTAGCCTTGTGTTCTCTCTTTCTCCCAGGCTGTTAAAGGGTGGAGGAGTGAGCAGAAAAGGAAGTTAAACGTCGGGGAAATGTGTGTGTTCTCAGCGGAGAAAGCTCGAGATTATGATGTCTTCTCGCAACAACTGGAACATAGAGCCTTTGTCAACAAAATGTACTTAAATTCTCATAAGGTCACCTTTAATTTTGCCACACCAAAATATCCCTCTGATGTTGTATTAGTTTTTGTATGAATAAATATATATGTATTGAGCTATCTACTTTCTGAAAGATTAAGTTTGCATTCGTCACCTTCCTAAAATAATTGCCTAAGTCATTTTTTGACAAAAATGATTTTTTTTGCATAAGTCATCTTCTCATGATGCTGGCCACCTCTGTTAAAATTGCCCACATCCTTAGTTGAACAGATCATGCAATTCTACCCCTGTAGTATAATGGCCTATGTCAAAATCTAAATAATGAGTAAATATACCATCAATCCTTGTTCTAAAACGTGTTTTTGTCTTACCCTAATGCACCACGGTAAGGGTTTTTGGCGGTAACGAGACAGAGCTCGTAATAAAACAAGAATCAACATCAGCTTGTCTTCAGGAGATGAAGAACTGAGGGGTTTGAGATGTTATAAAGTGACGTGGAGATGATGGTGTTTTATTACTCTACAGGAGAGTAAGGTGTTTTATTAAACAGATAAACGCATATCTCTCCCTGTAACAGAGTTCACTGTAAAGATTATCTATTGTGAAGATCATTTCATTATGGTTGTTTTGCTGGAGTTTATTCTTAAGGAAGTATTGTGTCTATTAATGTGTAAAACTACAGTATCTCTTTAGCTTCAGCTTGGGATCTCTCATCTAAACTGGTTATATCTCTAGCAGTGAATGTTTTATGAGCAGAAGAATAATCATATTAATCCGCTCAGAGCCGAAGCACAACCACAACAATGTTTTCCAGTACACGTTGATTTCATATCAAGGCACACATAAGGTTTATTAGATGTCCCCAGAAATTTCCCTGTTTTATTTATTTATTTTACTATATGTGACCCTGGATCACAAAACCAGTCCAGGTTTTTCAATAGTTGTATCTCGGCCAAATATTGTCCTATCCTAACAAACCATACAAGGGAAATAATACATAATTCATAAATCTGTTTATGTACTCTTTATTTTATACTCCAGATCAAATATTAGTTAACAAGTGCATTGTTGGGGATATCGTGGGACAGGTACAGCATGGAAGAGGGGGTTTTGGGCTCAGTTTAGCTCCTCCTAAATGGCACAAGGCAGGCCCAGCTTAAAGGAGGAAGCTGGTAGTCAACGAGGTGCGAAAGCAGGAGGAGAGGATGAGGTGTATAAAGGCCATTTCCCAGGCCAAGCAGGGAGAGTAGATGAGATGGGAGAGTGTGGAACAACGCAAGATGGGCTGGCAAGACCTTTGGTCAATGGAAGAGAGTAGGATCAGTTTCCTTATTAGGTCAACATATGATGTTCTCCCATCACCGCAGAACCTAAACCTCTGGGTAGGAGAGGATCCCTCTTGTCATTTGTGTTCCTCACCTGCCACATTAAGGCACATTTTGACAGGATGTAAGGTGGCTCTTAGCCAAGGTCGGTTTACTTGGCGCCATGACCAAGTACTGAGATGTTTGGCTTTAGCATTGGAAGGCAAGCGTAGTATGACCAATAAGTTGCCGCCTGTTCTAGCAAAACATTACACGCAGAAGACAATATTCCTCCGCCCAGGCGAGCAACCACCAAGAAAAGGTGTTAACACCAATTCTCGGCCAGGACAACTGGAAGCTGCTAGGGACTGGAAGATGCTGGCTGATCTTGATCAACGGCTTATTTTTCCACCTGAGATTGCCACCACTAACCTACGACCAGACATTGTTTTGTGGTCTGGATCAGCACGCATTGTTGTGAGAGGAAGAAACTGCGGTATGCTCATCTGGCCACTGAAGCAGAACAGCGAGGATGGAGAGTCCAGGTTTATCCAGTGGAAGTGGGTTGTCGAGGTTTTGTGGCACACTCTACAACCCGGTTCCTCAGAGACGTCGGATTCAGCGGCCAAGAGTTGCGTCGCACAGTAAAGAACTTATCTGAAGCAGCAGAAAGGAGCAGCAACTGGCTGTGGTTGAGACGGAAAGATTCTAGCTGGCTGTGTACAGGCCGCCACGCTACGGTTTCGTATAATTCTTGAAAAACTTGAAGAGTCTGTTGGTTTATTTGTATAGGTTGTATAGTATTTACAGTCATTACGTTCCTGTGTATATTGCTTGAATGACGGGTGGTTGGGCAGATATTGTGTTTTGCGGTAGGTGGTATGCCATACGGAACCGTTGCCACTGAAATTGCTTTAACGCACCAGTGGGGCTCGACAGCCTTAGTCACACGGGTTGGCGCGTATGGTTGGGTTGCGGAGAGATTGTGAGATTGTGGTTAGGTCTCAGCAGCAGGAGGGAAGTAGAGGTCAGTAAGCTGGGCTGAGTTGAGTGGGGGACGGATGGGGGTGACTCTGGGACGCCAGAGTCACTGTCGAGCCCTCTTGAGGTGTCGTGGGCTAGTCGACGAAACACTGAGGACGGAAGGTGCCCACTTGAAGACCCTAGAGATGTCCCCTACTCGGCTCAATCCAGACGGTTGTCGTGTTGGTCCACTAGGGAGACCACACTGTAGTTGCAGCCGTCGTGTGTGCTGACGCGCCAAGTACACTGCAGCCGTTAACGCCGGACAGAAGGGGAGTCACACCCTCATATGGAAAGAAGCGTAAATGGATGGAGAAGCATAGTTTACTGTAAAGCTACGTCTTAGTGTTGCTTATCTTGGCGAAAGCTGAGTACAAATCAGCATTAAGTTTTAACATCTACTCTCGTGTAATGGAAATCAATCTTGTAAGATCAGTCACACTGCAGCACAAAATAAATTTGGCAAAAAAAAGTGTACGTGCAACCGGTTTAAGCTAAAGAATAAACATTAAGGTGGTTTTTTTTGGAGAATAAATGAGGAAAACTTATCTGCCATAGAATGTGAACCCTCAGGAGAAATGTATGACGATACGATCAGTGGAGATCAGTTGTTATTCAGGATGGCCATAGGACTGTCAAGTCAACAGGTACACATATATTGCATTTGAGCTTTTATTTATATCAAGTGTTTACAAAAGGCTATTTAAGAAACTGTGCAGATAAGAGAGTTATTTCTTTTTTTCTGAACAGCTATATGAACATGTTTTTGGTGTTGCGCTCACTTCAGTGGAATATCACCACTCCAATATACAGAATTTTATTTGTTCTGTTTGAGGGGCATTCTGTAGGTTTAGTCCTGTCAGTTCGCAAACATGTAAAATTAGAGTAGAAAATTCCCATAGAAACCTGTAATGAAAAGCTCCATCCATGTGTATTTTGGGTCAAAATATTTTATGCTCTTTGATCTTACAACTGAGGTCTGAATTGCAAGAAGGCAATTCTGTCAGTATCTGCTATTTACAAAGCAGAGCACTTTTGAGGATTAGTTCAGTGAGGATTTGCCCCTGTAGTTTTGTAAGACGGACATTGTCATCATGCTGTATGTAGTAGTGTTGTGAGATGTGTGTGTAATGGCAGCTTGAGTTCAGCAGGAGGTCTGGGCATCAGCTGTCGTGTTTCTCCTCACTAGGTATTATATTATATTATATTACATTAGCACTACATTACCCCTCCAGGGGCTTTAGGCATTAATGTTGTTGATGGCAGCAGAGCTACACTCAATAACATACACCCAGAATATATTTCTAAACAATAAGGGCTATATTTCAACTTCAATACGGTGTAATGATCAGTATCTGGGGAAGTTATTTTGTAAAAGGTATGTATTACAATATTGTGTTACTCCCAAAAAAGTAACTAATTGCATTACTTAGTTTTCTGGAAAGTAATGTTTTGTTACTTTTGCTTGTTTCTCATTTCTGTTTGCAACCTCTCACCTGGAGCATCACCTGGGGCCTATACCATGAAGCCGGTTTAGTGGATAGTCAGGTATGTTTCAGTTTAGTTTGCGCTAATCCTGGGTTTTAGGCACCATGAAAGTGGTTTGGCTTTTAGCTGTGTTTATCGTCATAGTAACTCACGCTCCACGGCTAACCTGGCCCGGGTCAGGGGCCTGTACCATGATGGTAGTTGAACAAACTCAGGGTTACAGGATTAGTTTTGAGTTGACAAAACCAAACCAATCAAACCAGGCTTCGTTGGTACCATGATGCAGATCATTAACTTTCTCCGTCAACTCAGGCTTTGATCCTGGGTTTAGGAGTTTAGGTGTGACATCAGTAGCGAACAGCCAATCACATGCTGAGAAAGAGTGAAACTGAGATTCATTTATTGCGAGAGAAGCAGCGCGATTCACTTCTCTCTTCTGCAGAATATTACGAGATTGAAAAATACTAAGAATTTAAACAAACTTACACAGCAAGAAGAAAATAGCTCTCATCATAGTCTATGAAATAGTCTATGAACTAAAATAAAAAGTCTTGCTATATCAGTGCATGTAATAGTTGTGAAGTTAGTTTATACAATTGATAAAGGAATAGAGAGAATTGAACATTTAAGCTCACATGTAGACATTTTAGAGCTTTATCTATTGATTCTAAAGCATATTTATGTAATCTTTCATATATTTATGAAAGTGTGCATAATAATAATTTATAAACTAAAATTGTACATGTGTGATTGATTAATAATTAAATAAATAATATCTAAATCATACAAAATTATTATTCAAAATAAGCATTACTAAAAGCCGGACGATTTTGTCTTTAAAAATAATTTGCTGTGTAGTGACCTTTAATTTGGAGTTGAAACAGGTGGAGTGACTTTATCGCATCAGACATGTGTCACTTTGCTCACAGCTGATTGGTCCAATTTCGGTTTGCAAACTCTTACCTGGAACATAGCCTGCCCTGGACCAGGTTAGCCGTGGAGTGTAAGTTACTATGGCGATGAACACAGCTAAAAGCCAAACCACTTTCATGGTGCCCAAAACCCCGGGTTGGCGCAAACTAAACTGAAACATATTGGGCTAGCCACATAAACTGGCTTCATGGTATAGGCCCCAGGTGATGCTCCAGGTGAGAGGTTGCAAACAGAAATTTGACCAATCAGCTGTGAGCAGGTCACTCCACCTGTTTCTACTCCAAATTAAAGGTCACTACATTGCAAATGATTTTTAAAGACAAAATCGTCTTGCTTTTAGTAATGCTTATTTATATTTAGAATAATACATTTGCATGATTTAGATATTATTTATGTTATTATATCCTTAATCGATCACACACATTTATTATTATGCAGTTTAAATGAATAAATATATAAAGGTAACATAAAAACGCTTTAGAATCAATATATGAAGCTACAAAATAACTACATATGAGCTTAAATGTGCAATATACACTCTCTATACATTCATCAACTGAATAAACTAACTTCATAACTTTTACTTGCACTGATATAAAGTAGCGAGACCTTTTCTTTAAGTTGTCCTCTTTCATAGACATCCATTTTCTTCTTCCTGTGTTTAAATTCTTAATATTTTAATACTTTTATTTAATAAGTGAGTTGCGCTGCTTCTCTCGCGAGAAATGAATCGCAGTTTCACTCTTTCTCAGCATGTGATTGGCTGTTCGGTACTGATGTCACACCTAAACTCCTAAACTCAGGATCAAAGCCTGAGCTGACAGAGAAAGCATCATGGTACCAACAAAGCCTGGTTGGATTGGTTTGGTTTTGTCAACTCAAAACTAATCCTGCAACCCTGAGTTTGTTCAGTTACCATCATGGTACAGGCCCCTGGGCTGGGCTTGATTGTTTGCTTTAATAACAACAACAAAGTTATAAGGCAAATTTAAAGGCCCTTTAACACAAAAATGAAATGAATAAGCCTGAGGCTGAAGGAAATGCGAGTCCACGGCTGTACAGTAGACGCCGATCAAACCTTTCAGCTGTGATTGTCAACAAATAAAAAATAGAATACCATGACGTCTTATATGTCAAAAGATCAACGATCTTGGTTCCTCATGTCATGACCCCTTTAAAGAGTTTTTGAGGATGAACCCAATCGCAGGGACATTATTTCAGGAACGAAAGATGGTAGACCTGTAAATTGATGAACATTGCTGGGATTTTTAAAGTCAGAGACAGTGGTCTTCCCTTTTGACACAATAATACCTCCCCTGGATGTTTAATAATTGTAAACATTGCAAATGTTGAAATCTATTGTAGCTTTGTATTTATAATAGTATGCAATGCCAGAGTAAACTGTCAATATGAAGTTTGTGCTTTACATAAAGGACCGCAATGGAAACAATTGTTTAAAGGTGCCATATGTAAAAATTGAGGTAAAAATATCCAAAAAATTAGCTACACGCATCAAAAGAATGAGAAGAAATAAGTGCGATGATGTCATTAAAAAAATGACAAGTTATAGTGCTGCCGAGATATAAACCTGAATTAGCATGCTAAATGACTAGCCCCGGCCCGGCCGGTGTCATAATACCAGTTTCGGCCATGGGAGGCGGTATGCGGGCAGCATACATAACCACCAGCCAAACTGCAACACACGAATAACTCGCACGGCTTGTGGGCGTACTTGAACCTGATGTCAATCGTGTAAAGGACAAAAAAGGACTTTGGTAACAGCCCACTACTACATTTCAGTTCAGGGAAGAGTTAAAAAAAACGATTGGTCGATATTATGTATGAGGAATACAATTTGGTAAGTTGCAGCATACTGTATCTTTCAACAGTGTTCGTGTTTTTTTACTATTAGCTAGTAGAGATGATCGGTTCACGTACGCTAGGGATCTGTCGTGTAACATTTACAAGCGCCAAAACGGTATTTATTGTTTGAATTGCGTAATAAAATTGACAGAATCTGAGAGCTGAGATTTTTTAATATCATAACTAACCTGCTCTGTCTAGTCTGTTGGTCTCCGTGTCCTCTTTGCTTTAGAGTTGCGATTTTTCTGTGCGTGACAAAATTGATGTGTGGCGTGAGAGCGTGTGAAAAGTATCAATTCCGTGTGTCATAAAAAATGTAATATGAACAAAACGAATACCGTAAAACTTCACATAATAGCCCGGGCTTTTATTTTCCCAAATCGTTGAACTGCACCAGCTTGTATTTGAGACAGGCGTCTATATGAGACCGGCCTTTATAATTTAGTGTTGAGATGTTGTTAATTGAGTCTCTAATCTCTAAAAATCTCCAAATGCTCCACGTGAAACTGCTGTCTTACTATCGTGTCAATTGATTTGATTAATATGCGCGAGGGAGAGAGAGCAGGACCGCGCTCGTGTTGTTTGAAGACGTGAGAGTGCGCGCGCGCGGCCGGGGCTCTCTCTCTCTCTCTCTGTTCGTAATGCGCCCTGTCAAGCGCAGCGGCAGCAGTCATTCTATTCTACATCCCTCACCGATCAAAATAGTCTTTGGCGGGACAAAGTTTGTCAAAACTTTTAAAAAAATAGTCAAAAAGACTATTTGACGGTTTTAGAAGATTAACAACCCGAAACTAAAAAACAGACTAGAGTAGGCCACCTTTCTGGAGGTATACTGCCCCCATCTGGTATGGAATATGTGGAGTATGAATTGATTTTTTGACATAGGGCACCTTTAACTTTATTGTGTTATGCTTGACAAATGAGTGTATTTCACAATTTTTTTGTCTAATAAATCCAATCAAATCATATCATATCCACATACCGCGGTTGGGTGTTTTGAACCACGGTTCAGTCTGTATTTCACAGTATGATGAGATGATGAGAAACGGCTTGGAAAGATCACACTATTCTCTCTTCTGATGAAATCTCTGCATTAGGACTGTTTGAAAGCATTTAATTGGATTACATTTTCTTTTAGCACTCTGCATGCCTCCCCTGACACACTCTGAGAAATAGAAATGTGCAAGAGGTGAGTATTCATGCGGTCCTTGAGGAATGAGATGATGAGTGTGAGTGATTTCAGTCCTCGGACGGTGACTGGGATGTAAAACTGTGCAATTACTTCATGTTAGTGTCTACTATTTTAGATGACACCTAAAGCCTGTGTAAAACAAACAATGGTTGGTCACTTTATATGTCACTAAGACAGACTACTCTCCAGGTCTGCGTTCAGCCGCGACAAAAAAAGTTGCAGGACGTTTTATAAACGGAAAACGGTGGCGTGTTGAACACCCTGTGTGACGTTCTGATGATGCAAGAGTTGCAACTACGGCAGCTGGGAAGGCCATTCTTTGTGTTTTTTTAAAAGAATTTTCTGAGCCTGATGAAATGTAATACTGCAAACAGTCACAGCCCTTGCCTTCCAGAATAACAGAGAACATCCCAATCGAGTGAAGGGATTTGTGGAAACTGTGGTTCCTAATTATAGTGATCCAAAATTATTGCTGATCACTGTTCATTCATATGCTATATTTTTACTATAAACTCTTACGACAAACATGTCTTCTAATATCTTCAATGGTTGCGCATACCGAGCTGCAGGACACATTTGTAAACGACTTTACTTGGACTCATTATACAAGCTGTCTCTTTAATACCGCATGGTTTATTTAAATATATATATAGCTGCTGATTCGGCTGATATTTTTGACATGATTTTCTCATCTTTTTGTTCTAAATACCAATTCAAGTGTTGATAAATAAGATATGCATAGCTACACTTTTTTTTTAAGAGGTTCTGTTCTTTCTTTTGATATATTGCATGTTAAGATATTCATACAACAAAATATTCTGGTGGCCATGAAAATTTTGTGATTTTTTCTTTTTTTTAAATGCTAGCGCTTGCTGGGATTTTTTTAAAACAAATTGCTAATGGGTGAAAAGTTAATGATATTATAGGATGACAAAAATATTTCAGATTTAGGTAAACCCTTTTGTAACCCTCAAGACCAGCCTTATGACCTAGCTAGTAAAAATAGTAAAAGTAAAAAATTCAAAAACCAAGTTGAAGCACCACTAGAAATCCCTCTCACTTTTTTTCTATCATTATCGTCCTCTAGCGCAAATAGTGTGACTCTTTAGCACAGCTTTTAACTCTACAGCCACTTAAAAAAGAGAGAAACTACAATGAAAACTGGATGCAAAATTGCAACGGGATTCTTGAAACTGTGGCTTTATTTTTCACTCTGAGTTCTGGTTGGTGTAGATGTTGATGGAGAGTAAGTGAGGGAGGGAGTGAGTTGTTGGGGCGTTCTCTTCTTTTCCCATGTCATTCCTACAAACGGCCTTCCCTAACAGGAACCATAGGTATGCTGATCTCATTAGAACAATTACTAAAGGCCTGCATTTTCCAGCCCAGCCTTTAAAGACCCCAGGAGCAGTGTAATTTCAAAATCAATCCCTTCCAAAAAAGCACCAGTGTTGGCACTTTCTAAAGGACTGTCAATTACTTCTCCCTCCATTCTACAAAAGGAAAGCAGCATGATTCAACCAGGCCCAGATAAAGGCCCATTCTTTGGGGAAATCAGCCTGCGCATGGACTTGAATTCATTCTGCATTAATCTGCGACCGCCTGTGGGAGCTCACTAGATATTCATCAGTAGTGCCAGGCACATCACTGCATGCCAATGAAGCGTTCCTGATGTGGAGATACTTCAGTTGTCTCACTCTTCCTAGAGTACTCCATCTCCCTCTCTCTGTTGCACAAACTCCGTAAGTTTTACTGCTTTGGCATTCTGAGAGTTTTACTACCACCACCTTCAATTATACAAAAACTAGATGCAGTTTGTAGGTCACCTCAAGAGCCACAATGAAAGCTGTTTAACTAAGAGATCAGCAGCAAGGCATGATGGGAAAGCTAATAGTCTTCCTAGGCTAAACTTATGTAACGGGGGGCTTGTGTACTTTAGTACATGCCTTTAATATTTTGCCAACCACATTATCCTGATGGAGAGAATGATAGAAAGGAAAGTGCTTGTGGAATGATGTGTTCAGGAACATATATCGTCAGTTCGAAGCATAACATGGTGACATAAAGCAAGATGAGCTTGATCTCATCTAAAAGTTCACATGTGCTATAAAAACATGTTACTTTTCTGAACTCAAAATTCCCAAGCAGCCAAAACGACTCTTTTTCTACTTTCACAACACAATAAATGAAAACATCATGCATGACTGCCTCCACAGGAACACATCAATGCATTAACATCATTGCATCCTTTGCCCTACACTGGCACACAGCTTTTTACAATCGCTACACATTTCTCAATACCGTCACTTTTTCAAAACTCTTCACACAGTTCTCCTAACCAACGTTCATCTTGACACAGCAGTTAATTTTACATTCAAAATGCACTAAAAACTACCAAAACACTTAATTCGTGTCTCAAATCAACTCATTTTTCTAGAACACTAGCAAAAGGTTTCACCCAACAAACACTTGATCAGTCTTAGAACAATGAAAAAAAAAAAAAAACATGATTCCAACATTACGAAAGATTTTCTGAAATTTAGGAAGACATTTTCAACAAAGTTTAGATCAGTATTTTATTTCCCATTCACCATCAGCTGCGGTGGTACTGTTTCTTCCAGAATGGTATAGAAATATGTTTATTTTTAGATAAATATATTTGTGTCTATCCCTATATGTATTTATTCCTTCCACCATAGTTTGCGTCAGTGGCACAAAGGAAAACGATATTGCGAGCTCAAAGTTGACAAACGCAGAACAAAAAGGACACTAGAGAGCAGATTATTTACTGCTCATTATATACTGTATGTTTGAATAAATTTGTCATGAAGACGTGTTTATTAAAACTACCTTAAGTGCAAATGAGTATACAAACATTTTAGTTTCAGTTATATCTGAAAATAAACAGTAGTTGAATATAATAGTTCCCCTTCAGGGACTACCGCTGCGTGTAATCGCAGTGGGAACGCCCCCCAGCGTAGCGCGTCTAAATAATGAATGAAATCAGTCAATGGAGAGAATGAGCTTTACGGCGAGTGACGTCATCGACCAGGAAGCTATAAATATCCCCTGAATACACAAGCCGCCAGCTTCTGTTACTTCAGCAAGCGCTCTGTGTGTGTCTGGAATCTTTCGATTGTGTTTGTCTGTTCTAGTCAGGAGTTTATCACTATATATATATATTTATATATTAAAAAACCAATATGAGCGAGCAGTATAGAAAGTGTGCTCCCCCCTGTACTCGATATATCACGGGTGGGGATTCACATGAGTTATGTGTTGCTTGTTTAGGAGTGCAGCATGCCCAGTCGGCTCTCGAGGGGGTCGATTGTGTGCATTGCGAGCGTTTTCCTATTAGAACTCTGCGCTCGCGGCGATCGCTCTTCGAGGAGAGCGGTATGCTGCGAGCTCCCCAAGGCTCGGGTCCCGCTTCTGTTGAGGCAGAGCGGCGGCGCTTGTCTTGGGGTTCGCAGATGGATCTCACCGGCGACGTTGAGACGGGCCCCGCCCTATCTCAGCCATCTCCGGCGGGATCCAGTGCCTCTCACCCGGCTCTGGAAGCACGCGCTGCGGCGGTTACTTCTGCCCGGGTGGAGGCACATGATGATGTTGAATTGAGATTATCCAGTTCTGAGGAGCTGGATGTCGATAGTGTTGCATCAGAAGAAACGAGTTTGTCACATTATACTGCTAATGAGGAAGGGCTGATGGATGTCTTATCTAGGGCTGTTGAAAAGCTCAGCATTGAGTGGCCAGCTGATAGGCAGGAGTCTAGAAGTAAAAGCAAACTAGACGATAGATTTCTGTCTGCACGACCTCAGCCCGCTCGTCGGTGCCTACCATTTTTCCCAGATCTCCACGCTGAGGTTTCAAAAACCTGGGTTAGACCTGTTTCTAGCAGAATTTACACTAACCAGTCTAATGCTTATGGTAACATTGTTAGTGCTAAATCTGCGGGGTATGTGACGATGCCGAAGGCGGAGGAGACGCTCGCTAGCTATCTCTCTCCTGCTTCGTCATCCTCACTTAAAGCACCGACTCTTCCATCCAGACCTTTAAAAAATACATCTGCGCTCATAGGGAAGGCTTACTCGGCGGCTGGTCAGGCGGCTGCATGTATGCACACTATGGCCATTTTGCAGGCTTATCAAGCCGACCTGCTTAAAGACGCTTGTGAGGGGGTGGAAATTTCTGCTGATATGATCAATGAGCTGAGGCAGACCGCTGATCTCACTCTTCGGGCCACCAGGGAGACGGCTAAATCTATTGGTCGGTCTATGGCAGCCATGGTGGCCACAGAAAGACACTTATGGTTGAGTCAAACTTCTATGAAGGAAAAAGATAAATCTCTTCTTTTAAATGCTCCAGTTTCGCCTGCGGGTCTCTTCGGTGACGCTCTTATTTCTGTCACTGAGAATTCCAGGAAGAGAAAAAACAGGCGGCTGCTTTTCATAAATGTATTCCCCTCAAAGTACGGGTTGCTGGGGCTGCTGAACGAAAAGGGCAGTCCCAGCCGCCGAGTTCCTTTTCTAGTAGAGCGCAGCAGAAGCAGAGTGTCGCGTCTCGTGCCCCCCCGCAGAGAAACTGGAGGGACGAGGCGGGGCGCTCTCCGGTGCGGCCTTCTCGGGGCAGGACTGATCTGAGGACAGTCATTGTGGCCAGGAAGGCCGCGTCGAAAAAATCCTGACGTGCTGAACGTCAGGACTCTGAGGGTGGTCCCCATCGGGAAAGACTTGAGTTCACCACACAAAAACATGGTGCCCTGTCTTTCTCGATGCCCTAAGGGGTCTGTTCTACTAACCCTGCCTATACAGGGCGTAGAGAGACTCGGCAAGTGCTTTCCCGAGGGACGCTCGCCCCCTCCGAGGAGGGTTGTGGAGTACTCAGACCAGTTGTTTCCTGCCAGTATGTTACAGGGCGCTGTGTCTGTCACTCAGGATGTTCATCCAGAGGCCAGCCTCGAGAGGCTGGTTCCCTTAGTAGAGTTCCTGGCGGAATGGGAAATGCTTCCCAATGTTTCTCAGTGGGTCCTGAATATTATAAAGAACGGGTACGCTATTCAGTTCAGAACGCGTCCACCTCGTTTCAGAGGGGTTCTGCCTACGCTGGTGGGCCCCGAGCAGGCTCTGGTATTAGAACAGGAGGTAAAAACTCTGCTACTAAAGGGAGCTATAGAACGAGTTCCTCCACCCAGCAGGGAGTTAGGATACTACAGCCGGTACTTCATCGTTCCGAAAAAAGATGGAGGGTTGCGTCCCATTTTAGATCTGCGTCTTTTAAATCGCACTGTAGGGAAGCTCAAGTTCAAGATGCTCACTCTCAAACAGATTGTGTCACAAATCAGATCCGAGGACTGGTTTGTCACGATAGATCTAAAGGACGCTTACTTCCATGTATCTATCCTCCCTCAACACAGGAAGTTCCTGAGGTTCGCTTTCGGGGACGAAGCATACCAATATCGGGTTCTTCCCTTCGGCCTAGCATTATCACCCCGCACGTTCACGAAGTGTATGGATGCAGCCATAGCCCCGCTGAGGCTGCAGGGCATCCGTATTCTGAACTATATAGACGATTGGTTAATTCTAGCTCAATCGGAACAACAGGCGGTTCGGCATTGAGATGTCGTTCTTGCTCACATCAAGAGTTTGGGGTTGAGGCTCAATGCCAAGAAGAGTGTCCTTTCTCCATTACAGAGAACCACTTTTCTCGGTGTAGTGTGGGATTCGACGACGATGCAGGCACAATTGTCACCTGCTCGTATTGCTTCGATTCTCGCCGCAGTAGAACAGGTCAAGCTAGGCCTGTCACTCACTGTAAAACAGTTCCAGAGGCTGTTAGGTCTCATGGCAGCTGCGTCCAACGTGATACCTTTTGGCCTCTTGCACATGAGACCGTTACAGTGGTGGCTCAGAACCAAGGGGTTCTCCCCGAGGGGAAATCCGCTTCGCAGGATCGTGAGTTCGCGACGGTGTCATCGCGCCCTGATCATGTGGAAAGATCCTTGGTTTCTGTCCCAAGGTCCTGTGTTGGGGGCTCTTTGTCGTCGTGTTATGCTAACGACAGATGCCTCTCTCACGGGTTGGGGGGCGATCATGAGTGGTCGCCCAGCTCAGGGTCTGTGGGGGGACCATCACCGTCTATGGCACATAAATTGTCTAGAGATGTTGGCAGTGTTTCAGCCCCTGAAACATTTCCTCCCAGACCTAAGGGGCCACCATGTTCTTGTCCAGACAGACAACACATCGGTGGTCTCTTATATCAACCATCAGGGGGGTCTGCGTTCTCGCCCGCTTTACAAACTGGCACGTCAGATCCTTCTATGGTCCCAGGGGAAAATTCTCTCTCTCAGAGCTATTTATCTCCCGGGGTATTTGAATCAGGGGGCAGACATCCTGTCGAGGCAGGGGCCGAGGCCCGGGAGTGGAGTCTTCACCCCGAGGTGGTGGAGCTCCTATGGGAACATTTCGGTCGTGCCGAGGTAGACCTATTTGCGTCCCGAGAGACATCACACCTTCCATTGTGGTTCTCTCTCAGCCAGCCAGCCCCACTGGGGTTGGACGCGATGGTACATCCGTGGCCGAGGTCACGTCTGTACGCTTTTCCCCCGATTGCTCTGCTTCCGGGAGTTCTGGAGAGGGTTCGCCGGGACGGGCTCAGTCTCCTGCTAATAGTCCCGTTCTGGCCGGCCCGAGTATGGTTTCGGACCTAGTGTCTCTCCTCGACGGCTCTCCCCTGGAGATACCGATCAGGAGAGATCTACTTTCTCAGGCGAGTGGGTCGATCCTTCACCCCCGCCCAGAACTATGGAGGCTGTGGGCTTGGCCTCTGAGGGGGCCCAGCTCATAGATTCTGGTCTCTCGACCGAGGTCGTTGAGACCATCCTCCAATCCAGAGCTCCTTCCACGAGGAAGTTATATGCCGCGAGGTGGAAACTTTTCACCTCTTGGTGTGGAGAGCGCCAGCAGGACCCAGTTAACTGCCCGGTTGGTACAGTGCTGGATTTCCTGCAGGACCGTCTCTCCACAGGGTTATCCCACTCTACACTGAAGGTGTATGTGGCGGCCTTAGCTGCTTACCACACTCCTTCAAGTGGAGGTTCCCTCAGGAGACACCCACTTATATCTCGCTTCCTTCGTGGCACCTTGAGGCTGAGGCCTGCAGTTCGCACGAGGGTACCAGCTTGGGACCTGGCCGTCGTCTTAGAAGGTCTCTCCCTAGCTCCTTTTGAGCCCATTGAGGAAGTTTCGGAAAAGTTTCTTACTCTAAAGACTATCCTTCTTCTCGCTATCTCATCTCTAAAAAGAATTGGAGATATTCAAGCACTTTCAGTGGCTCCCTCGTGCCTGGAATTTGCGCCTGGTATGGTTAAGGCCTTTCTCTGTCCGAGACCAGGTTATGTTCCTAAGGTACCAACTACTTTTGTTAGACCTATAGTTCTGCAGGCTTTCTGTCCTCCGACTTTTTTGACGTCAGACCAGGAGAAACTTAATTTGCTGTGCCCCGTTAGGGCTTTAGATGCGTATGTCCACAGAGCTGCCCTGTGGAGGAAATCGGAACAACTGTTCGTTTGCTTTGGGTCACCTAGGAAAGGGTGTCCTGCATCTAAACAAAGGATGAGCAAGTGGGTGGTCGAGGCCATCTCGCTCGCTTATGGTTCGGCCCATCAGCCTTCACCTTTGGCTGTAAGGGCTCATTCCACTAGGAGTATGGCTGCCTCTACAGCTCTTCTTTCAGGAGCTTCTCTTCAGGACGTTTGTGATGCGGCAGGCTGGTCCTCACCGTACACTTTCATCAGGTTATGTTCCCTTGACCTTAGCTCCACTCCCGGGGCTCAGGTTCTCTCGTCGGTTTGTGTCTCCTAATGACACACGACGGGGATTTGGTCGTATGGGGATGTGGGTATTACGTTCCCACTGCGATTACACGCAGCGGTAGTCCCTGAAGGGGAACGTCCCGGGTTACGTATGTAACCCTAGTTCCCCGAAGGGACGGACGCTGCGTGTCCTGCCATACTCTCGGCATCCCCTTGGGTCGCTTGCTTCAGTAACATTAGAAGCTGGCGGCTTGTGTATTCAGGGGAAATTTATAGCTTCCTGGTCGATGACGTCACTCGCCGTACGCTCATTCTCTCCATTGACTGATTTCATTCATTATTCAGACGTGCTACGCTGGGGGGCGTTCCCACTGCGATTACACGCAGCGTCCGTCCCTTCGGGGAACTAGGGTTACATACGTAACCCGGGACGTTTAGGCTCTGTTGTTAACTGAACCTCTAATATAATATGTTCCCAAATGAGAGCGTTCCCTGTATACAGTAGTTTACCGCATTAGTTGGGAGAGATTTTCCTTAAGAACTTATTGGTCACTGTAACGGCAGATATGATTCTGAATAATCAGCTATTGGTATCAACAGAGTAATGTAGTATTGGTGCATCTCTATTTAGAAATGATATTGTGCTATGAAGGACGCTCATACATCCCAGCAAGGACAAACAGACCATAAATTACCTTTAAATTACCAAAAATTATTTTGTTTTTTTGAGTGTGAAAATTACATCATCAGATAATCAAGCTGCCGAAAAAGCAAAATGATAAGAAAATGGACAAGCAAACATATATTTTTAATTGCACATTACATTCCACAGAGATTCATTCATGATGTAAATGTTTCTCAGCGTCAGGATTGCTAAGTATACGCAGTTACTACAGCTACTAGGCTACAATATAGTAAAGACTTACAACATATCACATATACAACAAAAAGACATATCACATATATGAGAGAGGGAAAGTTGGTTTTGATCATAAGATATTTTCAATTCCTTGATAAAATTCATACCCAGGCGATTGTTGGAATTTCACGACTAGAATTTCTTTTCAAATCTACAGATGAGGAACAAATGATTTCCAAGAAAGACAGCAAATATCTTTCCAAGAACAGAAGAGGCAGTGCTGTACGGGTTCCTGTTTCAGCCTGAATCTAGTGATCATCGTCTGGTTTCATTCTTTTCATAAAGAGTCATCATCCATGTCTTCATGCTGGCATCATGCATTTGACAGACAGAAACATTTACAGTTTACATTTACATCTGTACATTTTCTTTTTATTTCAGCCATTAGATTGTCTCAGTGCCATTCCTGCTTAATCATATTTGCTGTGAAAAGTCACTGTTACTGTCATGTTTAATACTCAACACTGCTCTCTTGTGTTCTCTATGTGAATTCCAACACACAAGGTCACATGATGTCATATGTTAAAAAACGATTCACCCCTTTATAATGGGAACATGTCTTACACTATAGCATTTCATTATTTAATGTTCTAATAATTTGAGTATTATTATTATTTAGATTATCTAGAGATTAACAGGAGTGGTAGCACGTAAAGCTCTAAGACTTGAAAATTCACACAGAAAATTGTCAGATTGTCAAAATGTCAGATTGAAAGAGATTTGTTTAGAGGGATCGAGACAGACTGCACACCATCAATGGACTTTATGTCGAACTGTTAGTTAAGACTAGTCATGATTGATAGTGTTGACTGGACAATCTGTGTCTGTTTATCCCCATTTACGCATGAAATATAACTGGAGGCACACAAATCAAACAAGCATTAATGTTGGAAATGTCTCCAGCTCCTTTATGAGCATACTTGAGGTCATTATAACACAATCATAATGTCCTAAACTGTTTGTTTAGATGTACTTTGATGTAATTACATCAAAATATAAGTACAATGTAAAAACATGTATATACACAATACATGCATTTTATCAAATTTAATTTAAATGTTAATATATATAGTTAAAGACACCTAGTTAGACACCTAATTAGGGACCACAATGGAAATAAGTCTTTGGGCTTTATTGTGTCATCCCTGACTATTTATGTATCTTTAATGACACAGAGTTTCATATTTTTATATTTAAGTGGTCAAATAAAATCAATCAATCAATAATATAAAGTGGTACTGAGAACAGTTGTGTTACATGTCATATAGACATTATTAACATAGTATTAACATTTTGAACTGAACTTCTTCTCTCGCACACACTTTGTTCTCTTATTGATTCCCGCCATGATGAGCTGAGCATGTCACACTGATACTGATGACACACATCTTACAATTTATTTATTTATTAGATGCTTTTATTCAAAGCAACTTACAAATGAGGAAAACACCATCCTAAGGAGGCAATGACACGAGAATATCGTCAACAGGCTAGAACAGAGAGAATTCAAAAGCATAAAAGAAGGTGTTTTTTTTAGTCCGCATATGAAATGAAGTGCTCACAGAGGAGATGAGCTTTCAGTTTCTTGTCAGGGATTTGTCTGTCCGTACAGGGTTGTAAAGATCAAGGAACAGTGAACGAGAACGCTCTTTTGTTCTGGTGTCTTCTGGAGGAGATGTAGACTGGGAAGAAGAGTGGAAGTAGGAGTGTGTTGTTGTTCTGTAGGTTTCTGGCTGGTCTGGTTGTGAAACATGTTCTCACTCCCAACTCGACACATACATGTTCAGGACCCCTCAGAGTCAATGTGGAACTCTTTTTGAACGTGCTGGTTCTCCATTGTGTTCAATGAGACACGATGCGCATCACAGATTTTATCGTCATGATGAAATTAGAAATATTGGGGTATAATTTTGCCATTATAACATATATGTTGGGGTATGATCTTCAATTGAATCAGCCACATTTAAAGAATAAACTCACTTCATTAAGTAAATTTATCTTGATTTAAGAATGTGTGGATCTTTGTACTGGGAAAACAAGGGAAAACATTTTTATTTTAGTGTCTTAAGTGGTTGAGAAGTGGTTAGGTGCATAAAAAAAAAAAAAGAGAAAGTTTATAGCCTAAAATCATTCCTACATTTACAAATGCATGAAAAGAATTATACATTATAAAAGGATATAAAAACGCTGGATGGAAACGGCAAGATTCTCATAAATTCAAAAAATGCTCACAAAAAACGCATGCACTCATTTGAGGCAAATAGCCTACATCTTTTATTTCACATAAACTACAATGGAAACACATTTTCACAACTCATGAATGATGGAGGTCATACATTTATTAAAAATGGTGACAGACTCAACCACTCAACCAGTCTGTGACCATTTTCAAGAAACGGCTGAAGACGCATGTTTTTTGGCAACACTTGATCCATTAATACTACTCTATTATCTTTAAAAAAAAGTACGTACTGCGTTCGATTAAACTGGGAAGGGTCATAGCACTTGCATATTGTTGTCCTGTTAGTTTCACTGCTTCTATTGTTCTCATTTGTAAGTTGCTCTGGATAAAAGCGCCTGCTAAATTATTAAATGTAAATGGAGGGAAAAAGAGCCAGAATGCAGCAATTTTACTGATATTTTGCATCAATTTCACAGGAAGTGAAGATTTCGTTTCTCTAGAACATGGGATGGAAGCGGCGCTTTATTTGCAAATGTTTGATGTGCACATTCCCATTAAAATTCCCATATTTGAATGGAAGCAAAGCTACATGCAACCACTAACAGCTAAAGTATGAATCAGCTGATATTCGACAACAGAACAGCATATGTTGTTTCTGTAAAACATTGCAAAACCCACTGCTACTCAGGTATCGAGCAGAAACAAAGCAACCTCAGCATCCGTTTTCAGGCCGGTGCTTGTCTGATCATAACTCTTCTTCTTCCAATTACACTGAACGAAATTATAAACGCAACACAAAGTCTGCCTGTTTCTCACAGGATTTCGTGAGAGTTTGATAGATGGACCTTGAAGGCGATCTAGGGGACATGTGCATCTCGAAGAAGGAAATACATTGAAAAATGGGGGCAAAAACAAATGTGTTGGGTTTAATTTTGTTCAGTGTATTATAATATGGTTTATGACGAGGTACACTGAAACTCAGTTCATTATTCAAATGATATGCATGAGGTGTGGTTGTAAAAACATTGTACTTTATGGTTAGGCTTAGTGTTACAATAAATGTCTATTGGGAATTTGGGTAAGGTGCAAGAGCCAAGAACAGTACAATCTGTTTGTGTCTGAATCTGTTTATATATATATATATATATATATATATACATACACACAGTATATACATACAGTATAATATAGCTATAATCATTTATGTATTCATTATTTATGTTTTATGTTTATTTATTTATTCTCTTTTTGAGCATAGACCTGAAAATTAAATTTCCTACTTAAACTGTCATAAATATTAAATGCTAATAGCACAGACTGCAGTTTGATCTCTTTTTAAAGAATACACATGTTAGATTATTGCTGAAGTGAAGAAAGGTGAACTTAAAAAAAAAAAGTAATAGAAGTGTTTATTGTTATGAAAAAATGCACAGAAATAGAATTACATTTTTTTATATGAAATATATATTTCCCAAAGCGTTTTACTCTAAAACTGCAAGGTTTGACACTCATGCTTTCCCAATCATTGTTAAATGTAATTTTCATATTCATCTGTTCAAACATGATTTCATTATATGTCTCATCGAGTAGTTTGTTCTTTATGTTTTGAATTTATTGTAGTAAGTAGAAGTACCCATAATACCTTAAACTGACTAGAATTGCAACTGTTCACAGCAGAAACCCAATGAAACCACACATATCTAGGCCTGTCGCGATTAAAGTTTGTTTACATAATATATGTGTGTGTACTGTGTATAATTATTTTGTATATATAAATAAACACACATGCTTGTATACATTTGCATTTATATACTGTATATATATTTATATATAATTTATATTATATACAAATACATATTTTATATATAATTAACACATTTGTCTTATATGTAATCATGCATATATGTGTATTTATATATACAAAATAATTATACACAGTACACACACACATATATTATGTAAACACAAACTTTTATTTTGGATGCGATTAATCGCGATTATTTGTTGCCAATGCACTTATTATATTATATTAAATTATATTATTTTTACAGCATTTGGGCCAATTTTATTCTAATGTTTGTTATTATATTATATGTATCCAAGTAGAAACACAGCATATTAGACTCATGCTGGGTTCAGACTACACAGTATTTTTGTCTGTTATAATAGTCATTGTGTCAGATTATGAGATTTTGACTCCTAAATTCTCATTGTGTCGTGGAGAAGAAACCATAGACAGTAAAAGAAATGGACACAGCGACCCCATTGATTTCAACGGAGAAAAATTGAAGCCCGTTAAAAGCTGATCGCCAGGGTTACTGTGCAGGCTCAAACTGAGCTTGACAACGTAGAGGTCACGCGAGCAACCTGTCTGTCTACTAGTCGTTGTCGCTGAGAAATCTGAATCATTTCCTTCCGAATCTCACAGAGACGGAGAGCGTGAGTATTAGCTGTCCGTGAGCTAGCAGCAGGATCAACTTTATGACTCTCTATGGGCTTTTCCATTGACTTTATCGGACTTTATGCCTCCACGTCCTTCTGATTGCCTGGGAGCTTCTCCTCCTGTCTATAATTTCTCTAATGTGCGACGGAGAGTCGAGTGGTTATGGTGCAATGGTTAGCCTATTTTTACAAAATCTGCTTCTACTGGGCCATAACGTAAGATACAAAGTAATGGAGTCTTTTATACATTGTTGTTTCTTTAGAAATAAACAATGGACAAATGGAGTCTTTAAACATTTCCGATGTAAAGTTATTCGCTGTCAAAGTGACACCAAAATGAATGGGAGTCGATGGAATGCTAACAGCAGGTGATGGTCCGCTACAATGGCGGCGCTCAGGCAGGCTTCAGTGTCCGGCTGATGGATTACCCCCTTGGGAAGAAACATGTCAGACTACACGTTGCTTCCTGACCAATCATCACTCAGCATATTTAACGACATGCGTGATGTCATCGAAAAGGCGGTTCTTCTAGTGAGTGACTTCCAGAAACAAGAGCATAAACAAACAATGGTTGTATTAGTGTAATGCTAATTCCAGCACTCACTGAATTGCTAAAGCTCCTCTTTCGTTCGCCAGCATTTATCTTATTTCACTCGTCCGTGAGGAAACACGATAAAGCGATCGATTCTCGAGTCCCGATGCCCATTGTTAGGGCTGTACGATTATCATAATTGTCGATTATCCCTTGAAATTGTAATTGCGATTATTAATTACGATTATCACAATTTACATTGAATGTTACATGTTTTGAATAGCTTTAAACTCGTTTGGCCATGCATGGGACCCACATTTCCCCGTGTCATCAAACCGTATTATAATACATTTGTTTTACACAAAGATTGTTCACACACACACACACACCCACACACACACAAGTACTATACAACTTTACTTAACATAGCCTACACATAAATTGTAAGAATATGACTATTCTGATGAATACTGATGAATAAACAGTAGGCCTATGAGGTTAAAGGGTTGCTTCACCCAAAAATGAAAATTCTGTCAGTAATCACTCACCCTCATGTTGTTCCAACCCCGTAAGACTTTAGTTCATCTTCGGAACACGAATTAAGATATTTTTGATTAAATCTGAGAGCTGGATCACTCCTCCATAGGCTTCTAAGGGATTGAAACTGGTTCTCCCGAAAAGTTATTAAAGACATTGTTAAAATAGTCCAAGTGACTACAGTGGCACAATCTTCAGTTTACTAAGCGACGAGAATACTTTTTGTGCGCAAAAACAAACAAAAATGACGACTTTATTTCAACTATTCATTTCCATCTCTGTTGGCCTCTAGTCCGTTAACGTAGTGTGATAGCGTAGGGCTACGTCACACGTAGGGTCCCTATTGGCCGACGCTGGTCATGTGTGTGATGCGTGTGTCGTCCACCACAGAAGCGATACGCAGTTTTACTACGTGAACTCAGTCGAGGCCCAACGAGAAGGAAATTAATAGTTGAATAAAGTCGATATTTTAGGTTTTTTTTGCGCACAAAAAGTACTCTCGTCGCTTAATAAACTTAATATTGAGCCACTGTAGTCATTTGGACTATTTTTACGATGTCTTTAATAACTTTTCGGGGGAACAAGTTTCAATCCCTTAGAAGCCTATGGAGGAGTGATCCAGCTCTCAGATTTAATAAAAAATATCGTGATCTGAAGATGAACGAAAGTCTTACGGGGTTGGAACAACATGAGGGTGAGTAATTACTGACAGAATTTTCATTTTTGGGTGAACTAACCCTTTAAGCTATTAAATAGCAGTCTCAAACTATTTTTTTAATCCAATGTTGGTATGAGCCACCTGTCATTTAAAAATATACAAAATAACACAAAGTGACAATTTTGAACACGATTAGAAATTCGATTAATAGTGCAGCCCTACCATCGTGGTTTACAAATCACCACGTCTAAAGGATCATGTGTAGTCTGAACCCAGCGCTGTAAGTGATATTATGAGCAACAATTTATTCAATCATTAGTCAGCACCAAATTCATGATCGTGTCAGGCCTACATGTAGGGTTTGGAGACCACATGATATCAAGAAATGTTGCAACGAATAAAGCAGACAGACAGACTTCAGCACATCATATAGCTTTAACCCAGCACATGTACTCGTGCCACAGATGAAACATCACACACACTGCTCACTGCTTTTTCATGCTCCTCTGGGAATTTATTAAGTGCTTGTTTTTTTATTTGTTTTTTTTTTTTTCATTTTTTCTTCCATTTCATTTGTATCACTTGCGCTCCCGTCTGGAATCGTGGTATGGACAGGGAAGCTACAAGAGTCAGTTCATGTTCTCAGGCTAGAAAATCATTTACATCACAATATTTTTTTGTTTGTTTTACTGACTTTGAGACCACAAACATTCCAGCAACACACTCTAGGGTAGATGAGAAACAATCAGAAAGCTTGACTTTTTGCATAGTATTAAATGAACAAAGACATTGAGTTTTTTATTTACAATTATTGTATAGATTATAAAATTCATAAAAACAAGATGGATGAACACTTTTCATTTACCCATAAATTGCTAGTGCGCCAAAAGTACCAGTGGCGTCATATGCTCTTTGTTCCACAAAACGCATGCTGCTAAGTACAGTACATAGAAGCTGATGTATTGCAAGAAATATTATTATTCGTGATTATTCGAATGCTGTCATCCTTCCGATTTATTGGTTAAACATTTTAAACTGCATCCGTTATTTGGCCCGTCAACACAGGGCGCAGAACTAAACTGAACTGAACTGAACTGAAGTGGCCAGTCATACCGTAAAAGATCTCGTCTGGAGTCATTGCAGTCCACACACACGTCAGACAAACTTTCAACGCGTCAGAGGCGATTCTTTTGGTCAGTGTACAACAGTTGTGAGAATGGCTGTGAATGAGGCTTTGAAACACGTTAAAGGGATAGTTCACCCAAAAACAAACAGTTCATATTTACTGATAGACTCGCATCAGTTTTCAGAACTGGAACAGGAGAGCTATGGGGGAAATGTGTGAATATTTTCAGTAAAGACTTCATTTCAATCTTCTGTATGGTTTGACTTCAGAAGACTATATAGTGCAGAAGTCGTGCAGACGAACCAAATGATGACAGAATTGTCATTTTTAGGTGACCTATCCCGTTAACATGATAAAGGGTAAAAGATTTCTGGAAAAAAAAGAAAGTTTTTTTGTATATTTCTCTCATTGAGTATGCCTGAGCTAACGGTTAAAGCTTGTTGCACCTTATCTTGATGAGGAAAATCGTCACACACACAAAAAAAAAAAAGTCAAAATTTGGCGAAAAATGAGTTGCATATTAAGTGTATGACATCATGCCTTTCCAATAATTGCAAAGAATATTAATGAATACATGGGTGACTTTATAAGTGTGCCTTCTGGTAGACGCCCATTTGTCCTTTAATTCTAGAGTACAATAAATAGTTTAAGACTAGTGAATACTGTTGAGATGCTAGAGTATATTTACTGACTGCAGGAAGACAAGCTTGATTTGAACACAGAAGCACATCTAAATTTACACCACAGAAATTCATTCATATCCGGATAGTGCAGAAAAGGATCATAAGTGTGTGTGTGTGTGTGTGTGTGTGTGTGTATTTTTTGTTGCTGTTGTTGGTTTGGGTTTTTCTCTTTCTTTTAAGACAAGAGTCAAAAGCAACATTCCTTATTGGTTTTGTTTCGTTACATTACATAATTCAGTTGTTCAAAGTGTCATCAGCTCGGGAGCTGGGCTCATTTCCTTCAACCAAAAGAAATCTACAAATTAAATGTCAAAAAAGAAGAATAAACACAATAGATCACAATATTTGAACACAATTTTGATTTTCATACAGAGATGCCAAATATAACTTAGTTTACACGTTTCCAACAAAAAACCCATCGCAGCTTTCGATGGTCACACCGAACTGAAACTATTTTTATGTTAAATAGTATATACTTCTAATGAAGATATTTAAACCCAACCTGATATATATATATATATATGCCCACATTTGAGGCTGACCACAAGTTCATTGCAAGCGTTGACTTCGACGAAACCTTCAAATCCAGCAGAACCGATTGGATTTTCTCGGGGGCCGTTCAGAGCCGTCGATCCCGACACTCGACTTTAATACTACGATGCCACATTAATGATATATCCCACTATATTTTGGTTTCTTTTGTTATCTTCTAAAAATATCTACATTATTTGACAAAATAGCAGGCAAGTCCAGCGCACAATTGGTAATAAAACACCTAGAGTCCGATATTACAGGAGTACTGAACAACGTGAGCTGTTCCAACTACGTCTGCTGCGTGGTTTTGAACCCTACAAAGAAACCAGGACGTATCTACAAGTTTTGTAAACAAATTACATTCTCTTTAGGACATAAATAAGTTAAAGTAGTTATTGAAGCAGAACAAGGCAACATGCCAACAAATAAAGATAAACTCTGTAAATATATATTTATAATATGTCTATAAATATATATGTACGCTTAATAAATTCTAATTTCCATGGGTTTCTCTTTTCCGACAGGTGCAAATCTACTGTGCAAGTTGAGCCCTGCGACCTGGATACACCTTAATCAATAACCAAATAAATCTATACAATTAGATACATGCCACACACAATACTCACAGATCAGTGAATCAGATAAGCTGTCGTAAAATAGCAGTCCACCGCACGTCCCACCAAATCAAATCAAACCGTTTAAATAAAAATAAAGGTTTCCGAATAAAAACCTGGGTAATGTACATTCATGCAGGAGCAACGATAATAGCTGAATTTGATTTAAATTACTCGTAATAGTCTGTCGTTTCCTCAGGAAATGGGAGCGCTGTGCCTGCGCTCGTGGTTTCTTGTATAGTTTCTCGAGTCACTCCGCGATCATCCGAGTCAGTCGTGCGTTCAATAAAAGAAAGTGGCGCGACCACGCCTTCAGTCAACAGTTTGCATGCACTCCGGAGTGCTTCTAAACGTAGAGTTTAAGATGATTATGGAGATCTCATGGCTAAAGCGATGTCTCCAGACTATGAAGCGGGCTCCCGGGACTGGAGGAAGCAGCAGATTTACTCGTGTCGGTTGTCAGGTTTATACCGCTATCGATGGCGTTGTTGTTCTTGTTGGGAGACGTGGGCTGGCTGGAGTTCTTCCTGGCTGCCTCGTCGTCAATGTCGATGTCGTCTATAAGAGGAATGTGAGGTGTGGAGTCCTCTATTCTAAACTCTGGATGAGTCATGAAATTGTGGATGGAGGTTCTGGATTCGGGTTTTTCCAAGCCTTCGTAGAGCGAGCTACGAAATGCGTTCACAACACGTATCTGCGTGAGGAAAGAGATCAGTGTTAAACGGTTGTAACGTGAGTTGGAAAACCCCCCGTCAGAAAGGAGGGACACCCGTGGAGAACATTTGGAAAACATCTGTAATTCACTTACTCTGCCGTGCACTGAGACGGTTTAAGGATTGCATTGAAAAGAACGCAACTTAAACTCATGATAAAGAAAACATGGGCAATGCTCTTATGTCCCGTTCAGTACACAATACAGTATACAGTATTAGGTCCAATGTGTTGTATACCTAGAGACAAGCATTGTTAATTCAACAAAAATAAAAAGTTAAAAACAAAGGAAAAACAAAACATCATGCAAGTTGAAAACATCTCGTGGAAAGTTGGTAAGAGGAATAGATTAGATAAATACAGGATGAGTTTCAAGGTAAACACAAAGTCAAAGCCAAAGAAAAAAAAAGAAAGAGTAGAAGTCTACAGAGAGTCAACCGAGAATGACGGGAACAGGAGATCCTATGCTTCAAGAGCATAGAGTCACAACACGATGATGGAAGCAAACCAAAAGCTTGGCAAGCCAACTCAACGACTACACACAACATGCAACTCGGGACAACACCATATGGAGATGAACACAGGCACACAGACTATGGAATAAGAAAAGACGAGAACAAACAAAGGTCTGTTCTTTTAAAAACTCCATGCGTCTCTGTGTAAACACTCAAGTATAGGCCGAAAAGTTTTTTTGAGGTTCACAGAAGAAAAAAAAAAAAAAAAAAAGAGAATCCCTTAAGTTATTACTGTGGAATTAAAACTTTATAGAAGTAGTTTAATAATTGGGAGTATCTATATTCCCCTTCAAAGGTTTACAATAACAAATAAACTTTCAGAAAAACACAGTACAATAATCTAAACTACCTAAGAATACGGTCTAAGGTCCTGTTCCACAACCTAGTGAGCAACCTATCTAAACAACATCATTCAAGTCAAATTCTAAGGCACCATTGCATGTGTCCTTCACTGATAAAGCAACCCCAGAAAATATTCTCAGTGGACTGGGTTAAGATTACTTTTTTTTTTGTCTGTTAGCAAAACAAAGATGAAAAGTTCAGTCTAATTAAAATAGACAAGACTACTTAGAGTATCAGCTTAGTAACATGCTATCGTCAGTCTAGCATTGTGATCTATTCTTCGATTCAAGTGAGGAATCAGCGTTCGCTGTAGAGTGTTTCATATCCGTCACTTATACGGTTTTATTTGGCTTAGGATTCTGCCTTAAGGCAGGGATGTCCAATCCTGCTCCTGGATGGCTACTGACCCACAGAGTTTAGCTCTAACCCCAATTAAACACATTTAATCAGGGTCTTCAGAAGAATAAACTTCAAGGCAAGTGTTTTTTGGAGCTAAACTTTCCAGGGCATTGGCCCTCCAAGAGTAGGACCGGACATCCTTAAGGGATGTTCACAAGAGAGGCTTTCACACCGGAGAAACGTTTTCATAGTTCCTACAGTCTCGCGTAGCCAGACCATCTGACTGACGGCAGACTCCATAGCAGCTTTCATTGGCCAAGGACTAAGGCTAAATTAGCTCCTACTTCAGAGTAGGGTCTAACCCAGGACATTGGGAACTACCAGCGTAAGTTTACATTGATTGGACGAATGCGTCCGAAACACCGGCAGCCACCATTTTGAAAAAGCTGTGTAAACAAACAGTTTATAGCCTATATATTTATAGCCTGGTTAAAACCAGACCATTCTCAGTTGTAACTGAGTTAGGGTTTGGCAAAGCGTCATAGACAAATCATTTCCAGAGGGGCATCACCAACGGACGTCGCGGATAGACCTAAAACCAATCAGAGCGATGAAGGATATGACGTATGCAGAGCAACGGAGAAACATCTCCCGAGTGTTGATCTTTGCTCGGTTTTTAACAAAAAGGAAACGTTCAAATCGCTTAAAACAGACGCGATAGCTGATTCGAACGAGTGATGTTCAACGGCGGCATCCATCTTTGTAATGTAGGCTACAAAATCTGCTTCAAAATCCCAGCGCTGTTGTCATCGTGTAAAGCCCACCCCAACGTTTCTGATTGGTGCCTCGATTTCGGCGGACTGGAAATGGGCTTGAATGAGCTCTTTGCCAGACTAACTTTCAGAGCAAATCTAAATTTGCTGGAAGTTGTCTGGGTTTTCTCAGGCTAACATATTTAAGCAACGAACATGGAAAACAGCAAAAGATGGACCGACGCCGAAGTCCAGGCCCTTCTAAACCTTTTACACTAAGGAGGAAATCCAAAGTGACTTTGAAGGGAACAAGCAAAACACGAATATGTTCTAGTCCTAGCGACATTATGTATTAACCACATGGGAAATGAAATAATACATGTTTGTATACCGTTTACTTTGTTTATTTAACAGTTATAATGATGTATTGGATAGGACTGTTAAACAGATCGTAAACTAATGAAGACATAGAATGGGAGCGCTGTGTGCTCAGGCTGGCCTTCTCAGCTCCGTCAAAATAAAAGTCCCGCACAACAAAAAGAGTGGCAGGGTTCCTACTGGCGGTGCGAATGAAACCAGGAAAATGTCCCTAAGGGAAAAGATCTCGAGGGACCACCATGATGGCTAGTTCCTATAATTACCCGGTGTGAAAGCCCCTAAGGACTGTAAAAAAAAAATTTAGGTCTCTAATTCTCTGTACTGTTGATTAGTATTAAACGTTCCTACTCAAATTATATCCCTGCATCTATAAACTGATAGCAGTTACTGGGCTCTCCTCCCATCACCTCCCAATTGAAAATGGCCATTTATTCACTGTCCATGTGAACATCCCGTTAGAAGGGAGCTGCCTAAGAAAACGAATGGAGAGGGTTCCGCTAGGGTTTGGAACAGAGCGTCTATGATAACACCAACTACTGACATGCTAAGTATACCAGCCAGCATTTCATGGTGGGGCCAATGTAGGCACAATATGTGCTTAAGATATGGGGCTATACATGGGTTTTTCCATTGGTTCCATGCTGGCCCTATTGAAATAAGCCCCAGTATGGGCCACACATGGGTTTTTCCATTGGTTCCATGCTGATTCTATTGGAATTATCCCCAGTATGGGCCCTACATGGGTTTGTCCATGGGTTTGTCCATGCTGGGCCATATTGGAATTAACCCCAGTATGGGCCACACATGGGTTTTTCCATGGGGTCCATGCTGGCCCTATTGGAATTAGTTTAGTTAGTATATTGTGGCTAATTCAGATAGGGCCGACATGGAACCCATGGACAAACCCATGTAGGGCCCATAACTGAAGCCCATTTCATGCCTACATTGGCCCCACCATTAAATGATTGCTGGAATAAAATTATCAAAATCCTACATCAATCAATCAACAAACTCGATTCTAACCTTTTCTCCTGTAGAACACTGCACACTTCAATTGAGCTAAGAGCAAACTTATAAAGCCAACACAAACTGGTCTGAATGACAGATGAAAACAAATGTCGGAAGGAATCACATAGATGAAGACTGGCCTAACGTTTAGTGAGATTCTGCAACTGTCAGCATCACACAGCAGACTACATGACCAACAGAGTAAAGCCATGAGACATAATGGGTCGCTGTGGGCTCGGATCTACATCAAACAGACGACAAATAAGACAAGACTATGGGGAGGAAGCGCCACTCTCTTCACGCGTCTCCGTATCTGTGTGGAGAGAAAAAAGGAACAAAACAGCCTCCCGTGATCAATAGAGTAACTTCAACAAAGCAACCTAGAGCATTTTGTAGAACATGTCAGGCTTAAGCTGAGTGGGGAATGGTACCGTTGGCTATACTTGAATGTTTACCCAGCCTGGTGAGTTTGTTGGTGGAATATTAGTTCACATCAATTTTGCGACGGACAATGGAGGGACTCACAACCTGAAATTCACTTCGTAGGCTGCACCCTTAGTCCAGGGCTCTTAGCACTCTGGGGAAAACAAACACATGGTACATTGAAACATATGTTCTTCTGAGAAGTGGGTTAAAGATGATCTGATAAACTGACATGAAGAGCAAGAGGAAATCAGAAGCAAAGCAGATTTCAGGGATGCCCTTTGACAATTACGCTAATCGTCTATGTCTAATAAGAAACTGTTAGAGAGCTCTGGTGTCATGCCCAATCCCTTTTGGACCTTAAGGGTATCTATTTGTAATTCCTGATCAGAAATGTCTGTCAGATCTTTCTGCTGTAGCTGTTAGAGCCAGACTTGTGTCCAGTGTCCATATCCAAAAAATTATGTATAAACTAGTATAACATGTTATCAACAAATGAAAGGAAACAGCACACTAAAATGTCTACTAAATGTCTTTATACTGCAAACAAAAGTGTTCATAATTTTTGTCCAAGGCCAAGTAATCCTGCATTCACACCAAATCATGTCTTGTACATTTTAAGCTGTTTTATTACAGCTCATAACGTGGTGTGTGCTTTGTTTTTCATGCAATTTATTTTGTGAGAGCATATAGAGGTGAACATATGTAGTGATGGAGGCTTTTGTTGTCAATAACAGCCGTACATTGATCCATTTTGGTGTTGCCATAGAAACAAATGAGTCAGTGAATGTGTATAGCTCTGAGAAGCCGTTTTCTCATAATTATGGTAATCCTGACACAACATTAAAGGGATAGTTCACTTTGAAATACATTTTTGGTATGTTTTAGCTTACCTCAAGGGCATCCAAGATGTAGATGTCTTTGTTTCCGTTTCAATTTTGATATTTTTAGGTCAAACCGTTCTTGTCTGTCAGTCATATAATGCAGGTCTATGGTCACCACCTCAAAGAGCATGCACAGAGAAGTCCAAATTAAACATGATTTAATGACTCGTAAATGTAAGTACACATTGATGGCCTAAGACACGAACAGTATTTATATAGTTTTTACCTCTTGAAACCACAGCTGCGTCCTCAGATCACTTGGACGTGGCTGTGGTTACAAGAGGTAAAAACGATATAAATACTGTTAGTTTTCTCACACAAACCGCTCGTTTCGTGTCTTAGGCCATCAATGTGTACTTACATTTACGAGTCATTAAATCATGTTTAATTTAGACTTCTCTGTGCATGCTCTTCGAGGTGGTGACCATAGACCTGCATTATATGACTGACAGACAAGAACGGTTTGACCTAAAAATATCAAAATTTAAACTACTGCGGAAACAAAGACACCTACATCTTGGATGCCCTTGTGGTAAGCTAAAACATACCAAAAATTTATTTCAAAGTGGACTATCCCTTTAATGCAGCATAATATTTGCAACAGATTGTAGAGAAAAGCTTCTTTCTAGAATCTGTGCTGCAGAGCTGCTTCCCTGTAATGCCTTTTTCATGACATTTACTGTTTAATGATCAGTCTAAAACAAGGGTGCCCAATCTTGTAACTAGATTTCTAGGCTGTGTCCAAAATCTCTCTATTTGAGGGAACAGCCATTTGTAGTGGTTTCAGAAACCATAGTGGATGTTATCAACTGCACTCATTCAATCCCACAATAACGAATGTACAACCAATGTATGCTCATCAGCTAGAGCATACCCATAATGCACTGTGAGGGTCCGTATTGAATGAATTCCCGCGTTTGACCAGAAGATGGCGTAACATCATACACGTAGAAATTATTTTTTTATTGATTATTTAATTGTTTAATGTGGGTATATACATAGTTTTGTGACATAGTTCAAGATAAATCTTTTCATTATTACTGGAGCCAATTTCCAAAGTTATTAAAGTTATTATTAAACCCCAAGCACAAACTATGGAAAAGCGGAAGCCCTTCCGGCGCAATCAGTGTCCAAATTCACTCACTCCTTCAAGTGGACTATATTAGTGGACTAATGTAGGGAATAGTGAACGAGGGTATATGGGGCGACAGTCCTACCTTCCTGCAAAGTTTAGCTCCAACCATGATTAAACACACACAGCTAAATAAGATGTTCAGGAGCACTTGATAATTACAGATCAGGGTTGGATCTGAACTCTGCAGGTAAGTAGATCTCCAAGGACAGGATTGGGCACCATTGGTTTAAAAGGTATTACTTTGCTTTTTTTACTGACATACATTAAACACTCTAAAAAATGCTGGGTTGTTTCAACCCAAATTTGTGTCAAATATGGACAAACCCAACCGTTGGGTTAAAAATGAAAATTTAAAAATGTAACCCAACGGTTGGGTTTGTTCATATTTGACCCAAATTTGGTTTGAAACAATCCAGCATTTTTTTTAGAGGGGGCCACGTGTTTTGTGGTATCCAAAGTTGCCACTGTTTCAAATATCTTGGCTTTTTTATTTATTTATTCATAGACCTGTTTTCTGATTTGATTGACAGTTCTGTGCTCGTCATTGTGATTGGCCCACTTCAGGTCCAAGGGCATCCCTGACAAACACCCAAAGAAGAGTGTCACTCACGCCCAGAGGGAGCAGCAGCAGTGCTGGTAGGAGAGGAAAGAGCATTGCACAAGGACATGTGACTAGGACTAGAAACATTGGTTACATCCTGATTTTGACTGGTGGTGGAGGACTGGCGTCTCAAAGCCCCCTGAACTGAAGTCCCGCTCTTGAACGTGTTCACTACCTCGATCTGCAGGAAGGGGGAGAGAAATACACGGAGCACAGCGCGTCAAAGACGTGACCAATGCTTCATCACATGGACATGGTTTAGAAGACTATGACAGGCCCTCATCACACATTAAACACTTCATCTGAAATTAGCACTGAGGCTTTGATGGCTTTAGAAAAGTCCTCCTCGTTGCTGATGATGATGAACGCCTTCACCTTCAACAGTCTCACCGCAGGACTGCATCATTACGCCTAGGAGAGCACTGTTATCATATCACATACATTTAACAGGCATTGCAATTCACCGTAAATGATTTGCATGCCCCTACTGAACTCCAGCATGCAGGTTGTCACATGCGGTGCATTATACAACAGTTAGTGATCCTCTAATCTTATTGGGCAAACGGCTGATATGTAGAATAAGGATATTTTTCTGTTCACTGGATTTTTTGCCTGCGAGGAGCATGTTTGGAAAACATTGCAGAATTTTTTTTTTTTGTTTTTTTTTTTGGACTGAGCAGGTTTGTTGAAAAAAAAAAAATGCTTAAAATTAATGTCCCCCTGTCGTCAATTATTTTATCCCTTAAAACTCATGTTTGATCACCAAAATTTTATATTTAAATGTTTAACTTATCATGCCTTAGCTAGAATGTAACTTAACACCCTTCCCTCATTTAATATACGCGGTTCTATGAATATGCAAGTGAGCCCCGCCTCCACTCACTCACGCAGCGAGATCCACACGTTGATGATCACACGTTGATCTGGGGTGTGTTTCCCGTACAATGCTGTAACAATGCATGGTAGTGTAACACTACTATAGTACGATGCATCGTTGAAGTAATCGACTAGCTAATCACGACTGTTTCCCGAAATCATATTGTCGCAAATTGCTCGTTCAACCACGTTTGTTAATGATGTCACGCAGGTGGTGGAGTAATAACTACTTGAGATCGAATTAAAGCTAGATGTTTTACTATAAATTACAGACTGAGGAATATTTCAAATTTTTCTCAGTTATTTTGCTTTATTTCCAGATTCAATCATAGACTCGTTCACACATGCACTCTTCAAAAACGATGCTTTAAATCTCTTGACAAACTAAAAGACGTAAATGACATTTGTTTGTATTCTGAATAAAAGATACCGATTGTACTGAATGTCAGCTTGCTTATTTTGCTCAAGATCAGGATTTATTGAGTCCACATGTCATGCAACTCTGCTTCTAACCACAGGTCGAGATCTGTCGTTACAAACACACAACTCTGCGATGCTGTTTGCAAATGTTCATTAGAACGATGGTTTCGGGAAACACCGACTTGTTGAACTGCTGATAACGACAGAACTTGCGACTATAGTTGGCTAACGATGCTTTCGGGAAACGCACCCCAGATTGGTCAAAAAGTAGTTTGTGACGTCAGAAACACCAGCGATTTCAAACCATATTTTTGAGACTGTCTTTGGTTCACTGCAGTTTTAAGGAGAAAATACTCAGCAATCCTGTCGACTTATGAATTTACACATGGTTTGTCTTAAAGCATATTAATAACACCACATAGACATAAACAACATGAAAAGCTGGATTTTTTTTTATCACAGGGGGACTTTAAAATAGTAGTTGGTCATTATGCAACAATAAATGTTTCAAACAGTGCTATGCTACATTGTCACATGACCTCATTCCGTTACATGTGAGTGGTGTGTAGCTTTTGTCTTTGAAATCATAATTTATACTTTCGATTAGAACTGTACTGAGATTTACACTGCTATTTAGATCTAAAACTCTGACTTCGGTGACTATTCAGTTGGAATAGGACTGTTTTTCATGAAAGGTGTACCGACAGCACATGATTTATGCAACAGAACAAAAGACTCGCGATCAGCGCTGATGTTTGTGCCAGTAATGCCAGAGTTTGGCAGGGCTGAGCTGCGGTTCAACCTCCGGACGATCTAAATCTGACTATAAAACACTGCCAGCCGTGCAGATGGTTGAATCTCAAGTACGTAATTACAAACACAATTGATGTACAAGCATAAGTATGGTTACTTCCTACAGATGCCATTTCAGTTTTAGAATTCATGCTGAATATTTCAGACAGTCGTAACTTTCCAAAGATGATCAGCGGTTGTCTAACCTGAGTCTGGATTCTGTTGAGGCCTCTGAACCAGAGGATCTGTCCTCGTCGCAACTCTCTCTCGGTGTAGTCGATCTCCTCCTGGTCCTCGTTCATCTCCTCCTCGGCCGTCATCTCATGCTTCTGCGTCAGGCGACCAGCCCCTTTGAGGAACCTCAGCTTGCTGTTCGGGATAGTTGATATAACCTGACCAAGAGCGAAGATGTGCATGACAGAGTTTAGAACAGGACAGCAACGTAAAAACAAGAAACTGCATCTTGATAGAGAGATAGATAGATAGATAGATAGAGAGAGAGAGAGAGAGAGAGAGATATAGCTATATATAGATAGATAGATAGAGAGAGATATATAGCTATATATAGATATAGAGAGAGATAGATAGATAGAGAGATATAGCTATATATACATATATATATAGAGAGAGATAGATAGATAGATAGATAGATAGATAGATAGATAGATAGATAGATAGATAGATAGATAGATAGATAGATAGATAGATAGATGGATGTTCCAATGGCCCAAAAAAAAAAAGTAAAAATGCTACAACGTGCATTAAAATAAAACACTTTTAAGCACAGGGTAATTGGCGGCATATAAATACAGTTATTCCACATTATAAATAAATACTATTATTGCAACAACCCAGTTCACATGAGGCTCTGCATTTATATTCAGTGAGAAATGGTGGTTAAAGGATTAATTTGAGTTCAGGAGTCGGAGAGCTTGTGTGAAGAAAAGAAAAAGCTCATAGATTGTGTAAACACCTGTAACCGTATATCTGTGCTGGTAAAAAGATTAGAAATAATATTTAACAGTATTACCTGTCCCCAGACCAGCTCTCCCAGCCCAAGGAAAACACACCACATCCACTTCTCCAGGTCCAGCGGAGAACAACTGAACGGCTTCCCTCCAAACTGAATAATAACAATCTAAAAAGCAAATGTTAAAATGGAACTGTGTAGAACTAATAAAGTGGTGTGGAGAAGTATATTTATAACTGTAGGAGAGAGCGGGGCACAACCTTTTTGACTTTCTCGGTTTGTGTAAATTAACATTTACAAAGAGAACATTCAGTAACTTGAACAATGGAAACTTGAACAAAACATGTTTTGTTAGCTGGAAACAATTAACGGCAATTTGTCTGAAAAACCTATTTGAACAAAAGAGACGCTGGTACCTGGATGGCGAAAGTGCCGAGGACAATGGAGCAGAAGATGGGATTTCTGAAAATGCCTTCAAACACGTTTCTCTCTCCGTGGATCTTGCGGGCGTTGATCTCGTTGAAGAGCTGCATCATCACGAAGGTGTTGAAGATGATGGTGTAGTGCTCAGATGGAGGAGAATGAAGCGGCGCGTGCCTGCCACTGTCGATGTCAAAGATCTGCTCACCTGGACACAACACAAGACACTAGCTATACACAATCTGCACTTCCTATATGAACGTATGTGCGTTCACAGCATGTCGGAATTACTGTGATTACGAGATTCTGATTTGTAAAAAGTGTAACTTCCTTGTAGAACTCTTAAAGGAATAGTTCACTTCAAAATGAAAATTCTGTCATCATTTACTCGCCCTCAATTTTGATCTTGTGCCAAACACAAAGGAAGATATGTCGAAGAATGTCGAGAACCAAACAGTTGGACCCCATTGACTTCCATAGTATTTTTTTACTGGACAGTCTCGTTGCCGACATTCGTCAAAATATTTTCTTTTGTGTTCAGCAGAAGAAAGACATTCAAACAGGATTGAAACATTTTGAAGTGAACTATTCCTTTAAAAAAAAAAAATTTTTTATCGGATGAATATCTGAACATACGATATATCAAAAGAATAGAGAATAGAGTAGAAGGTCACGGGTTGTCATTTCGTCGAGGTTCTGACAAAATGTTAATGGTTGTAGTCTATTTAAAATGATAAATGAATCTGAATAAATTCTAAAAATAAACTGTTTTGAATGAATGATTCAATGACTCACTCATAAACACTTGTTTCATTACTGGATGAATCAGCGTTTTTGAACAAATCTCTTGAATGAATGATTCAATGAATGATTGAATGACTCACTCATAAAGACTTCACTAGTTTCATTACTGGATGAATCAGTGTTTTTGAACAAATCTTCTGAATGAATGATTCAATGACAAATACATTTTAATTGTAACTTGTCGCCACCTACTGGTGTGACGATGTTTGATACAATTACGTTATTTGAAGCGTCAAGTTACTTTCAAAAGGTGATCTGCTCTATTTTGACCTTTACCGTAGACATCAGTGTTCATATCTATATATCTATAAACTTGTATCTCAGTACTTACGTGATAATCTGAATTATTGTAAGACAGAATTAATGATACACTTTTCCTGTCATTTTGGAAAGAGATTGTGTGGGTGATTGAATCGAGATCGCAATCTTTTACAGATTAATCGCGCAGCTTTACTTCACATGCTCCTATAACGCAACTTACCCGCAAACAGCAGCGTGAAGATGATGGTGAGCTGGTACACACCGTGGCCCAGTATGTTCTTGGTCATGGTACTGGAGATCAGGGGTTTGTTTCGGCCGTAGGGTTTCCTCATCAACAGAGACTCCGTGGGCGGTTCGGTGGCCAAAGCCAGAGATGCGAACGTGTCCATGATCAGGTTTACCCACAACATCTGCACTGCTTTCAGAGGAGAATCCTGGAAGAAGAACATACAATCTGCTTAAAACACAACGTTTAGAGCAATGCGACATGCCCAACTGAGCTAGACAGACAGGGTGATCTGTCCGGGGTTATTTTCTAGACAGGGTGTGTTTCCCAAAAGCATCGTTAGCTAACTATAGTCTCGAGTTCTGTCGTTATTAGCAGTTCAACGAGTCGGTGTTTCACAAAACCATCGTTACAATGAACATTTACAAACAGCATCGCAGAGTTGTGTGTTTCCTGTTTGCATTACCCGTGGAGGTAACACTTTATAATAACTGCATGCAATTAATCATTAGTTAAGCATTAGTAAACAGTTAATTCATCATTTATAAAGCATTAATAGACATTAATAAGCAGTTTATAAATAGAGATATAAATGCTTTATTCTTGATTTAAAAGCATATCTATAATGTGTTAAATAATTGTATTTTCATACTTTATTAATGATCAATTTATCATTTCTAAATGATGTATTGCATTATTTACAAACCAGTGATTTAAGAGTTATCAGTGGTTCATAAGATCACTTAGAAAGTGTAAGTAAATGACTGATAAACTATTTAAATGTACATTCATACATTGTATTATTCAGACATATAGTAATAGTTACTTAGTGTGTTAATACATTCTTTATTAACATGTATGTATACTGTGATTTAGGGTTAATTTGGGTAGTTATAAAGCATTTAGTAGTGGTCAGTTAACTATTTGTGTGAGCTCATCTAAAGTGAGGACTATTCATGCCTTGTAAAGCATTTACACAGGAGAGTTATGTTGTTTCACTGTGTTGTGTTTGTTTCATTTTTCTGTTTAGAAGATAACTGAGTCTTTAAATCTCCTGTGTAACTGACCACTACTAAATGCTTTATAACTACCTGATTTTACTCCATTTACTTACACTTTCTAAGTGATCTTATGAACCAGTGACAACTCCTAAATAACTGGTTTGTAAATAATTGTATACCGTATTTTCCGGACTATAAGTCGCTCCGGAGTATAAGTCGCATCAGTCAAAAAATGCGTCATGAAGAGGAAAAAAACATATATAAGTCGCACCGGACTATAAGTCGCATTTATTTCGAAATTGATTTCACAAAACCCAAGACCAAGAACAGAAATTTAATCTGGAAAGGCAAGTTATTCAGCTCCACAACAGCACACAGAACAACAGGCTGAATAGTGTCCGGTATGTTAACGTAACAGGGTTTCCCGCAGCACTTTGGAACTAAGGCGTCCGCCTAAAGCTAGTGTTATACTTTCCGCGTCCGCAATTGCGCGAGGGTCCGCTAGGGTCCGCGTGATGTAAAAATCGTCATCGGAGGGTCTGCCCGGAGGTTCCTTGCGGACGTCCGTGTGCCTCCCATTTTTTGTAACGGTCACTACTAGGTTAAAACCGCGAAAGCGCTTGGGAAAAACAATGGACGTCGATTTTGAAGAGAGGCTGTGCGAAGAAGTCCGTCGCTACCCACACCTCTACAACCCATCGTTAAAGTTACTGTTTTATGATGCAGTGTGGAACGCGTTCACTGAGCGGACCTCGGAGGTCCTCCAGACAGTATAAATACAAGTAGTCCGCGTCCACGCTGTCCGCAGCTGTTTTTGTACGTGTCCAAACTGGAGTATAACCGAGCCTTAAGCAACACCAACCTGCCTGCCGCCTTACCTACCTCGTCAACAAAATGTATATGAGCGATATCCGCCGCGTTACTCTGTCCTGTTTAGAGCTTAGATTCTCTGCCCGAGCCCAATATTTCCGCCGCTATGGCCGGGCCGTGATCTAGAGACGTGCGGCGCGGGACTAGATGTGATGGCCGAGTGTGAGCGCGGGCGGATTCACTATGTGTGTGCGGCTGCGGGAGAATAAAACGAGGGAATTTCTTGCTTTTCAACCACGGTAAGAAAAAATCCATACCGTCCCAGCATTAGTAGACGGTAATGTTTTCTCTTGGTTCATCTCAGTCAGTATGAATTAATTTTGATATATAAGTCGCACCTGACTATAAGTCGCAGGGCCAGCAAAACTATGAAAAAAAGTGCGACTTATAGTCCGGAAAATACGGTACTTCATTTAGAAATGATTAATTGATCATTAAAGTATGAAAATACAATTATTAAACACATTATAGATATGCTTATAAATCAAGAACAAAGCATTTATAGCTGTATTTATAAACTGCTTATTAATGTCTATTAATGCTTTATAAATGATGAATTAACTGTTTACTCATGCTTAACTAATGATTAATAGCGTGCAGTTATTATAAAGTGTTACCGAATACTTACAAATGTCATTTACGTCTTTTAGTTTGTCAAGAGATTTAAAGCATCATGTTTGAAGAGTGTGCATGTGTGAACGAGCTCTAGTGTGTAAGAACGAGTCTATGATTGAATCTGGAAATAAATCAAAATAGTTGTAATGTCTAATTTATAGTAAAACATCTAGCATTAAATGGATCTCAAACAGATTCATTAAAAGTAGTTATTACTCCACCACATGCGTGGCATCATTAAACAAAACGACCAATTTGCGACAATACGGTTTCGGGAAACAGTCGTGACTAGCTAGTTGATTTCTTCAACAATGCATCGTTTTAGTCATCTATGTGTATCATGATATTGGTAAAAGCCTCTGAAACTGAGATCTTTCTCATGATCTCAGTGCACGATTGAGTGTCCTTGTTCATCTAAAGCTTTCTGGACTCTCATTTCTCATCAGGGTCTCTTCACACAGTCTAGCCTCTTTCTCGTAGAAGTGCTGCATCATTTAATAGGTTAGCGATCCTCTAGGAAATTAAACAAAGCTATTTTAGATCATAGGGATGAACTCTTTGGCCTTGGCCTAGTAATCTAATATGGTTGCTCTGCCAGTGCCCTATGTCTCTCCATAGTCTATTTTGAGATGTCATAGTAGGTCAGATCTATAGTCTTGTCAAAGGCGTCTCATATGTGTTAGTAGTGGTTTCAAAGTATGAAGAAAATACACAGAAGTCTCTGCTACAATGCTAGCGTGTTGGATGGTTGCCAGTGCGTTACTCTGAGGTTGCACATAAGACGCTTTGATGGATTATTCATGTCCGTAATACAAATGTTGCCGGATCAGTAATACGACCGTTCAAAAGTTTGAGGTCAGTAAGAGTCTCACCAAGGCTGATTTAACTGATCAAAAATACAGTAAAAACAGTGAAATATTACAAAACTGTTCAAAGCTGTTTTCTGTGTGAATATATAGTAAAGTGTAATTTATTCCTGTGATCAAAGCTGAATTTTCAGCATGTAATATGAGGATTTGCTGCTCAAGAAACAGTTATGATTAATTTCAGCGTTGAAAACAGTTCATATTTTTTGTGGAAACTGTGATACATTTCAATTTTCAGGATTCTTTGATCCTGAACAGCATTTATTTTAAAAAGAAATTGTTTGTGATCAATTTAATGGTTGTTTCCAAAAAAAAAGAAGAAAAAAAAAAAGAGTCACACACCCCTATTGTACTGACAAACCCAAACCTTTGAAGGGTAATATATGTGCTGAAGTTTAATAGGCTAGTTAGTTTGAGCAATAATAATAGTGATACTTGCCATGGCATGACACAATTATATGAGAACTGAACTGAGCAGGACAATGACATCACTGTTTTCTCCAGAGCGACTGTATAGATAAATGAACTAAATTAATAACTTTTTTACAACATATATGAACCATCACTGAACTTACTTAAACTGGACTATGACGCTATTTTCTTCAACAAACTTTGTTGCATTATTTTCCTGTTATCACTGAAAAGCTGCTATATAAATAAAGGTGACTCGACTTGTCAGTTAATAAAACCACACTCACTGCGAGTACCAATCCCATAAACACATGAGGCACAGCTAATGTGTTAGCTATGTGTTAGCTAATGTGTTGTCAGCTAATAAAAGCACAGACCTGTGTGATACAGGCTCCGGTGAAGGCCACGATCACGGCCACCACGTTCACAGTGAGCTGGAACTGGAGGAACTTGGAGATGCTGTCGTACACGTTACGTCCCCACATCACGGCCTTCACGATGCTGGAGAAGTTATCATCGGTCAGGATGATGTCGGACGCCTCTTTGGCCACATCTGTGCCTGCGATTCCCTGCCGAGACACAAGCCCTCACATCGTTCTTTTGATCCAAAGTGACAAACAATAATTTACGCATTCATTAATGTTACCATGACCAGGATTGTATTACTAACATTTCACAAAACCTGTCAAGAACATTTGAAAGCTAGTCATCTATTTTAATTCTAAGTCAGTTACATAAAAAGGAAGTTCAGTCTTATTTAAATAGGAAAGTTAATGGAAAGTAATTTTTTTAGCCCAACGTCAAAAGAGCACAATAAGAAATAATATTGTTGGATTTTTTTTTTTTTTTTTTTGCACGTGAACCTTTTAGAGCTGCCATAATTCTATGGATTTAGTGTTTTGTTTTAATTAAATGTTAATATTAAGTCAATTTTATGAATGAAACCGCTCATAAACATACTTTATCACTAGAAAACAAAATGGAAAAACCCATTAAACGTGAAACTATAATGCAATGATTAGAGACATTCCCCTTATATAGAACCTTATTGGCGTAAAGTGTTCTTTAAAACTGAGTCTAGAACTAAACAGAGAACACCAATGAATCCAGAGACACTGATGTGGACAGTGAGTGATGATCGGTGTCTCGGTAAAGAGAAAAGATGTTTCTGCACACACTGTTAGTGTTTTGTAAAGACTAGCCTGAGGGACTGTTCTCTCTTAAGACACGGCTGACAGTAAAACCATGGTAAATCCCACAGAGAAGAAGCATCTGGTCTCAGTTTGATGAGCAGGAACATAGGAATATACTTTCTAAACGTATGGAAATAGAAACAGGTAGTGCTGACACAAGCTGTTTTTATACCTTATGTAAATCAATTGAAAGCAACGGCTCACACTAGGGGGCGCTCTGGGCTCGGAGTGAGTGTGCATTGTGACAGCGAGGACAGGCTGTGTTTGAGCAGCTTGCGGAGAACAAGGCTCGAGTGTTTGACGGGTTCTCACCATGGCAAACCCGACGTCTGCCTTCTTCAGAGCCGGCCCGTCGTTTGTCCCGTCACCGGTTACAGCGACGACCTGCCGCTGCTCCACCAGAGTGCTGTCGATAATACCTGACACACAACACACTCTCAGATTACGCCACTGCACTTCTGCATCACCTGAAGCATTTGATCAAAGCATTGCTAATATGACTATGCATTGTATGGAAACACTTTACAATAAGGTTCATTAGTTAACAACAGAATGAACAATACGTCATCAGCATTTATTAATCTTAGTTAATATTCATTTAAACATGTACTCATTCGGTATTAAAATATTAAAGGTTGTATTTGTTAACATTAGTTAATGCACTGTAACATGAACAAACAATGATCAACTGTATTTTTATTGACTAACATTAACAAAGATGATTAATTAGTGTAACAAATATTGCTCATTTTTAGTTCACGTTAGTTAATACATTGACTAATGTTAAATAATGAACCTTATTGTTAAGTGTTACCAAATTAATAAAATGAACAAATGACAGGGTGAATGTGATGGAACGGAATCAAAATGGCTGTTATCAATGAAAAAACATCTAAACGATTTTTATTCAAGACCAAAATATTATTTAACATCAGTGAACTTATTTACATCAAATGGTATTCAGTATGGGGGACAAATGTTCACTATTAACTACAACTAGTGTCTCAATAATAAACTCCTGATTACTGCTTATTAATAGTTAGCAAGGATGTTAATTTAGGTATTGGTAGGATTATATGGGATGTAGAATAATATGTGCTATATTAGTTACCATTAGTTAATGTATTAACTAACATTAACTAACAATGAGCAATACATTTGTTAATATTTGTTAATGTTAGTTAATACAAATCCAGCTGTTCATTATTTGTTCATGTTAGTTCACAGAGCATTAACTAATGTCAACAAATACAAGCTTTGATTTTAATAACGTAAATGTTGAAATGAATATTAGCTAAGATTAATAAACGCTGTAGAAGTATTGTTCATTCTTAGTTCATTTTAACAAAGGTTGTTAACTAATGTTATCTAATGAACCTTATTGTAAAGTGTTACCATATAATAAACAGCCAATAACCTATAATATGCATGCTAATAAGCAACTATAGTTAATAGTGAGAATTGGACCCTAAACTAAAGAGTGTAAACAAAATATAAAGTATTCATTATATAATTATTTAATTTGACATAAAATATAATTTATATATATTTAGGTTTAAATGTATATATTCAAGCTGGCAAATTACTTGTGTTTAATGCACTTCATCAATGCATCCTTGCCGAATAAAAATATAAATTTCTTTCAAAAATAATCAGCATCAGATGCTACTCATTTACTGGAATAAATTACATTGAACACTTATAATGAACATCCATATGTTGCGCGATTAAAGCTATGCGATGTGAAAACATCAGGGGCAATCAAGTGATTACGCCTAGAAATGAAATCCACCAGTGATGTAATTACAGCACAACATTTACTTACAGTACGTTAATTATCCTGTAACTTCAGCCTTGACGTTCAGTCTTACGTAACCATCACAGATACAGTCCAGATCGCTATACTAACACACTTTGGCTGTAAATGCCAATGTTCATGAACTCAAGTGGATTATTCATCTAAAAATGTCAGTTCTTGTTCATCAGAACCATTTTGTAATGGCTTTAGATGACATGAGCATAATTGCATAAGATTCAATAGAAAGTGGTTATATATTTTAGGAGAGCAACATAGAATAAATATATACAGTGTGTGTGTGATCTTCAAGTTTCTCGATATGCCTCTTCACAACTTTGAAAGAAAAATGTAAAGACACAAAAACAGGGTCTGTACGGCCAGCCTGATCTATAGCATGCATTGTATTTATCATGCAATTTATACACAAACATTTGTTTTCACGTGCATGGTAATACGCACGTACCCCACACCACTAATTTTACAGCGCGTACCGTACAGTATTTCACTGGATTTGTCCATCCTTCTGTTAGACTGTCTCACACATGAATTATAATATCTGTCAGCTGTTAAATTTAACTACACAATTACATAATACCAGTTTAGCTCAACCAATTACCAAGCACTGCTTCATTTAGTTCAGTCTGTGATGTAAAAAGAGCATTAGCAGTTAAAGAAAAAACACTTCAGCAAAACATCATCGAGGTCAAAGTGTCGGAATAATATTTGGTCCCAAATTTGTATTAATGTTACTGGTAGTCACTGTATGAAGAATATTTGATTATAATACGTCAGTTATTTTATTTTTCTCTCCTCACTTACATAAATGAACTATAGTGTCCTGCACACACTAGTAAAAAGATATAAAAAATTATATCTGGTCTGAATAATTCAATGTTTTTGACTTTATCAACTGATTTGATAACTCTGATTTCTTGTCCTATTTTATTACCTTTTCTAAACTATAGCGAATAAACTGTGATAATGTGAGAAATGTTGAATACATTTTGGTGTGACTGTATGCGCGTAAAAACTAATTTCCGCATATAAATTACATGACAAATACAACGCGTGCTATAGAGACGCATTTGATGAGAGCGGGTCGGCGCGGCTCTGAATGATATCACTCACCTTTGACCAGTGTGTGTTTGTCCGTCGGTGAGGATCTGGCAAGCACTCGCAGTTTAGGCCAGACTTTATCAATGCGCTCCTGCTCAACCTGTGACAGAGAAAAAGCCAGATCTGAGACAGGCATCCATCACGAGACACCCGTCTAATGGGATATGTAAAATAACCAGTAGTATATAACATGAAATATGGCCTTTCTTGTTGAAATGAGGTTAAACATTCATCAGAGAAATCACTGCATTTACATACAGTATAAATGATTTGACGGTGTATTAAATCACACGCCGTCTATCATTCACGTGTGGCTTGTTTGTTGGCCACCTATCAAATGTGTTCGATAACTGTCTACATCAATAACAGCAGCGCATTACTTGCAGAGAGTACAAATGTGACTAATGTGATCACAACATAATAAAAAAGCCCCATAAATGATCCGAGTTCTGGAACGCAACAGCATCAGGGCCACAGACGTTATATGCGCTGGGTTCAATATACATGAAGCTGTCTCGACAGCATTTGTGCAGTGATGTTGATCAGCTCAGACAGTCATTTCAACTCGTTCTTTGGTGTTTTTCAATGCAAAACGCATGTCTACAGTAATGCACTTACCATGGGAATTTAAAAAAGAGTTTGAAATTTGAAGCTTACTGACGTACTGTGATTCCTATAAGATGTAAGCACTGATTTACAAATGCATGAAAGACGCAATTGGTGCAATTAGTTACTTTTTGGGGGAGTAAAGCAATATTGTAATGCATTACTTTTGTAAGTAACTTTCCAGGACATATCTCTCACAAATAGTGGAATTTCTTGAATAACTTTGTCATATTTTCAAAATCCTTAAAGTTTATTTTGAGGTTGAAATTAGATGCTGATTTCAAACGTGACTATACTGTGTCTCTTACCGTTGCCGTTTACACATGATCACCATCACTGTGGTTTGTAAGTAAAATGCTTTAGGACCTAGAGCTACACGAGTCATTGTTAAAAGATCGCAATCTCGATTCAAACACCCACACAATCTCATTCCTAAATGACAGTGATTCAGCTCTATGCCTATTGAAATTTTGACATGTACAATCACAGTGAACATTCAGATCTGTGTTTTGATCCATAGAGAGCCGTTGTCATGTATAGATATGAAACAGCTTCACAGTCTTTTCAACACACAGTATATATAATTAATTCTGTTTTACAATCATTCAGATTATCATAGAAGTACTGCGATAAAAGTTTATAGTTAAAATAGAGTAAATCACCATTTGAAATAAATTAAATAACACCAGTAGTTGGCGAAAAGTGACTGTAAAAAAAATTATTTGTCATTGAATCATTCACTTAAGAGATTTGTTCAAAAGCTCATTATGAGTGAGTCATTGAATCATTCGTTTAAACCAATTTTTTTAATAATTCATTCAGATTCATTCAAGTGGAAATGTAAATTTCATCAGCAACAAATACATATGGTGTGATTCATTCACTCGGGTTTTCCTTCGTAATGTAGTTGGGTATGCGGGTGCGAGTGGCTTTATCTAAATGATATGCAAACAACTCACATGTGATGTGTCACTAACCGCGTTTCCAGCACCCTTCAAATTGCGCAAATTGAAATCACGAATTGAAAATACAGCCAATGGAAACACGTCAATTTCGTAAAAACTCCCATTTATCGCAAACAAAGTTTTTACGCTCGCATGAGGAGGTTTTTCAGGCAATTCGAAAAATAAATATTTCACAAAACTATAATGGAAAGAGTTTCTTGAGCATTTACAGTCAGCTGACGTAGATGACGCAGTGTGTTTGGACAGAATATGAGACAGTTCTTTATTAAATTCATAAAAGACAAATTAATTACAGGAATACTGGACTCTAAACCTCAAAGAAATGCCAAAATGAAGAGCTTGAAGCAGAAATCAGGGAGAAACACCAGAAACACTTCATATGAGCCACTCACAGTATAAGAGTCTTTCGTTGTCATTAATGCTTGGATAACACACACACACACACACACACACACACGTCTCCTTCCATTAATAACAATGGCCAGTGCAGTGGCTGCGATATATATAAACCCACCAACATCCGTTGCCATGATTTTTGGAATGACTTAATATTGCAAGAGGAAAAAATGTTTTTTGTCGACAAAAAATTGCTGAATCTGTAATGGAAACGCACCTACAGTCTTTCTCTTCTAAAAAAAAACACAGGAAAAATATGAATGACTTGTCCTGCACTACACAGATCTTTGGCTCAGAATGTGAATGTCTCTGCCACCATTGACTCTCGGTGTAGAACATCTTATAGTGTTGCACGATTAGGAGTACCTTACTTTAAGTTTATTTGTTTTTGTTTTCCAGTCAGTCTTATCTTCTGTGGTATTTGATATTCTGCCACAAACGCTGTCCATAGAGCTGGATTGGTTATGTTTGATGTATAGTCGTGAAATGAGTACCTCTCCCTTCTCATTCCTGATCCTCCTGTTGAACTCTTTCCCGTCGATACACAGGAAGTCTTCTCCGGGCTGGATGATGCCACATTTGATAGCGATCGCTCGTGCCGTGTTGATGTTGTCTCCTGTCACCATACGCACAGTGATTCCAGCGCGCTGGCATTTCAGGATGGCGTCGGGCACCTGCGGGCACAAGTGTGATCAGCGGGCATTCACTCGCTCCAGAGGAGAGGGTAAACCGCAAGCAGTAAATGAGAACAACACCGCAAAACACACAGGCTTCATGAAAACCAGCGAGCGCTCATTAGGGGGAAGTCAAAGACATCCTGCTCTAATTATGCAGAGCTGGATTTCTCAAGCAACAAAAGACACAATTATTCATCTGAAGGATTAAGTGTCTAAAACCAGCCAACACCAGCTCAGACCAGCAAACTCTATGGTTTAGGAAGCTTTTTCCAGTATGATTTTGTGGTCATCTTGATTCATATTTATGTTGAATCAAGTGATGTGAGTTATTTAGACAGTGGGATTCTAAAATATTTGGAAGTCAAATTTGCATTTATTGCACACACACACTGTATATATCAGGGTTATTATTGTTAACTAAAACGACTTTTTTTTTGTTAAAGGGGTCATGACTAATTGCAATGAACAGAATTTAAAGGGGTCATGACATGGTTTTTTGTTTTGTTTTATTATGTTCCCTTAGGTGCAATTATAGTATTACTATAGGTTTCTGTACAAAAAAACTTTAAAAATGTAGTGATTTATGACCTTTTCCCACCCTGTTTCTCACCTCTGATTCAAACAGTCTGTTTTGGAGGTGTTTCCCCTTTAAGACTTCAGTGTTGACGCCCACTGTTATGATTGGCTAACGTCAGTGCTGCTTATGCATAAATTATTAACGTTAATCATTTTGTATCACATGTAGACTACACAATGCTCCACGTGAAACTTCGGTCTTCCAATCTTTTACCATTGTGTCAATTCTCAACTGATTTTGATTCATATGCGCGAGAGAGAGAGAGAGAGAGAGAGAGAGAGAGTTTGAACAGCACATCTACGTGGCATCACAGTCATCTTGTAAACAGACCCACTCGCTGCACGACAACAATGCGATGATGTGAAATGAGGTGTAGTTGTCTTGCGCTGGAGGCGGTCATCTGCAAACGACTGGTACGTCACTTCGTATCGTGACGTCACTAAGTTAAAAGGATCTAGAACGAGCTGTATTTAGAGCTTGATTAAATAAATGCTTCGTTTATAATGGGGTGGACGTCTTAAGCTATGAAACTTGGAGATAGATAGATAGATGATAGATAGATAGATAGATAGATAGATAGATAGATAGATAGATAGATAGATAGATAGATAGATAGATAGATAGATAGATAGAGAGATGTTGGTCTAGACACTAAAGCGATAGATGATATCTTATAGACTAGACGTTGAAGTATTTCTGAGAAACGTGAAGACGAGCCGGTCCTGCTAAACTCATCAGGAGAAGAGGAAGAGCTCATCAATAAAACACCGTGACGCGGTAACTTCAGACATCAATGGATTTGTTTACGGATCCTTCGGTTTCGGCTGTTTATTAGGGAAAGGAATGGCTCACGTGTCGCGTCAGGTAACAGAATGCCAAATCTGTGTCATCGTCAATGAGTTTTCAAAGTGCTTTTCCACAAACCCATTCAATCCAAAGCAGGACAACAGAGGAAGACTCTGCAGTCACACCTCCATCAATGTTCCTTCGTTCATGCTGATATTCTGTGATTCTGTGTCTGTAAGAGGCCTTCAACAAACTGACAATTACTGAGCGAGGCTCTAGAGACGGAGAACGAGAGCAAAGAAACAGCGGGATAAAAATAAGAGGTTAAATAATGTATCAGTGTAGACGCTTCTTCAGTCGCTGTGTGTAAAGATGAACGATCATTAGAGGACAGGGCCACTCTTCCACAATATCACATCTCTACCGATTCACAAAATGTTCCTGCAATCTCAAACCACATGTGCTCGACATTGTTTCTGCAAGACAAAAACACCTTGTGTTGCATTTAAACGCTAAACTTACCAAAAAAAACTTCTGTTGTGTCCTTGATAGTTACTGTACACTCTGAAAATAAATGCTGGGTTGTTTAAAACTTTCAACCCAAGTTTGGGTCAAAAGGTGACCAACCCAACTGTTGGGTTGTTTTTGTCCATATTTGACTCAACCATTGGTTGAAGCAACCCAGCATTTTTTACTGTAAGACATTTTTAGCACGTAAAAGACTTTTAGTGTGATTGTACAAGCGTCCATCTTCAGCTCGTGCTTCACGTGTCTATTTTCTGAGAAATCTTTACTGTTTTTTATAAAGTAAATGTAAGAATAACTTCGATATTGTTAGTCATTTTTCCAGATGAACATTTACTGCACTGAAGCGACTTTGGCTTACTTGATTATCTAGAAATCTTTTTTGAAAAATCATGAGCATCAAATATAGCTTTTCACATTTTTAGCAAAATCCGTAAATGATGAGGCGGAGGTCACATTACAGTGTGTTCTCATGCAAAAAATGCAAATTATTTCAAATAAAAACCATGCCATGATCAAATATGTAGGAAGTTCTCACCTCAGGTCTGACAGGATCCTCAATTCCAACCACACATATTGCGGTCAGGTCAGTCAGAATGTTGTTTTCGTCCTCCCAGTTGGGCTCGGGGTCTCCGGAAAAGTCTCGATAGGCCACACAGATGGTTCTGAGTCCGTCACACGCCATGGGTTCGATGATCTTCTTCACCATCTCGTCCCTGTCCCTCGGCCTGAACACGCGAGTTTCTCCAACCTCGTTCAGAATGAGAGCACACCTGAACCCAACACAGCAGAGACACACGTGAAGCAAGCTCGCATCATTGTGTCCATACCGATTCACAAAATGTTCCTGCAATCTCAAACCACATGTGCTCGACATTGTTTCTGCAAGACAAAAACACCTCGAGTTGCATTTAAATGCTAAACTTACCAAAAAAAAAACTTCTGTTGTGTCCTTGATAGTTACTGTACACTCTAAAAAAAATAAATGCTGGGTTGTTTCAAACTTTCAACCCAAGTTTGGGTCAAACGTCGACCAACCCAACCGTTGGGTTGTTTTTGTCCATATTTGACTCAACCATTGGTTGAAACAACCCAGCATGTTTTACTGCAAGACATTTTTTAGCACGTAAAAGACTTTTAGTGTGATTGTACAAGCGTCCATCGTCAGCTCGTGCTTCACGTGTCTATTTTCTGAGAAATCTTTACTGATTTTTATAAAGTAAGAAGTAAGAATAACTTCGATATTGTTAGTAATATTTCCAGATGAACACTTACTGCACTGAAGCGACTTTGGTTTACTTGGTTATCCAGATATATATATATATATATATATATATTTTAAATCATGAGCATCAAATATTATCCATCAGGCTTTTGATGGAGGTTTATTTGTTGATCTCTAAATCAGCATAGATTGCATTGCATTGTATTATGTTTAAAACTACAGAGCTTTGATCATAAAACTAAGCATTTAAATGTCATCTTACTAAAACGTATTATTGGCCGATATTGAGTGACTGATCTCATCATATTAATATCAGAATCCGCACCAAATTGCACATCTAAATGATTCCAGGCACAGTAATTCAACATAATGACCTTGCATTTGCTATCGAGGCATTGAAAAGCTTTCATGAAGAGCTGTAGACAGACATCAGAGAGCTGATGAAAGGCGCTCACTTTTTAAGGATGATTTCAGACGCTCCTTTGCTGTACATTCGGAAGTTTCCGTCGGGAAGCTTGATGACGGTGCTCATGGACTTCCTCGATGAGTTAAACGTGTACACCTTGTAGAGCTTCTCCTCAGGGATCTGGTTGCGGACGGTCTGGTAGTCTCGTTTCAGGTCCAGGACCAGTCCCAGAAGGCCACACTCGGTTTTGTTGCCCACTTGTTTGGGAAGTCCTCCCTCTTTATCTGCAGGCTGGAACGGTAGAAAACCAGAGAAGAATCAGATACCAGTTACACCAGTTACACACTGCATTAACCCTTTAGTCCTGCTCAGTTCAGCTCTTATATAATGGTGTCAATGCAGGAAATCAATAATATTGTTGAATATTAAATGTATTAAATTCTGTTCTATTAATATTGAGGATCATTAAGCGTCGCATAACAGTTTATTTGCACTTCATCACAGCCGCATCATTTGTATTCATTTTTTTTTACAGCATTTTTTACAGCAGCTCTGTATTCATTTTCCTTTTCCATTTTCCTTTTCCTCATTTTACTTCATCAGGAACTGCTCTACATACAGACTCCAGTCAAACTTTGATTTGTAGAATTCATTCTAGAGTGTGTATGAACTTTGTTTCATGAACTTGGTAAATTTCAATAATAATCCGGTACATTTATATTGCTCTTTTCTCGGCACTCAAAACACTTTACAAATAGAAGGGGGGAATCTCCTCAACTTTACACTGGGATTTAAAGATTCGAAATGTAACCAATGTTTTCGTTTCTATGGAAATTTGGTCCCACTTTATATTAAAAGTGGCTTTGAGTACTATGTAACTCTTTGTGAAAAATAGTTTAGAAAACAAATAAAAAAAAAGTAATAATTTCATATCACAAAACCTATTCAAATCTCATTATCTGCAGTTTAATCAAACATGTCTGAATTTTTCTGCAAATAATATCTTGCTAGAATTACCTCAGGGAATGTAATTGTATTATGTTTATTTATTTATGAGAAGAAATGCTGAAATGCCAATAGAGACCTTGATTGTGAATTAACTTTACTGATTTACTTTTCCAATGTTTCTCATATCTCAGATCGTGGATCACTGCATGCTCTTAAAAAAGGTTCAGTGGGGTTCAATATACTCTATAGGGTTTTAAATAACCCTTTATGCCAAAAAGGTTCTATATGAAGAGAAATGTGAGAAATATGAGAAAATATGAGAAATGTCTTAAATGATTGCATTATACTTCCAGGTTAAACCGGTTATTTAGATTTTTTTTCTAGTGATAAAGTAAGTTTACCAGCTGTTTAATTCATAAAATGTAATCAAAATTGAAAAATGTATTATTTATAGGGGTGTAACAATACCCTCATGTCATATCTATGAAGCGCCTGACCTAGAACCTTTTTTTTTAAGAATGGTTACATTCAATTACATACATGCAATTTCTGAAAGCTGTAAGTAGGAACTGAGAAATTCAGCAATTTCAGCAAAAAAGAAGAGTTTTTTAATATATGTATTAGAACTTCTTGGCATCAGACAGATGAATGCATTATCAAGTGACTGGCTTTACACATCAATGGCTAATCGGAACTGGTTGTGAAAATCTAAATTATGACTAAAGATAAATTATGTTTTGTTTTTAACTGGGTTCAATGAGATGACTATTCTACTCATCTTTCAAACATCAAACACTAAAATGACATTTAAAAGTGTAAAAGCATCAAGGTACTGTTTATATACACCACGAATAACCACAAAAGCGAGATTCTTTCTACAGCAATAACGGACGTGTTTAATATCACTGTAGTAATATATACTGTATCTGTATGATTTAACATACGTTGCCTTGATCAATGATGTTCATTTACTTCAGCATTGCGTGATACTATTTCAAAGGGATTTCCGTCATTTTTACTGATAATAAATTGTGTTTACCTGTGAAAACAAACCTGGAAAGAGACGTGAGAATTTGAGAAGAAAAACGAGAGATTCTTCATGCGTTTCAGTGAATTATTAATTGGATATTTCGTAAATTAAATCAGGAGAACAGACCACAAATGTGCAGTATATATAGTGTCCTTTTGCATAGAATTACAGCAGAATGCAAAGGGAAAAACAAAATAATGATGAGGAAAAGAATACAGCGACTGAAAAGAGCTCTTGCCATAGTAGATATTCTTGTTATATTGTCACATTAAAATACCAAGTTTTACATTATTCTCATGATGCCTGAAAATAAAACATGAAGGGAAATGGACAGTTCATTCAGTCAAAGTGACGGATAGGCTTTATTTATTATTATTATTATGAATTATTTATTCCAGACCCTTAGGTCCATATCACAAAGTAAAGAAACAGAAAGAAAAGAATAACATACAAACATATATTTGTATACAACAAACAATATTTAAGAACATACAAACTTGAGTTCCAGTGCTTCCAGAACCAGGAGGAATACCCTGTATCACTTAATGTAGGATCATTTAGGACAATTATGATTGTATTTTTCCAATCACCCAATCGACACATGAAATCATACATATAATTCCTTAACACAGCATGCAAAGTAGGAACATCACTAGATACGAACATGTGGTTTGGACTTGTCCACCTTGGGAGTTTAAGCAAAATTCTTAATGCATCATTAAATGCCCACCGAAGCCTTTACATTTTAGCTTTACTATATCTACACCATAGATGTGCCGTGTAAAATGACGTACAATAAGCTCTAAAAAGGAAACCTTATGATTTGACACTATTCGTTTCAGTCTTTTTGAATGGAAGTTCCCCAAACCGGAAGACACCCATAATTCAAACCGCATTAAGATCTTCAGGAATATGATGGATAATATCTCATATTTGCTCACCTGGGTCATTCAAAACTGCTCATGCGTTTGATGCGGATTTGGTAGCACCTTCAGAGAGGCGCTGGCATTGAACGCTCTCCTGAACAGCTGTCCTCTCCCTGGTCAACACACACTCCTATGAACCACGACATATGGCAAAACATGCACTGGCAGCAAATACTTCCTCTTTACGGCCCCATTCGGCTCCTGATCTCCACACGGGCCCTCGCTCTGCTCTCCTTCTCACTGCGGGGCCACCAGTGTCTCCTAGAAGGTCATTTTCACGACACCTCTTTGATTTCCCAGCGTTCCCTATCCTGGCAGGGCGTGAGGGGAGCGCTTTGCCAAAGCTGACTGGCTTAAAGGGATAGTTCACCCAAAAATGAAAATTAGCCCATGATTTACTCGCCCTCAAGCCATCCTAGGTGGATATCACATTCTTCTTTCAGACGAGTTATATAAAAAAAAATTCCTGGCTCTTCCAAGCTTTGTAATGGCAGTGAATGGTTTGAAGTCCGTCAAAGTGCATCTATCCATGATAAAAAAAATCAAGCGTAGCGTTAGTTCTGGCAGGTCACGTTAGTCAAGCTCGCATCAGTGACTCTCAGCAGATCCACGTCTACCGTCTACCGGAATACGACGCCTATCACCTTATACATATATAAGCTCCTTCAGTATTATCAGCAGCAGCAACAATGATTTCACTTCATTGTTGAACTTAAACTTGAACACGAGTTGCGTGTTCGCTGCATTATTGACATCGCTGCATTATTGACACAGGACTCGACGTGATTCATTCTCCATTCATCTCTGAAAGTCTTCACAAAGATAAGTCCTTTTTAATGTTCATTGCTAAAAGCTATCAGGGTATTGGCAACATGCTTGTTGCTAATGCTATACACGTGGCTTGGGCTTATCTAACTTAGTCATTTTCATTAAAATGCTCTTGCTAGGCTTATGCGATCATATTGGATATGCGCGTTACTATCTGTTGTCATTGGCAACTGATCGCGTTGCACACGCTGTGCTTTAAGCACTATGCAGCACAGATTCAAGCAGCTTGCTTGACAGGAATGAACGATTCATGGTGCAAACGGAATAATTCTGCTGTGGCAGAAGCTTTAAAAAATAAATAGTAAACAGTCGCTATTCAGTTGAGTCACTCTAGCGTCATTGGACACGCTTGGTCTATCTATTTCTTGGAAACATGGCGTTCTTAAAGATATAGTGTATTTTATACCGTGCTTTCATTTTAATGCATTGGGTTTTTTTAAGGGCTCGCATTTTTATGGGCTGAAATTCAACATGGTGGTATATTTTAGAATAAAATTATTTTTAAAAAACTATTATTGAAAACTGCTTGCTTTAAAAGCTGTTAGTTGCTATTGGTAACATGGTTGTTTTACTTTTAAGGTTATTTAGCCCAGTCGTTATTTGGAACATGGCTGTACGTGTTTTAGGCTTACACCTGGTGTCATTGTCACATGCTGTGCCAAGCTTATCAGGTATCAGGAATATGTTGTCATTTCAGCAACATTGCTATCAGTACATTCACCGCTGAGGTCTGGTATTCAACACTAACAACATCGTAGCTTGATGGTCCTGTGAGGGAGTTTGGAATAATGGGAGTCGTCATCTTCACCTCCACAGCCGACGGTAGCAGAAATCATGTTCATGAATGAGGAAGCACAACCGGGACTACCCGACCGGACTACACTAGTTTAATACTAGATCTATGTTTATACAAACATGCTAGTTGTATCAGTTTTGTTGCTGCTAGTCTGAGCTATTGCTGTAGGGTGTATGCTTCCCCTGCTAAACTACACTAGTTTTAGCAACAGTTCTGCGATTATACAACATGCTTGTCGTATCAGATTTTGCTGCCGATAGGGGTGTAAGCCTTCCCCAATAGATCCCATACAATTGTTAAATTGGCCACAGCTCAAGACCCTTGTTGCAATGTGTCCTTGCTTGCTCCAGCTGGGGTGATGCTTACCACATAAGATTGGATCTATAGTGCTCCACATATGCCGCTAACATCAGGATGTAACCATCTATCAGCCTCAGTCGTGGTGGGGGTATTGTGTAAAGAATTAAATAATAAAAATAAAAAAATTCTTGGTTTCTACAGAAGGAAACAACAACCAAGTATAATGACGTCATTGACATGTGACAGTGTGCGAAAGTACACGTCAACAAATAACTTGTCTAGTGATTGGAATTTATTCAAATCTACATATTTGTGCCTAAATATATCCAAGTATCAGCATCATGCTTGTTGCATTAAATCATCCAGCTGTATAATGACATGTGTTTTCACCAGCATTAGTTCAGTATTGTGACTTATTTCCAAAGAAAAAGATAATTGAAAAGGAAATCTCCATCTCTCATCACTAGCACAGTCGTCACTCAAGAAACTGGAACTAGACTGCGGACACAAGCAAGCAAGCATCTGATTCATTTCGAGATCTCAACACGTGCACGTTGTGTCCGAGCCCGGCCCGGCCCGACACATTAACTCTAATTATGAGCCCGAGTCCGATTTAAACCCGACCATTTTTAATAAGTGGGCCGTTATAACCGCGGGCGACGCCAGATCATTTTTTTAACGCAGGTGCTGAAAGGGTGCTAAACCATATACAGGGGGGAGCTGCGCTATTAATAAATACTATTAATAAATGTGCAAAAATTGGCCACTTAATATTTAATATTCAATTATTTTAATTATCACAATGAAAGTTTTATTTTTATTAAATTGAACAAGCTCAACATTCAGCATTCAATCAAATATTCCTAAAGATTCATTATTATTATTAATGTTATTTCGACATATGTGTGCGTGCAACAAGCAAGATGAGCATTTGTAAATTCGGTGACAAACGTGCCGAGAATTGATTTCTTTTATGATGAGATGCTCCAGTTCACGTGGTGACCGCGGCTCGCTGGCGCCTCCATGTCATGATTATATTGTCTGCTATATTTGCTTCTTATTGATTAAATCCAGACAATTGGTTGATGAAAAATTTATTAAAATTAAGATACAATTTATGCAAAACGAAATTTACTTTAAAGAAAGGCTTTCTACAAAACAAAACATAATGAAGTGGTCAAAATCATGCCTGCCCTGAACCACTCCATGTCTCCCGACATTGCGCATCCTCTCATCTACTCTGTTCATGGAAAAAAATAACATTATAATATTTTAATAAATATGAAACTAAAGGCGCTTATTTAATGGCTACAACATGACGTAGGCCTACTGTTTGTACAAATTGCTGCACAGTGCACATTCATTTAATTCTGAAGTTTGTACACATAAGTTGAAAGGCATGTATTGCCTTTATTGCGTGCATTTAATTATTATCTTTATGAATAATGTGACAAGGACGAAGCAAGTAAACTGTGTTGTTTATTTATTCAGAATCGAATGGATCGCAAATGGATCCGAATAAAAAAAAAAAACATACCTCCGACTTTCCTTCATACTTGCTCAAAGTGAATTCTCCTGTTTTCATTTTTTCTTTACTTCTTCAAGCTCCATGTTGCACTTAAGATACACAATACAGCACAGCGTGCGAGTGGAGGAGACACTGCGCATGACACGTGACGTGCTTGATCAAGGGCCCGACCCGAGCATAGTGGCGGGAAATATCGGCCCGGCCCGGCCCGGCCCGGCCCGCGGGTCGGGTCGGGTCGGGCTCGGGCAGAGAATCTAAGTTCTAATCCAAACTGTATGATAATTGTCAATCGTATTTGACGATAGTGGTCCTGACAGAAATGCATCTATCCATCATAAAAGTGCATCTATCAATCATAAAGTGCTCCACACGGCTCTGGGGGATTGAGAAAAGCCCTTCTGAAGTGAAGCGATGCGTTCGTATAAGAAAAAATATCCATATTTAAAACTTTATCGACTACTGTAAAATAACTAGCTTCGGCAGACGGCCTACGCAAGTCAAATTTTTAGGTGAACTATCCCTTTAAATGAATGAGTGACAGGCCGAGGAGGCTTTGGCAGAGTCACTGAACCACATGGAGCGGCTGCAGCCGGACAAACCAGTTTGCCCAAAGTGAGTCACTACTTATCAAACACGAGACAGCAAGATATTTCACCTTGTCATGGGCACCAAGAAAAAAATGCTCCCAAAATAGCATTTGACTAGTAACATGGTTCATGATAAAATATAGCCTACTAGGGATGGGCAACTCTGAAAAATATACCTGAAACGCACTAAGAGCCCTATTTTAAGGATCTAAACGCATGGCCTAAAAAGCACGAATCAAGTGCACTTAGGGCGAGTCCGAATCCACTTTTGCTTTGTCACCACGGACTTCAGCTTTATCACATCTTCTGTCCAATCAAATGCTCTCTAGAATCGAAAGCTCCGCCCCCTATGCTATAAACACCACCTGGTCAAAGCGACCGTTGACAGACACAGAGTAATATGGGTTAAAGATGTGTGTTCGTTTGCTCAAACGCTCGAGGTTTATTCCGTTTTCCAACTGTACGTTGGTTAAGAATGAAATGGCTGGAATTTATTCACATCTCTACTATTGAATCCAAAGTATCATCAGTGGGCCTTTAAAGGTAAGGGACCTGTTCCCAGATTCCCAGTAAGAAGCCGATTAAAAACACATTGTGCATTAATAAAACACAGGCAACATGTAAACCCCAAGCTGATTCTTTGTGCTCAAACAACTTTAAAAAAAAATGCAAGAAGGTCCAACTGCAACTGTCTTTGATGTAACTAAGAATCCAGAGTTTACAAAACACACAGAAGCCGGTGACCTAGAGAACAGTGCTGAAACACACACACATACCGCGGCACACGCACATCTAACCTCCGATCGAGAATTGATGGGATCGCGGGAACATGACATCAGTGTCAGGCCTGACCTCTCCACTCACAGGGCCAGAAGGTCTGATGGAACATGTGGTACAGAAACCTGAGCTCACAGTATCAGTGTTCATGTTCATCCCCTGTGCCATGTGTCCGGCTCACATTGCAGGATTCCACTAACTCTTCCGTGGCTCCATACCGGTGAGACACGCTACATACATTATGAATGGCAAATCTGTATCAAGTACAGGTAAAAGTTTCATTTAACATTGCACAGGTGCTTCAAAGTAGACGGGCAGCCGTTCGGCCTGAGAGCAGGAAACAAGTCTAACAATTCCCAACAATGCAACGATACCCTCATGTCACGATTCCATGCATATCACGACACTGAACTCACGATACGAAATTATTGCGAGACTTCAAGACATATGATAAAAGGTTAACAAAAAAAGACTGTTGATTAAAATGCTAAATTTGGTATTTCATTGTGCGAGTAAATGAATAGTCTTGGACTTGGTGCTGAAATCCAATGACAATAGAGACACCAGAATAACAATATTCATGATTCTGAAGCTGAAAATACTGAATTATTTTAGACGAACATGGTTGAACTCTTTCAATAGCTAGATATATTTAAAATAATGTCGGCCACTTTTTACTGGTAACATCAGACATCAGGCATTATCAGGACCCACAAATATTCACCCATTGCATTATTATTCATTATATTCAAAATCATATATAGTAGTTTAATGTAGTATTGACACTAAAACTCTGTAAACTTTAATTTGTTCTCACACAGTAATTTTAACTTTGGGTGAACTATATAGACGATACATATCGTCACTATCCACGATACCTATTGTTCCATTTTTGTATTGCAATATATTGTGACACGATATATTGTTACACCCCTTTAGTTAATGTAACCACATTGGACTAAAACATTTTTGGTCCAAAAAGGGGGTCCACCCTGCTTTGTGTTCCTGGTCAAAAATGTCTTTCCTTCAAAAACCGCTTATAAATCTCTCATTATGCTATGTTGGTGCAAACTATTGGATTCAATCTTTTTCTCAACTTTTTTTTCTTTCAATAAGCACAGGTTTTGATTGATCGTAGACCTCATTAATCTGAACACATGCACCTGAGGTGAATAAGCTTGAGTGAACTTTATTCACTCAGAAACTGAGGTGCGTGAGCTCAGATCAATGAGGACTACGATCAATCCATTCCAAAAACTCATTCAAAACCCGTGCTAACTGAAAGAAAACAAGCTGACAAAAAGATTGAATCCAATATTTGATGATAATTTAGCATAACGAGAGATTTAAAAGCAATTTAAAAGGCTGGCCATTATTGATTTGGAACACCAAATTAGATAAATGATTTTCAGCACAGCACAAGGGTTAATAGAGGATTTTTCATCAGGGTGAGTTGGGAAAGAGGCTTTGAAAAGTTTCTGAAGAAGATCTCGGAAGAAGAGTTTCGGGTGAGGAAACGGTCATGCATTAATTACATAATGTAGCAGTAAAGCATGCTAGCTCGCTAGATCTCTCCAGGGATGAAGAGTTCTGCTCATCTCAGTCTATGTTAAACAAGATGTCTGGAACGATATGCGTATCCATGGTGTGTATGGTTCTGAAAGCTCTCAGTGCTGGTCTCCAGGGACGGGTTCAGTACGCTGTGCTAGTCTGCGGAGAGGAGGCGTTCACAAGCAAGATCAGCAACAGATCTGATTCCAGCTCACAGAACCATGAGTTGTGAATTTTGTTGATTCTTTCTATTTTTTTCATAACACATTGTCTCAACTGTTTCCCTGCAGACTTTTCTTTTATGGAAACCAACCAAATCTGGCGCTCCAAAATACACAGCGATTATTCTTCAGTGTTCTTGACTGTCAAAGAACACATATGGAAACGTACGCATGAAAAGACTAACACAGTCCTGATTCCAATAAATAATATGATACACTTTCAGCGATTTCGTTAACACTTTACAATAAGGTTCATTAGTTAACATTAGTTAATGCACTATGAACTAACATGAACAAACAATGAACAGCTGTATTTTAATGAACTAAAATAACAAAGATGAATAAATACTGTAACAAATGTATTGCTCATTGTTAGTTCACGTTAGTTAATACATGATGTAATGTTAACTAATGAACCTTATTGTAAAGTGTTACATGCGATTTCTGTTTATTTGAAGCAAACTTTCTCTCTTGAACTTTTATAACACTGAGCATAATCCTCATTTCAAATACATACTACACTAAAAAATAAAGGTTCCAAAAGTTAGTTCCCCTCCGAGGGAACTCCGCTGCGTCGAGAATCGACACTATGGGGAATGCCTTCGGCATGACGCGTCTCAAGTCAATAATTCAATCTTGATTGGCGTAGCGCAATCGTGTCACTCGTGACGTCGCATGTGACGGTGATCCGGAAGCTATAAAAGGTCACAGGAAACAGTGAATGTCAGCTTCTGGTCTTCAGCAAGCTTTCTGTGTCAACCTGTTTGTCTTATTTGGTGTTGTCTGTCACTCTGATATATATATATATATATATATATATATATTAGTGCTGTCAAACGATTAAAATATTTAATCGCGATTAATCGCATTAATGTCATAGTTAACTCGCGATTAATCGCATTTAATCGCACATTTTTATCTATTCTAAATGTCTCTTGATTTCTTTTTGTCCCATTATTTTTTCTCATTTTAATGCTCTTATCAACATGGAAAAGTGGATCGGCTTGCTTTGTGCAAATGTTTTTTATTGAAAACAATATTGGCATATATACTGTTCAATTTCACACTAAAACATTCTCACTTGGAGCAAATAATCTCTCACACAATGTAACACTGTCCATCAATAAAAGGGTGAAAGAAATACTGACGAGGTCCTGATATTGACGAGGGGGCGGAGAATTCGCATCAGCTGTGTGTGTGTGTGTGTGTGCTTGGCCATCATCAAGTGGTATTTCAGACTGGACGTGCTGCGATGATGATAGCTCAGTTCACAACGACAAAACACACAGATCACTTTGGTCTTGTCAATGGAACCATTTGGCAACTTTCAATTCAGAATCTTATTGGCATCCATTTCGGCGTCTCGCGCTCGTCATCCACTCAAAACTGGACGTTTTGAACGTTCCTATAACATTCAGAAATAACGTTTTTATAACTTAATGGGAACGTTATGAAAACGTTCTTATAACCTAAAATTGTTAGCTGGGGAAGAGGAGAGATTCGCGATTGCACTGATTGAACACGTTTTAAGTGCAGGCATATTCTCTGAGCGAGCCCAGAGAAAATTCTTACAAGAGCAGCGTGTATCTGAGAGCGCGCGAGGCGCGACTCGAGCAGAGAGGTTCGCACTCGCGCATCCGGCTCGCAAGCCCAAACAAGTGTGTGCGGCGTGCCTGTTGTTTTGTTTCCGGTCTAGCTAGATCCGCTTGCGCTTTCAAAACGTCCTCGCGCGGCGCAAGCCATTGAAATGAATGGGTTTCATAGCGCAGCGCCGCGCATGCCGCGTCCTGGTGCAAAAGCATGTGAAAAAAACTACAAAGTTTGCTAGGCCAAAAAGACCGTTAATCGCGCGATAAAAAAATTAACGCCGTTAAAATGGGTTTGCGTTAACGCCGTTAATAACGCGTTTAACTGACAGCCCTAATATATATATATATATTATAGCGAACAATAAGGAGAAACTATTCAGAGTGTGCGTCCCCTTGCCTGATATTTAAGCGAGGGTGACGCACACTCTGTGAAGTTTGTCTGGGAGCGGAGCATGCACTGACGGCGCTCGAGGGCGCTGTTGTGTGCAAATTGTTATTCAGTTACCTATGAAAAAAAGCTCAGCTCCCATTTGAGCCTGTTCGATCAAATAGATCAGGCTCGCGTTTCCAGTGCATCAGGTCTCGCGTCTGTCGAGTTAGCGCGCCGCCTGTATGCATGGGATTCGCACGTGGGGCTGGCATATAATACTGAGACGGTTGCGACCCTTTCTCAGTGTTTATGTACCAGCTTCACTGGTCTCGCGCACGGCTCGGAAGCCCGCACTGCGGCTTCTTCCGACCGTGTTAAAGACCCGGTGTTTGATTTATCTGGCTCTGAGTTAGATATTCTCTACACAGAATCATGTGGATATGGGGATTCGCCACCCCATATTCCCGTTATTGAGGAGTTGCTGGAGGTTGTAACCAGGGCACTGGCTAAATCAAATGTTTTATGGCCAGTTAATAAGCAGGAAGCGACAAAAAAAATAAATAAATAAATGAATGAGCGCTTCCTGCAGACCTAGTCACAATCTTCATGTCAGAGCCTTCCCTTTTTCTCTGATCTCCTTACTGAGGTATTGAGATCGTGGGAAGAATCAGGTTCATCTCATTTATGTTCCCCCATGTATACATTTACATCTAATGAGAATGGTTATGAGGTGATGACTCGAGTAGAGGAATATTTTGCGAAATAATTCTCCCCGACATTGCATCACCCCTGATAGCTCAGACATTTCCCTCAAATTTTGTTCGAATTTGTTAGGGAAAGCATGGCGGTGGGTCTAGGATTATGGCTGCATTTAATTCTATGAAATTTAAATGGTGAAATATCTGTCTTTAAAAAGTGAGATATTTTAATTCAGTCTACCATCCAGATCATTTTTCACTTATTCAAGTGTTAAATATGGCTCCATTTAATTTTGAGGAATTAAAATGAGCAACAAACGTCGAAAGTCGATTTTCCTTGCCGGTCCTCCGCTTCAGGGTATCGAAAACGAGACGAAAATAGCAGGGCTCTGTGCAGCCCTCAGGAAATCGATGTTTCCAGTGTCAAGTGCGCTTCGGGACACATCGGTTTTCAACGAATGCACGCTTCAATGTCCGCCACAAGGCTTGCGGCCAGGCGGTGTTCGTGTCCGCTCATCGGAAACGGTTCTCGATTATTCCCTGCCGGTCTTCCGCTTCAGGGTGTCGAGAACAAATCCTAAAGAGCCTCCCCTCCGGGGAGCCCTCAGGAAATCGATGTCGGCTTTCCGCCGCCAAGTGCACTTCGGGACGCATCGTTTTCCAGCGAACAAATGCTGCACTGTCCGCCCCACAGGCTTGCGGCCAGGCAGTGTTCGCGTCCGCTCATCGGAAACTGTTTTCGATTATTCCCTGCCGGTCTTCCGCTTCAGGGTGTCGAGAACGAAACTGTAAGAGCCTTCCATCTGGAGAGCCCTATGCAGCACTAGTCGTCTCAGAGAGACATTTATGGCTAAATCCCTTGGGGATCGGGGAAAAGGACACCCCGCGGAGCCTTCAGGGAATCGATGTTGCTTCCCGCCGCCAAGTGCGCCTCGGGGCGCATCGACTTCCAGCGAATGTATTAAACACAGTGTTCCTGTAACATCTAACTCATTCGCTACCTCTCATGAGGCCTGTAGAGAAAATTATTCGGTTAGTTCCTGCCAGAAAAGTGCTTCAGGTCGCCGAAAATATTACGACTCCTGAGGTCAGTCCTGAGAGACTGATCCCCCTAGTAGATTATTTAGATGCCTGGAAGGGCCTTCAAAATATATCTCAGTGGGTCCTGAATACAGTTGAGAAAGGATATAGAATCCAGTTCCAGTATAGACCACCTAGATTCAGTGGTGTTATTCATACACTGGTATCTCCTGATCAGGATCAGGTGATGGAACAAGTAGTCCAGTTCCTCTTAGCCAAGGAGGCCATAAAATATGTGCCCCCCCCCCCCCCCCCCCCAAAAGTCTTTGACCACGGATGCATCCCTCACAGGCTGGTGTACGGTTATGGAGGGCCGTTACACCCGAGGTGCTTGGAGGGGACCATCATCTCTCATGGCATATTAATCGCTTGGAGATGTTGGCCGTATTCTTGCCCTGAGGCACTTCCTGGCAGACCTCAGAGGTCATCATGTTCTTGTTAGGACATACAATATGTCGGTGGTCTCTTATATCAACCGCCATGGAGGTCTGAAATCGCGCCGTCTTTCTAGACTGGCACATCAGATCCTTCTGTGGTCCCAGGATAAATTTATCTCTGTCAGATCCATTCTTATTCCTGGGGTTGATAATGTGGGAGCAGATATCCTGTCGAGGCAGGGGCTGAGGCCCGGGGAAGGGCGACTCCACCCTGAAGTAGTTGAGCTCATATGGAGAGAGTTTGGCCAGGCGGAGGTTGACCTGTTCGCCTCTCATGAGAACACTCACTGCCCGCTCTGGTTCTCTCACATCCAGCTCCTTTGGGCCTGGATGCCATGGTACAGATGTGGCCTAGGTCACGTCTGTACGCTTTTCCCCTGATCGTTCTGCTCCCTGGGGTTCTAGAAAGGGTCAGGAGGTACGGTGTGAGCCTACTCCTTGTAGCTCCGTACTGGCTGGCCCGAATTTGTTTTTCGGACCTTTTTTGTCTCTTGGTGAGTCCTCCCTGGCAAGTCCCTATTAGGAGACATTTTCTTTCACAGGCCGTTGGTACAATATGTCTTCCACGGCCGGAGTTATGGAGACTATGGGTCTGGCCCCTGAGGGGGTCTAACCGGTAATAGGTGCCCTTTCCACCGAGGTGGTTAGGTCATCCATTCTAGAACCCCACTCTACTAGGAACTAGATATTGGTTAGTGACAGCATTGAACCCAGTTAATTACTGCCCGCTGGCTTCAGTACTGGTGTTCCATTCTGTTCTCTAACGGGATCGCCCGTTCACGTTTAGGGCCTCTGTGGCGGCCTCAGAGCCCTCCGCAAGCCTCTAAGGGTGAGCATGTACGGACATTCCCAATAGAACTCCATGTTCCTGTAGATTGGAGGATGAATCCTGTCATCCAGCCTATTGGCATCAGGCTGACGGGTTATCCCTGGCACCCGCCATGTCCTGTGGATGTGATATATGAGAATATATAAGAATCTGTTGAGTGTTGCCCCCCTTACTTAATGGTGTGGGAGCCACTCTACCTTATTTCTGCCCTGGCACTGAGGTGCCTGTAGGCAGTATCATGATTCTTCGGAAATTCATCATATAAGAATCTATTTGAGTCTGCTTCCTGCTCCCTGGAAGAGTGGTGGTGCTGCCCCCTCTTACGTGATGACGTGGGAGCCACTCTACTTTATTTCTGCCTTGACACTGAGGTGCCTGTAGGCAATATCATGATTCTTCAGGTAATCCATCCTCCATCGCATGTGTCGGATGGTCAAGGTCATAGCCTTGAGGGCCCTATGTTAGGCCTCAGGCTGTAAGGAGTCAAATCTATCTAGATATGTATCAAGGGCTAGGAGCTATCCCCCTTTTATCAATTAGACAGTTGGTTATCTGCGGAAACCTCTCATAAATGATGTACGTGGTGCGCTTTGGCCTTCACCTCTCATCTAATATTCCTTTACTGTCTGGGTTCCCATCCATGGGGTCCGTTGAGCCACCGGCTCCAGACCTACCCTTCTTACATCAAACCTTATGACAATCTAGGTTGGATCTGCCTTCTCATTTCTATCGTCCGTGAGTGTGCCAGATGCTTCACACCAGGGCGTATCCTCTCAGTGTGGCGCAGTGGGCATTTCGTTCCCCATAGTGTCGATTCTCGACGCAGCGGAGTTCCCTCGGAGGGGAACATCTCGGGTTACGTCTGTAACCCTCGTTCCCTGAGAAGGGAACGAATGCTGCGTCCCTCGGCCACACTTTTCGCGCCCCTGAGAACGACTTGCTTTGACCTATTAGAAGCTGACATTCACTGTTTCCTGTGACCTTTTATAGCTTCCGGATCACCGTCACATGCGACGTCACGAGTGACACGATTGCGCTACGCCAATCAAGATTGAATTATTGACTTCAGACGCGTCATGCCGAAGGCATTCCCCATAGTGTCAATTCTCGACGCAGCGTTCGTTCCCTTCTCAGGGAACGAGGGTTACAGACGTAACCCGAGACGTTTTTTTTACATAGAATAACTATTTTTGGTTCCCCAAAGAATCTTTCAGTGATCAGTTATTAAAATAACATTTTCTTAGTGTGAGAAACATTTTAAATACCTAAAGAACCTTTTTGTGGAATGAAAAGCATGTTAAATGATGTTCTTGAATGTTAAAGGTTCTTTATGGAACCAAAGTTGCCAGTAAAGAACCTCAATTTTTAAGAGTGTAGATATTAATTTGTCAATGCGATGCTGAATGGAACGGATATAGCAATACAAGGGTATTTTTGGTTTAATACACATTTGAATGACACATTTTTTTGTGATACTATTATGGTGATTTATTTTCTTTTTCAGAGGTTAATATTCTGCTAAACATATGTTCCAAAGATGGAAGAACTGTTCACACCGAAAACCATAACTATAGATTAAACTTAGTGAAACTAAGATATAGTTCTAAATATCTTTCTAAATATAAAAGATTAGAAGAGTCCAAACCACAAACATAATTATAATTACACAGAGAAACTATATTGTTGGAATCATTTTCAGAACGATTTTTTCCAGCTGATGAATGAAAAAAACATTGATAGCCAATCAGAATCTATCGTGCTTTGAAGAGCTCAGGCATTTTAAGCGGCAGACGGCTTAAAGCAAACAGAACGATATCCTCTGCTGACATTTACGCTAATATAGTTATCGGTAAAGTTATCTTTATTGTTATCGTTCTGGGTGTGAACAGGCTTTTAGAGGGTTTGACTGACATGAGGATGATGTTTCATATATTTCTGCTGAGCTTGTGCTAGCTTGTGGTGCTAATGTATTACACTGCCTAGCCAAAGAGAAAGCCGCCATTTGAAGAGTCTAGAGTCTTAACAGTCCAAAAATGAATGCAACTCTTGATGGAAATAAATGTGATGTTGCATAAGGATGTCAAAACAATTACAGGACAAATGCACACTGTAATAGAAACAACTAAAGGCTAAAAGAGTGTGCAACTTCTTTGATGCCAGGGCTGGCAGTGTATATGAGCAATATCGTGTGTTTATACATCATTAACATTAAAAAGTCTATTGTTGCAAAGCAGTTGTCACTGAAAAAACACTGGTGTTTTATTTCTTACCAGTATTTTAGTAGTATAGGCGCTGTTGAGGGCTATCGCATTGACCAGTGTCTCCAGGGTTTTGGCTGGGATGGAGCTGGGCTCTGGTATCGTCTTGTAATGGAAATCCCCCACAAAGCACTGCACTGCTGTCATGCGGTTGGTGGTCAGCGTCCCAGTCTTGTCTGAGCAGATCGCGGTGGCATTGCCCATGGTCTCGCAAGCGTCCAGATGGCGGACCAAATTGTTATCCTTCATCATTTTCTATCAGCGCAGAGAAAAAAAGTATTAGTCATATTTATAGATAACCAGCTAATATAACATTGTGGTATAGTGCGTTCTGGATATGCATAAAAAACTGTGATGCACTGTCCACTATACCTATCTGAGTAGCCGTCTACATAAATAACCCTCGAGCTGAAGTGTATGGATGCCACAGAATTAAAAATAAATAAGGTCATTGCAAAAGTTTACATCTCGCAATTGTGTGAAATAAAGTCGCAATTGCGAGTTATAAAGTCAGCATTGTGTGATATAAAGAAAAAAAGTCAGAATTGCAGAAAGTTGTTTCTCGCAAATCTGACATTATAACATGCAATTACGACTTTATATTACATAATTCTGACTTTAAATCACATAATTCTGACTTTATATCAAGCAATTATGAGAAATAAAGGTAGAATTGAGAGATAAAAAGTCGTAATTATCTTTTAAAATGTTTTATTCTGTGGCGGAAAACAAGCTTCCATATAAATGGGACATTTTGATGTTCATGCTTGTTTTTTCGTGCTATAACATATTAAAGTGGAAGAAAACACTCGTGCTGCCGCTTGAAATCAATGAGGAGCATCAGCAATTAATGATGTTACAAATAATGATGGTGTAGGGAAAAATGCAGACCTTGCAACCCTGGCTTTAATGGGTGATTCAGGGTGAAATAAAGGCTGCATTAATGTCGCTAGTTTTTAACTGTTAATGCAATATTGTCGACAGAAGAGAAATTCAACAGAAGAGACATTTTCTTCACGCACATTAAGAGCTGCAGTTTTTCTGTACCCTTTTGATTGACAGGATATAAACGGCCCTGATCATCGGCTGTTTTTAAACAATCTGCCATTGGCCGATAGTGAAAAGAATAGCTTTTATCGGCCAATACCGATTATTGGCAGATTAATAGGTGAATCCATAACAACAATAAAATACAAATACCTGACATATATAATGAAAAATAAAACAGTGCAGATGGATGCAAGAATGTGAACAGGATATACTCTAAATCAGTGTTGGCATTAAAAGTGTTCCTATGATGCCCAAAAATCGCTCTCTGGGTAATCAGCTCATTAGGTTAATTTAATGTCAAAGTATTAAAGCATTAGTTCACTTCAGAATTAAAATTTCCTTTTAAAAGATCATTTACTTTCTCCCACGTCATCCAAGATGTTCATGTTTTTCTCTCTTCAGTGGAAAAGAAATTAAGGTTTTTGAGGAAAACATTCCAGGATTTTCTCCATATAGTGACTTCAATGGGGTCCAACGGGTCGAAGGTCCAAATGTGAGTTTCAGTGCAGCTTCAAAGTCTCGACACGATCCCAGCCGAGGAATAAGAGTCTTATCTAGACAAACCATCAGACATTTTATAACAAAAATAAACAATTATATACTTTTTAACCACAAATGCTCGTACATTACGTAATCACGTTGAAAGGTCAAGCGTGACGTAGGCGGTTGTACAACCTAGTGTTTACAAAGCCAACGTGCAAAGACAAAGACAAACATTTTTAAAAAATTTAAAAGTAAAACAACGATGTTGGACGATTTTGAAGTTGGAGGACAAAATGAGATTTTTCACACTACTCTACATTTTCCGCCTACGTCAGGTTACCGCCTCACCGTTCCAATGAGATTATGTAATGTGTGGCGCATCAGTAGTAGTGCAAGACGGGCATTAGTGATTAAAAGTATACATTTTTTTTTTTTTGTAAAAAAATTACAGATGGATTGTCTAGATAAGACTCTTATTCCTCGTCTGGGATCGTGTCGAGACTATTACTATTACTGCACTGAAACTCACATTTGGACCTTCAACCCGTTGGACCCCATTTAAGTCACTATATGGAGAAAAATCCTGGAATGTTTTCCTCAAAAAAGAGAGAAAGACATGAACATCTTATAGACAAATGATCAGGAAATTTTAATTCTGAAGTTACCTACTCCTTTAAACTAGATCTAAACAGAGTGTATTCTTCATGTACCTTCACAGAGTAGGCCAGAGAGATGGTAACAGCAAGCGGAAGGCCTTCGGGAACCGCCACCACCAGGACTGTAACACCAATAATGAAGAATTTGACAAAATACTGAATGTAGACTGGAGTGCACTCCGGCAGCCACGGCCTCTTCTGAAGCACAAAGTTATCGATAGCGAAGTAAAGCACCAGGATGATGACTGTAATGGCAGACATGACCAAACCTGAGGACCAGATCACATTAAACACGGCATTAGTGCTCCACTGCGATGATAAAACACCAAACCTGTAGATTCCTAGTCCTCCAAACACCCTAGAAACACATAGCACCTGCTTTGCCGATTTGCACTGCCAGCTTTGTCAGTTTTCCTTGCAGAACGGATTTCTCTTTCTTGGAGACGTTGGCCTTCTTCTTTTCTTTTTCATCGGTTTCTCCTCCCTCTGCGCTCTTTAAGGGCTGCATCTCCATCGCAGCAGCGCCATCTTGCTTTTTCACTGTAAAGACCACAGAAAACACATGTTGGTAATCTGACCTTATCAATGCTGGACCTCGTTGTGAGGGAATCACTATAAAAATGAATCAGAGTTTGAGCTCTACTGTTGGGTTTTGTATCTTCGTTTGTATATAAATAGTAACTCGTTAACAATGTATGAATGACCGTTATGTGCTACCAGCCACCAAGTGCACTTAAAATTCCAATGGAAGTCAACATTTCAAGAGGATCAGTAATCTTCTTTTATTTTAAGTACAATTACTTTGGTTTGCAATCAAATTCAGCAAACCACCAAATTAATGTTATTTTGAATATCTACATTGATCAAAGGAAACATGAGGCGGTGAATGAATTTTACATTTATCCAGGAACTGGATTAAACCCCAATCCTGGTAGCATTACATGGTTGAGAGACGACTGAAAAACCTTTTCATGGGATCTGATGACAGAAGTATCAAGTTATAATGGACAAACATCTTAAAGGGACAGTTCACTCAAAAATATAAGTTCTATCATTACTCAACCTTCTTTTGCTTCAAACCTGTTTGACTTTCTTTCTTCTGTGAGAACATTCACAGAACGTTTGTTCAATGTCATCTGGTTTTTACTAATGTTCTCAAAACTTGCCTTGCCTAAAGTTTTATAAATGTTACGACTTGTTTCAGAACATTCCGGGAAACATTCAAAAGTAACGTAACAATGTTTGAACTTGGAACAATGATGAAGCGGAATGTTCTCTTTAATGTTCGCATAAACAAATTTTTTACAAATCTGGATGTTCAGGAAATCATCTATCGATCTAGGGTTTGGAGTCAAGAACTGATTCTTATTGAGCGCTGGTTTATTCAAAACTGGTTTAAAAAAAAATATTATGCACTACCTTTGGGATTCTTTTATAGAATTTTTGTGTGCTTTTTTAGACTTGAACGCCTCATTCAGTGTAACTGAATAGAAATGAGCAACCGGCACATTATTCATATCATCTATTAATATATATATTAATATCATCTTTTGTGTTCAGCAGAAGAAAGAAAGTCATTCAGTTTTGAAATGACACATGGGTGAGTAAATGAAGGCATTGAATGATTCCTCGCTTATTTTTACTTTTGGGTGAAATTTTCCTTTAAGGCAGTTTTACACTACTTAATGCATCTTCATGTTTGCCACATTTTAAAGCAGTATAAACCAGTAACGTCTCCACCACCAATTTAATCTTTGTTACACGAAACAAAAGATATGTAGCATCAACCGTCTGAATCCATTGATACACTGCCCCGAGTTCATAGTCACTTACACGTACTACATACATTTTATGCATACTGTTTTTAATGCACTGACATGTGCATTATATAATTGAAAAACATTAAACCTTTTACATATATTCAACTTTAAGATCTGCAAACGATCAGAAACTTGATGGGAGTTCAATACTGAACACACAATGCCTAAGCCAGACTCTATCCTGTGAACAAAACTTAAACGCAAAGTATTTATTAATACAAGTAAAGTCATTTACAAAATATGAAGCAGCGGCTAACCAAACACATAGATGAAATACATTTCTGTTGTCAATATTTGAATACAACATTCACTATTACTTGAAATGAATCGAAACCTCTGATATTTTTGTCTGCAAACGCGTAAGTAACCCCAGAGCAGAAAGCATTACACTACAGGTGAATATACACTTGATCATTAAAATGATTGGAGGATTGGACGATGACAGGAACCCTGACACACACATGAGAAGCAGAACAAACACACGAGCTGACGTCTGAACCGTTGTGAACGGAGGAGTAAAATCATGGTGAGCGCTCAAACCAGCGGTAAAGTGAAAGCAGGTTACCTTTGGTCTGGTTGTTCTCCATATTTCCATCCTGCATTTTACCTAAGATGAAGGCATCCACACACACAGGACAAAAATAACAGAAAGCAGACGATAAAACATTCATCACATGGACATTACAGTGAAATCAAATTAAAAAGAGGAAGACAGAGAATGAGTAATTTATCAACATCATTGTGAGTCACATACATAACACAGAATTGTTGTATAATGAAGTTTTGAAGTGTATTATGGCTTTATATCAGATGCAGCATAAGCTACCATCCACATATAGCTATAGATGGTGAATACATAAATTACTAGCATGTGTTTAGATTTAGTATGTGGGTTTGTTATAACAAAAATGGATGTTCTGTTGTGTGTTTTCATGTCATTTTGACAGGAGTGCCATGGAATATCTAATATGTATACATCGGTTTACACTCGTTTTATCTTGGTTTGTCACTATGATTTGTCATAAAGAAAGAATTGGGAAGTAGTCGTTCAGAAGATATTCCATGGAGGATGAATGGAAGAGAAACACTCAACACAATGAAGGACAAGAGAAACAGCACGACTCTACTGGACATGCGGGAAGAAGAACTGCTACAGAACAGCCATGCAACGGCACAGGAGGAACGGGAATCGCCCAAACATTCCAAACGGATTTATCCCACCACAGAAACACACGTGCAACTACATGGGTACTTTAGTGTGGGAACTTTTGTCTTAAACACAGGCGAAATGTTCAGGAAATAATCTATCAATCTAGGGTTTGGAGTCAAGAACTGATTCTTATTCAGAACTGGTTTCATAAAAAAAAAAAAAAAAATAGTTAAGTTAAGTTAAAGGTGGGGTATGTGATTCTCTTTTTTGTCCATTTTTTCAAAATCACTTACAGCCACTTACATCCGCTAGCTGCCCGCCCCATAAGCACGCGTCTCTATAGACAGCCTAGGCTCTGAGATCTGCACACAAAAACAAATGGGTACAACCACCACTCAAAACCAAAATAAACAGTGTTCCAACCAATGACCGACAGGGTCGGGTGTTGTGAGGTTTTTTCGCTCGTGCACGGCTGGACGCGAAGTCGGAGCAAAACCCGCCCCTGTCGGTGATTGGTTTAAACACTGTTTATTTTGGTTTTGAGTGGTGGTTGTCCCATTTGTTTTTGTGTGCAGATCTCAGAGCCTAGGCTGCCTACAGAGACGCGTTTTTTTGACGGCATGCTTATGGGGCGGGCAGCTAGCGGATCGTTAGGAAAGATTAGACATTTATTTTTAGGACTGAAATCACTGATACAACCTTTAAGTTAAGTTAAGATACCAAAAGCAAATAAATTTGCTATCGATTGCTTTGAAGAAAAGTAATTTGTATTTATTGTATTGTGGAATTTAACTTAACAAGTTTGAAATATAACCTACAAATGAAGGAGTAACATTAACTTGTATTTTACTTATTGATATTTGTGTGTTGGAATATTTACACACTGTAGTATTTTTGTACACTACGGTTGTGTATGTAATATTCAAATTCTTTAATATTTTTGAAAAAAGTCTCTTCTGCTCAGCAAGGTTGCATTTTTTTTATCAAAAATACAGTAAAAATAGTGAAATATTATTATCTATGTGAATATATAGTAAAGTGTAATTTATTCCTGTGATCAAAGCTGAATTTTCAGCATCATTACTCCAGTTTTCAGTGTCACATGATCCTTCAGAAATCAGTATAATATGATGATTTGCTGCACAAGAAACATTTATGATTATTATCAATGTTGAAAATATGTTGTGCTGCTGCAGATTTTTGTGGAAACCGTCATACATTTTATTTTTCAGGATTCTTTTATGAATAGAAAGTTCATAAAAACAGCATTTATTTGAAATTGTCTCATTTTGTAACATTATGAATGTCTACTGTCACTTTTGATTAATTTAATGCATCCTTGCTGACTAAAACTAAACATTTCTTTAGAAAAAAGAAACAATGACCAGTACTATATGCGTACTACAGTTTAACAATTAAATACCAATGGGATATTGTTGTAGAATCACAAATTTAAATGATATTTTGCATCAAATACGCTCGTATCATAAATTGTAATCCAACACACCAAAGACACTACACAACAAGTCATGATTTTCTTTCCGAAATATAAATGTACCCACTAAAACTAAATCAGTTGCAATGTAATATTTATTTTATGATTAAGTTCCGGTTATAGTCATGTGCCCTAATTCAACCAATCCACATTGTGTATTGGCATACGTAAAAATAAAGGAACGGAAAGGGTAGAAGAGGGAAGAGAACAATAAAGGAGTTACTGATCAGAGGGTTCATGCACTGAGAGGACTGGATAGGGAAAAGCAATGCCTTGTCCAAATACCCACACTTGCGGTCTTTGCTCTTGACCACTTGTCCACTACCATGATGTATTTCCCCTATTTGGCTCAAGTGTTCAAGTAGCCGTAAAGAAGTGTGTGTAGAACTTTTGATTATTCGATGGGACACACTTATAGTCTAAAAAAAAAAAAAAAAATGCAAGTGTTTACAGAGCTTTTATTTATTATATTTTCAATACTTTGCATTTTCAAATAAACTTCTGCATGTCTGTTCAATAGTCGCTATATCTAACAGAAGACACACATTTCACATTTTGGTGCTTCTAATTGAGTGATAAAAACAGTTAACAGTTAACTACCAAATTATTATGTACTAATTAATTTAAATGACAAAAAAAATGTTTTCCTCAACATCTCGCGATTTCGAGACACAAGAGTTCCTGAACATAATGCATGATGGGATACGCTTAGATAGTGTGGGTTTAGACTTAGACTTCCTTTATTAATCCCCGAGGGGAAATTAAGGCGTTACAGCAGCAACAGAAATCGAGACAACATGCATAACAAAAATAGACAATACAATCAATCAATAATCTGAATATCTATTAATTTAGTTTAGTGTGAATTAAGGGCACTTTTAAGACATGGGACAGCCTTGCCCACTTACTGTCACGTGCATGCGCTCTCAAGTGGCCAAGACCGCAAGTGTGGGTATTTGGACTAGGCAATAGACAACTGGAGAAGGAGAGGCGGAGCCAGTGAGTGACGGACAGCTCAACCTACCATTGACTAGGCTGGTATTACCAGGGGCATTAGCGCTTGCCGCACCATCGGTAGCTATAGTCGCGATGGGGTGTGAGGAGGGATGCGAGCAGTCTAGCCGTAATAATGAACAAAAGTAGCATGGTTATCACCATTAGTACTCTCTCAATACACTGCTGTCAACAGAAAGATGACTTTAAAAGAATGACATCGATGGGAAAAAAACACTGCAACATAAGACAGGTTACACATAATATGGCAGACGAAAAGTCGAGGCACAAAACTACACAATGATCAATGGCACAAAACTCTAGAGTTCCAATTGCTATTTACACAACCAATCACGGTAAGAACAGGTGATTCAAAAAAGAAATAAAACAACCAAATTAAAAGCATGCTTCAAAATCAAATCCAAGTTCTTCAAATACAACAGTAGGGTGTCAGACTACGAGGCTACGAAACCGTGATCAATCTGATATCATCAATCTATCCGGCCTTGAGCGAATCACCCGTCCATCACAACCTCCCGATCCTCATCTGTGCGGGATCATGGATGAAATGCATTTCTTTGAATACTTAAAAAGAGCTTATTTTTAAGTGAAAGATCACGGTTGCTAAAGCAGGGTTTCGGGAGGGAAGAGCAGGTTTAGTGGGGTAATAAATGAGCGTATCCTCGGGTACAGAGATGAATACTGTACCTGCCAGCTGATGGCCGTCCTCCAGAGCCTGACCTGTGGCAGTTTGCAGAACAACAAACACATAAGCCTTTTGCTGACAAACAGCACATGCTACCCAACCAGAAAAAGCACTTGAAGTGTGCACACGAAAAAACAGGGACACGTTCTGCCCGAAAGCAGTCTCTCATTGAGGGAAAAAGAGCTGCACATTTTGATTACTACTTTATTTGCTGATCAGCATGTGGGTGATTGACAGGGTGTCCAATCAAAACAGCACACGTGATTCGAGATCTCAAACCTGTGGAATGAGTTACGCATCGTACTTTAAAGGGGTCATGAACTGAGAAATACTTGACATTTAAGAGGTCATCATACTATAAGAATATTCTGTAAGTTTCAGATCTAAAAACTTCCTTGTTAGTCCAAAAACAGCTTTTATTGAAACCGAGCCCAGAGACCGACTTGTTGTGGAATGTGCCTGTTTATGACGTAATAAATAGTTAGAGCGCCTCTGCAGATCAACGCAACTTTGGCCCCGCCCACTGCTGAGTTACAGGATCACTGACTGGACTAAAAATAATATTACCTTCCAAAGGATCCTAATGTTAGGAATGTGGTTATTTTATTTATCTTCAACAATGTGAATGTCTCAGCTGAGCATTATTTGTTTGTTCACTGTCGATTATTTGGCAAATCAGTCACAGTTTCAGTGCAGGCTTTGCAAACAGACTTGGACTCAACAATAATGCAAGTAGCATTAGCATAATTTAGAGTTAATGAAATTGTGACTGATTTGCCAAGGAATCGACAGTGAACAAACAAATAATGCTCAACTGAGACATTCACAGTAACTGTGTTCATTCTAATGCCTGATCTGTGACCAGTGATTTCTTAATATGTAATGATTCATGTACAGTCCGATGATTTTTGTCTATGTGCCAGTAAATTAAACTGCCAGTGAGTGACTTAATGGTCAACTTCACATTGTTTCTCTTAGTAGGATGAAAATGTGATTAAATTATATACAGAAAGGGATCAGAGAACCCTTTACAACCACTGTTGAGCTGTCAATCAAACACAGCGAGTTTATCAGTGACTGAGTTCTGGACTCCGGCCAAAACTCCTGTTATTAACAAATCTCTCATTTACATTGTGTTTGCTCTATTAGTTATGATGAAAGCATTCATTAGTGTGCAGAAACTGAGTTGCAAAGATCTAAAGATATAGATCTGAATATAATGCTATAATCAACACTTTCAAGATTAGTTAACCTTGAGAGCTGTAATAGTAAAAACATGCTAAAAGCTATCGAGAGAGTTCCACATGTGATACGTAGAGATGTTAGCCAATCACAGCAGTGGGCGTTTCCACTGAAGTCTCACAGCCAATCACAGCAGTGGGCGTTTCCACTGAAGTCTCACAGCCAATCAAAGCAGTGGGCGTTTCCACTGAAGTCTCACAGCCAATCACAGCAGTGGGCATTTACACTGAAGTCTCACAGCCAATCACAGCAGTGGGCGTTTACATTGAAGTCTCACAGCAGTGGGCGTTTCCACTGAAGTCTCACAGCCAATCACAGCAGTGGGCGTTTCAACTGATGTCTCACAGCCAATCACAGCAGTGGGCATTTACTCTGAAGTCTCACAGCCAATCACAGCAGTGGGCGTTTCCACTGATGTCTCACAGCCAATCACAGCAGTGGGCGTTTACTCTGAAGTCTCACAGAGCCCTTCAAACAGAGCGTTCAAATCAGAGGCTTAAATCAGGGTAAGAAAAATACCTTTTATTTCTAATTTATTTTGATGTGAAAGCCAGGAAACATTATAAAATAAAATAAAAGAAGGCAATCATGACCCCTTTAATACTTTGGGTTAAAGGTTTGTTCAATCCATGAAATACGAGCAATAGTAAATACACGACTGGGCAGAAGTTTGGAAAAAAATCATAATTATTCCAAACTATTCTGACAGTTTTGCTGAAACAGGGAGAGTTTTATCAATTATAAACTGTTTTCACTTTTAGTATGCTTTATAATGTTCTTTTCCCCCAGTGTCCTGTTTTTTTGAGGTTTATAAAGATCTGCTGATATAAGAAAAAGGTCAATGCGATAATAACAACATTAACTGACAGGAATGAATGTTGATCCCCGTACAGAAGTGTTGGTGTAATACAGCTCTGCTGAAGTTCTGTCAGGCTGAGCTTTAGTTACGCACCTTTCTTCTCTTTTTTCTCCTCCTCCTCTCCGCCAGCACCGAGCAAAGTGAAGATGATCCCGGTCTGAGAGTTCACCCCGACAGCCATGACCACCATCCGACCCGAGCCCTCCATCACATGCGTGCCTGGGGATTCAGTTAATGGCGCGGTAAGTCATGGACAAACTGTAAGTAATAGCAGGCCTGACGCTCTCACCTCAGCACAATGTGTGATCTCATAGATGACTGCTGTCTGACAGCGCGCACACACACACACACACACACACCTGACTCTAGAGGTGATAACTGACTCATTCATCAAAGCTAATTAATAGAGTTTATGCACTCAAATGTACCATCAGTCTCAAACACCGAACTAGTACTAGCTTGTCATTATTGTCCTTTTTAATGTAAAATTGTAGAATCAAAGTACAGTAAGGGAGTGCATGACAATAAATGATGTAGTTGGCACTGAATAGAGTAACTAATACATATGTTTAAATTATATATTTTTTTAAATAATAATTATTATTTAATAATTCTTTTTTTACAACAGGATCAGATTTAAAGGTGGTATCAGTGATTTCAGGCCCAAAAAAGGCCGAAACATAAATGATCACATTCACCAACCAATCACCGACAGGGGCGGGTGTTGTGAGGATTTGAGCTTGTGCACGGCTGAACGCGAAGTCGGAGCAAAACCCGCCCATGTCGGTGATTGGTTTAAACACGGTTTATTTTGGTTTTGAGTGGTGGTTGTACCCATTTGTTTTTGTGTGCAGATCTCAGAGCCTAGGCTGCCTACAGAGACGCGTTTTTTGGACGGCATGCTTATAGGGCGGGCAGCTAGCGGATCGTTAGGAAAGATTAGATGAATGTGATCATTTACGTTTTGGCCTTTTTTGGGCCTGAAATCACTGATACAACCTTTAACATTAGTTAATGCACTACGTAAACTAAGCAATAGATTTTGTTAGAGTATGTTAGTTCACAGTGCATTACCTAATGTTAATTAGGTATTAAAGGTAATTAGGTAATTAAAAAAGAGTATTAAATACTATAGAATGATTGGATATTGTTAGTTCATATTAACTCATTTAGTTAACTCCTTTAAAGAAAGTAAACCCTAACATGAAGCTATAGTTTCTAATTCAAACACATCAAATAACAGATTACCATCTGTCCCATCTTATCCTGCATCAAACAAACAAAATCATGCAATGTTTTCATTCTGACATAATCTGTTGGATTGATATTCAACTCATCATTTTGTTAATTAGTTATCAAAAAATATAATATTTAACTGGCCCACATTTTGCATACAACATTCCAACCACATTCCTCAAACTAATGACATCAAAGTAGTGACATTTTTGGGTCCTTTCTACAGAATGATGGGAAAATAAGTAAATAATATAACAGTTAACACTTTCCAAAGGTTAAGCATCTCCTTTTGTTACCAAAAGTTAAAAATGTTAAGCCTATTTATGGGAATAGACACTTATATTGTTTGCCTGTGTCGATCGATTTGACTTTTTCTGATGACTTGAATGTCGAACTTCCATATTCATTATGTGTAAAAGAGCACAACAAAGTGAACGGAGTGAAAGTAAAATATAGTAGTAAAGAGGGATTCACCAGAGAGAAGCATGGGGTCTTTATCTGCAGCTTTGCGCACGTGGTCGGATTCTCCCGTCAGAGAACTCTCATCGATCTTCAGATCGTTGCCTTGTATCAAGACCCCGTCCGCTGGGAGCAGGTCACCTAAACACAGTCATTTAACATGTACATTTAGTAGAATTATAAAAAAACAAACAAACAAACAAAACATTCCTCACCAAACCACACCTAGCAAAAGCAACCGCACAAAAAATGAGACGTAATGAACACGTAATGAAACTGAAGCTTACTACATCAGAATAGAGCAGCATCTTATAGGATTACGTGATCACGTTGAAAGGTCACGCGTGTTCATAAATTGTAGGCTCGGGTGAAAAATTCCATCTCATTTTCTCCTCCATCTTCAAAGTCGTTCAACATCGTTGGTTTACCTTTTTCTTTTTTTGTAAATGGCGTTTGACTTAGTCTTTTTACGTTGACTTTGTAAACACTAGGTTGTACGTCCGCCTACGTCACGCTTGACCTATCAACGTGATTACGTAATGTACAAGCATTTGTGGTTAAAAAGTACATAATTGTTTATTTTTGTTATAAAATGTCCGCTGGTTTGTCCAGATAAGACTCTTATTCCTCGGCTGGGATCGTGTCGAGACTTTGAAGCTGCACTGAAACTCACATTTGGACCTTCAACCTGTTGGACCCCATTGAAATCACTATATGGAGAAAATCCTGGAATGTTTTCCTCAAAAACCTTAATTTCTTTTCCACTGAAGAAAGAAAGACATGAATATCTTAACGTGGGGGTGAGTAAATTATCAGGAAATTTTTATTCTGAAGTGAACTACTTATTTTAAAGTACTCATTAAGGTTATTATAGGTATATAGGTATATTATAGCAAGCAAAACTGGGTCTTCAGCTTAACTTGATAAATCCAACGGTCAAGAGCACAACAGGGACAAGACTGTTTCTGAACACAGGCAGTCACTCAGCAATGGAGCATATTTCAGGATCTAATCTCCAAAAGCTCTTCTTAGTGCCTTTTTGTTCCTTCCAACAATTTCTTCATTTTCTCCAAACAACAAGTCTGGATCAATAAGACTGTCTCCAAAGAATTCCAAAGTTGATCCTCTAAGATGGCACGTGTCAAGCATTTCACAACAAAACTCTCTCCAATTTATCTGAGTTTACAGCCCTAACTAAGTCAAAATCTAAAATTACAAGAATAGCAGTATGTTGTGCAACAATAGGCAACACTATATTGTAGGTGTTCCCCAGGGTTCGGTATTGGGCCACTCTGTTGTTTTATATATAAAAGTGTGTTTTCATTCAGAGATAATTTTGCTTTCATTTTCCATCTTTGCTATGCATCATATCATCTCCCACACATATTCAAAAATAACGGTAAGCTACTTCTAACCAGCCCTGTACTAGTCAAGAAGATGGAGCCCCTTATCCAGCTTGCCAAACGCTCTCACCCACAGGATCCCTCCATCACTGTTAACACATGCATTATCTGCCTCCCACTCGTTCAGGAGATCCGGAATAACATCCACAACCCCTCCAACACTGCAGAACCAGCACAGCACTGGTCTGATAACATCAGCTTGACCAACTCTCATAATCAAACTGTAAATTAATGACACAGATCAGTCTTGCTTCATTGCACAGCAATGCTGTCTGGTCATGCTTTAAAACTCTCTTGATAACGCTCCACTTCATTAATAGATTTCAGATTATACATGGGTGAACCTTCAGTTACAAATCTTGAATTTCATCTATGTTAATACATTTATACATTGACACATGTCCATGGATTTAATTTAATCGAGATTTAAGGATAACATTTTTATGAATGCATATATTGTAGATTAACTTTACCTTTATGTCTTCAATAATTCATTTGAAATGGTTCTTGTGAAATATTAATTGTAGTACATATATTCCATGTACTGTTGTCTATGTTAATATGTGTTCATAAAAGTGTCATGAATGATAATTATAAAAGAATGAGCTCATGTTTCAAATTGTTTTAGATGGAGTTTAGCATGTCACACTGTGGCATAAAAAACAAAACAAAAAAAACAACATTAATTTGTCCACAAACACTATGTTACGTACCACACACTCAAAGCAACCTAACGTAACAGTGTTTCACAACTGATTTGGTATTTGTAAATAGTTCGGTTGCTTTGAGTGTGTGGTACATAACGATTTACCAATACCAAATCATTTGCGACATAACAAAATGCTAAATAAAATCCCCCTGATTGTAACGCTTTAATAAATGTATTATATTGGGGAAATTAAAAAGTACAAGCACAAAATCCAAATTTAACCTTTGAACTCAAGTAATTAGAGAAAAACAAAAACAATCAAAGATGCCCCTAATATATCCTTATAATCTAGAATCAATCTTTTATTTTTCTTTAAAATCACCCTAGAAGACAGAAGTTCCCCTAATTGAAGAATCACCGCATATATTCTACTCTGTTATTTCAATCATGACATCTCAGTCTCGAGATAGTTTTATCATGTTAATTGATATGACGATGTTCCTGGGTCATTCCATGTCAAATCAACCAGAGGTCCTCGGCTCAAACATTTAAAGACATAAACAGTGATGAAAGTCAAAATACTAAATGCCATGGATGAATATTTACTGAGTAATCCACTATTTTCTAGAGAGGGGTCAAAATGACAATTGTCACCTGAGATTTGGAGTCAAATTACAAGAGCGTAAAAATGACTTTAGAAAGATGGCAGCATCATTATATTATTTTTACACACAGATAGGAAGGTCTGTTAGTAAATTCTGTTGACTTCTGTTATATACCAGTAGCGACAGATAAATTGGGGAGAAGCACATTTAATTTTTTTTTGAGTCTGTTACTCGAAAAGTAATAACTTTTCACTATGTTTTTTGTGTCTAGTTCTTCAAATTTGATTTTGGTATCTTCATTTAAAGCCTCTATATGGTTAAATCACAGATATAGGGATCTCAATGCTCCATGAGTAAATTGTTAAAGGTCCCATATTGTCAAAACTGAAATCTCCTGGATTTTTTCATGATAACAGAGGTATTTATGACTATTTAAATGTTGAGCAAGCAATCTCATTGGCTGCAGAATCAGCTTGTGGCATGTAGTAAATAATGTGATTTCTAGCAGACAGCATGTAAAGGACTCATCAGGGACCTATTATAAATTCAAGAGGGATAACTTTGGGACACATACCATACTTGATTTGTGCGATATCTCCCACGACGATATCTGACACGGGCAGTTGTATGACCTGGCCTCCTCGCACCACCTGGAACTTCTGCTCCTGCTCGATGCGGCTCTGTAAACCCCTGAACTGCTTCTCTTTGCTCCAGTCGTTGAAGGCCGTGACCAGAACCACACACACCACTGAGAGTAAGATGGCAGCTCCCTCGATCCAGCCGGCCTCGGCCTCGCCCTCGTCCTCGGCTCCTGTGGCCGCGGTCCCGCACGCTGCAGAGGAGCATACACAGCACTTTAAATCAGGACCGAAAAATCGCTTTTTAGATTCGCTTATTCTGATTGACATAGCCTCTGAATCATTTTTTGTTCATGTTTATATTCCTTGTTCATGTATTTTATTGTTTGTAAGGTGTCCTTGAGTGTCTTGAAAGGAATTATTAATTGTATTATTATTATTAACATGTAAACACGCTGAAAACACACTGTATAAATCCAACTGTTTTTATTTATTTATTATTATTCATGGAAGTGTCACTTCTCACATCACTTCTTAGCATCCCTTTGTTGTGTAATGTGAGATGGAGATGTAAATGATACTGGTGCAATTTCTTCGAGCACAGAAACATAAAAACGAATCTGTTTATTATGTTTACGCCATTTGGTTTATGAGGACAAAGGAATGTTTGGCTGTAATGTTAATTATACAGATTTGTGAGTGTAAACTATGTATGCAAGCACACACTCACCCACTCACACAATCATAAACACACTCACCCACTCACACTCACTCACTCACTCAGCTACACACACACACACTCACATGCTAACATCCAAGGTAAAACATAATTGTTAATATTTCTCATAAATTATAAATCTTTTTAATGATATTTGTTTAAATTAAACTGAAATGTAGAGAGTATTTTTTACATATATAAAAAAACTAAAAACCTTAACTAAAACCTAAAAATCATGTGATTCACATGAGTGTTATTATGTAAATGTGACGCTTCATGCATAATATTGCACAAACGCAATGATTCATAATAATTGTAACACTGAACGCATATTACACTACTTTAGAATGTTTTATAGAGATAAGGTTTGGACAAATTCTATATCTGAACTGTGCAACACATGTACGGCTAAATAACTATAAAGCACACACTGACAGAAATGCATGCAGTGATGCGCTGGCTATTTATTGTCCGTGATTTCTGACAGTCTGAGGGTTTGGGCAGGAGCGATTGCTATCGTCTGAGATGCAGAAACTGTTTATAGTCGACACAGCCTCTGCTGAATGTACCGGGACACACCAGATACATCTGATCAGGAAAATTTGTTTTTGGTCTATATAGCTAATTTTGCCCTTCATGACGACAGTGAGGGGGTGATTTTTCTTTATAACTCATCCATTTAAATGATATTAAGCCTTAACGTTCTGCATAATTAAGGGCGTGGCCACTTGAGTGACAGGTGGATTGCCGGTGATGTCACTACTAGCCATTTGTCTGCTGTCTGTTAGCGTCAAGTCACCTCAGCTTTTCGTTTATCCGGAAGTGACGTGCGGCCAAGATGGCGACGGCCGGCTCCGCCCACTTTGAGCTTCAAAAAGGCTCTTCAGAAACACTACGGGTGACGTCACGCACACTACGACCATAGTTTTTTACAGTCAATGATCAAGACGTTTTGATTGCATTCCAATTCTAACCCTAACCTTTCCAATTTTGAATTTCTGAAAAACATACTTTTTCAATCTCGTCCTAGTCGGTTCATCCTATCTTCACCGAAATTGGCTCAGATCATCTTCAGAATATATGCTGGCTAAAAAGTGAATAGAATCTTTTGGATGAAACCAACCATTCTTGAATAACGTGCAAACGAATTTGACGAAGCCAAGCCAAATTGGATGCGAGGCTATATGTTTAGCGTATTGAGATGAAACTTGGTACGTGTCATCATAAGCATGAACTGAGCCAGCATGCAGCATTTCAGCACACCGCCACCTACTGGTCAGGAGATATGAAAATGGCTCTTTTTGCTTATAACTACTGAATGGTTCTTCTGAATCTACTCTGATTGAACAAACCATTAAAAGGGTTTAATGGCTAGTGAATATTGACAATGTCCTGCAAACTTTATTTAAAAATAAAAACAGCCTTTAGCTCTTTCTTTTATAATTTGTATTCATTCTTTTCTTATTAATTGTGAATACATGGAATGTTTTCAATGTATTTGATTAAATTGATTTGTCAGACCACAGGAGCGTTTCAAATGAACTAGAGAAGAGTGAAAAGTGAAAAGATTAAAGAAAAGGTGTTGCAGCACTTATAATACAATCATGTCAGTATGAATCCATAAATATTTTGATTGAAAACACAGTTCATACACACATTGGGCCTCATTCATGAAACATTCGTAAATATACGAGTAAATATGTGAGTGATTTGCGCGTAAAGAGACCTTCCCGAAAACTCTTCTCCTGATTCACAAATACTTCGTAAACGTCAGATGTGATAGTGAAATGTGTGTGTGTGTGTGTGTGTGTGTGTGTTAATGAATTCCAACCAGTCGTAAATGGGACACGCGTGCACGCTCATTCTCAATTACCATAAATCCCGGCCATTATATCAGACTGACAACTATATATGGGCATCCTATTATGACACCAAACGAGGGATATCAACATGTCATGTCTTCTCAAAAGAGAATGAAAAAGAAAAATTTCTCAAATGCAGAAATTGAAGTTTTATTATCATAAGTTCATTCAAAACGGCACATTTTATTTTCAAGCGAAGCCTACATAGTGGTGTATCAGGTCCTAAAAAAGGAAGCTTGGCAGCATATTAGAGTTTCATCAGTTAATCGAACAGTCCCAGAAATGAAAAGAAAATGAAACTTTTCATGTGCTAAAATTTTTGTGCTTCAACAAAATTTCAGTTTATTGCCAAGTCAATTTTTTCAACTAATATTTACATTTTATTTAAGCTTTATTTCAATGAACATAAATGTTATTAATAGTTTTAGCTTTGTAATAACCCTGCAACACATAAAGAGAGTGTCGGCAAAAGCTGATCCGCAGATATTCTGCTAAACATCATCTTTTGTCTTCCACAGAGTTGATCTTGGAACAACATAATGGTGTAGAATTGATGACAGAATTTCAATTCATTCTGCGAACTTTCCCTTTAAATGCTAATGAATATTCCACAGATCCAGTGTTGGCTGATCTCAGACCAGGTCTATTTTTAGGCTCTGCAGTGCGGACCCTTCTGCGGCTCTAGATCCTTCATTTGATTCGGCTCCTCTGCAGTGAAACCTCTTCATTCAGTGTGCAGTGTGTCAGCGAGTCTGTGTGTGTGTATGTGTGTGTGTGTGTGTGTGTGGAGCTGTCCACGGTGCTGAAGTGTTAGATAACAGCTCGTGACACACTGGTGCTGCAACACTCTTCTCAACACACTCCACCGAATCTGCCCATTCTGCAGAAGACACTTTCTCACGCTTGCTTATTTTATGTAAATTGTGTCAAATTTGGACAAATGTGCAGTTTTGCATTTTAACTGTTTCTGATTTTCTGGCTTAAGCTGTAATTTGAGCAAGTATTTTCACTGTATTGTTCTTCCTGTTTTCCAGGACAAATATCTAAACATTCTTCAATCAAGATACTGTACATTTACTGGAGAGGCAACATGATTCCGAAGATGAAAATACAGAATTATTTGAGATGAACATGTTTGCACTCTTTAACTGACTAGATATATTTAAAATAACGTAGGCCACTTTTTACTGGTAACATCAGACATTTGGCATTATCAGGACACAAATATTCCCCCATTGCATTATTATACATTATATTCAACATTATGGGCCCTATTTTAACGATCTGAAACACAAGTATCAAGCGCGAAGCGCAAGTAACTCTGTGGGCGGGTCTTGGGCGCTGTTGCTATTTTACCGGCGGGATAAATGACTCTTGCGCCCGACGCAAGTTTAAAAGGGGTTGGTCTGAAGTAGCTTCATTATTCATAGGTGTGGTTTGGGCGAAACGTGAAATAAACCAATCAGGGCGTCATATCACATTCCCTTTAAGAGCATGATGAACGAGGTGCGCTTGTTTCATGGCGCAATACTATTATAACGGTGCAATTACCAGGAGCGCTTCAGAATCGGTTCACAGCCGAGGAGATCGATGTTCTCGTCAGGGCCGTAAAAGAAAGAGAAGTGACATTGGAGATGGGACAAACCCACCCAAATTAGCTATGGTTATACATGCATATAATAATTTGGGTAAATATGTAAGCTTTATGCCTATTTTCCCATCGTCATGGACACAACAATGATTTCCTTATATTTTCCTTATAATAATGTATCATTTGCAAAAAGGAAAATGCATCTGTGTAGATGAGAGAATCATCTACAGTGTATGCGCGTTGTTCACACTCTGTATTATGACCAAGCACGCGCGCTTAAAATAGCATCTGAATGTACGCTCAACGCGCCACTGACTTTAGACTAGGTTTTTTCTGGTCAGTGGCGCAATTGTTTTCTGGAACTGTAAAATAGCACCAGGGATTGTTTGCGCCGGAACACGCCTCCTTTTTTTGCGCTGAACCGCCCAGGGAGCGCAAGTTCATTCTCTAGTTTGCCGGCGTGCGTCTGTGGAGGGAAAAGTCCGCTTTACGCGGGTGCAAAATACGAATGATACATGCGTCAGTGTACAAAGTCATTTGTGCCGGGTGCAAGATAGGGCCCTATATATAGTAGTTTAATGTAGTATTGACACTAAAACTGTGTGAACTATCCACGATACATATTGTTGCATTTTTGTATTGCGATATATTGTGACATGATATATTGTTACACCCCTAGTCACTTTGCTTCTCCAGTAAATGTCTCTTGATTTATACGAACATATAATAAAAATATTTGTCTTAAAAAACATTATCATTAATCCTGTCTACTGAGTTTAAAGCTATAGTTAAGCAAAAAACATAATACATCTGCTTGTTTGCTGTGTTTTCTCATGGTACACAAAAGTAGACATATTTATAAAAATTTTTTTAAAAAAGTGTCTTATGGACTACCGTTTCTCTCGTTTACTCGTACTACTTGTTTCCTTTGCGAACTGAAAGCCAGCAGTGAATGATGCAGTCTATGCATTAATGACCCTCATCATGATGTATTTCAGGCTTCAGATGTTCAGTTATTCTGGGGTGAACAGTGAGATGTTCCCTGTGTTGATGTGTGTCTGTATCTCTCTTCACAGACACACACAGCACCAGTCTCCGTTAAAACAAGAACAAGTGTCACACATCTCCGATGTAACGGCAGAGAGACGCCAAGCGGAGGATTCATCGTCGGCACACGCTTTTCTCTATCCACTGTTAGAAAGTGTGTAATATGCAAATTAATTAGCAATTTGCATATTAATGTGTTGTGGGAAGCTACTTAGAAAGTAATTAAGCTACAGACCTTTAGTTAACTACATTAAATTTCTTAAGGGAGCTATTATAAATATATAAAACACCATAATATTATTTTCTATTCACGTAGAACTTTCCTGGTACATTAACTAGTCGAAAACATCAAACTTCTGTAGTGCATAAAGAAGACATTTTTGAATCAGTTCATTTAAATGAACAAAGTGATTCACTAGAATGAAGTGTACAGTATCTAATACGGCACATATGAGAAAGCATGTTTGATTATTATCTCAGATAATAATGTTTCTTAGCATTTCTCAGATACAACAAAATAGCATTCTACTGTGTTGCATGTTGGACAAAGCAGATCCTTACTGCATATTAATTTATTAAGCGTCATGATATTGTGCCAGATAGATTCATATAATCACAGAATCTGATAATAATACCAGCTAAAAACTCTTGTACTGCAGCTTGACAGTGCACGCACATACAGTGACTAAGATTAACATGCTATTCTTCACTCAGATCTAGACGACTTCAGCGCTCTGAACGCATTGGAATAAAAGATCATTTTCCATTCCTGGAGTAATTGAATTCTTTGAGCATTATCGTGATTGATAATACTTGGTCAGCATTCTTTTAGCTTCTTTATGCTGCTTTAATGGCTTTGTCTTCATTGCACAGTTTCTGGGCCGCTGGTTTGATGTATGGCCTTCACCTAAAGGTTATTCTTCCAGCGCACACTTCATTAACTCTTCGCTGGATTCCCTCCGTCTGAACGCAGAGTCATGCTCGCTTTACTCTGAGACAAACACTGAACACGACTGAGTTTCTCATAAAGCCAAGGGGAGAAAACATGTTTGGATATTTCATTCTGTGATCAATATGCAAGAGATAATCCACGTCTAGCTGTGATTTAAACTATTGTGATGCACGACTGCCTGAAGTGAAGAGAACTGCATTCAAATGGTTTCATGCACTGTTAGCCGTGGATTATCCCACCTATATCATGGTCATTTGCCCACATTGATAAGTTAAAGCTGTTATTGATGTTTGCAGTGTAATATTTGACTGGAGGGGTAAAGCTGGATTAGCATTCTGTCCGCTTTAAATCAGAGACGGAGGTAAAGTAGTGCGGCATGTTTAATTTGAACTCATTATCTAAAGAGAGATGTGTGTGTGAATTACCTGCGTCTGTGCAGCGTCTCTCTACTAAATGTGAAGCTGAAGGTTTAATTACTTCAAAAACAGCAATGTTACCCCTCATTGCTGGGAAATATAATGTAGCGATTCAGTAGCCAAGCTATTTTATTATTAGAATGGTGATTACACTGACTTGAACTGTGTATTAAACACACACCATCCAACCAATCAAAATCGAGTATTCAGTATTCTTATACACATACTGTAGTCGCCTAAAATAGTATTTGGATACACTTATAAATGACTGAATATCCCTGCATGCAAAATACCGATGCACAAACACTTTTCATCAAAACCTCAAAACAAAAATAAGTTTTTACAGTGTGAAATGATGTAGTATTGAAAATTAATTTTGTGTAAATGTTGATAGTTTGTCCTAATGTTGAAATATATATTTCAAGTAACAGGACTCCACATGTGAGTCAAATCCTCTTCTCCTGGTTATCAGACAGAATAAGACTCAATGAGCACCAGACTTTGGAAACCGACATCCATTTAAAAAACCTTGACATCAGTCTTTGTAAAAATGGTTAGATATTGTGGAGTATTTAAGTGCAAACCACTAGTTTTGGTTTGTATGTAATGAAGTGAAAGATGTGTCCGTGAGTATTACAGTTACATTATTACATCGACGTCTACAGTAAATGCCAGTGTTTTATAGGTCCACATCAAAGCATACGAGAACCTTTAAATCGTTACTTTTCTGTGTTAATATTTCGGTAGCCTCATAGCATAATTGCATAATTGCAAAAACATTGAAATATAACTTAGGCAATTATGCTATGAGGCTAAGGATTTGTTAATATTAATTAATCTTAACATTAAGGTGACAGTTTAGTCAAAATAAAAATGACGTCATAATTTGCTCACTCTCAGGTCGTTCCAAACCTGTATGATTTTTTAAATATATATACACACACACACACACAATATATATATATAGTATATATTTTTCTTTTTATGTTTGTTTTTTATATATATATATTAAAGAATATTTCTAAATTTTTTGATGATATGAGGATTTTTTAAAAAGAATATCTTCTTTTGTGTTCAACAGAACAAAGACACAGTCACAGAGGTTTGGAACGACATGGATGAACTTTCCTTTTAACCAGGACTGGTGATAAAGTCTGTAAATTGGCGATAAATTGCCTTTAACAATAACCAGCACCTTGGTAACAGTTATTACATTAGCAGAACATTTGCTGTACAATACGAGGAATATTAGAGACAGGAACGTGTAATGATACTCACACTCGCTGCCCTCTCCAGGCGGCTGATAGAACGACAGACCCAGAGAGATCATGGCTGCGATTTCGAGGATGATGAGGGTCACATCTTGTAATGCTTCCCACACTAACTGTAAAAAAGTTTTTGGCTTCTTTGGAGGTATAAGATTTTGCCCGAAGACTTCTTTTCTTTTATCTAGATCTGTGGCATCTCCAGTCAGACCTGTAAGGAAACACAAAGACAGATGTTACAACAACAAAAAATGGTGAAGGATTAACAATTATCATTTCACAAATAAGTACAAAGAAATGGCAAGTGTTGCACTGAAAGTTGAAACTAGTCGTTATTTTTTACCAGCATAACAGCAAGTAACACAAAAACAGAAACTGAAAACCGAAATTGTAAAACATACTTCAATAATATGGTCCATTGATTCTGACTCAAAAAAGCCAGCACACTCTATCAATGCAAGATAAAAACACTGCTTTAATGAAAAAGTGCCAATTGTTTTGGTCACATGACCTTTCTCAAGCCCCAGGGCAGGAGTCACATGATCACATGGATCACATGGTTAACCAAACTAAGGTATACTAACAATCCAGAGCCCCTTTCACACAGCGCGAGGACCTAGTAACATTGCCGGGATCAGTCCCGGAACGCGTCCTGTGTGAACAAAAGCCAGGACCAATGCCGTAAGGGGTGTGTCATAGTGATGACGCATGTGCCATCGCGCGACTCTGTTGCTCTGAGAAGAACGTTTGTGTTCGTCAACATAGAAAGAACGGAAAAATGTATGGAACGAAGCAGAGACCAGGAGCTCCTCACTATCCGCGCTGAAGCTGAGATCGTTCGCCAGCTTTGTGGAACAGTACGCGCGTGTATGTTTTCGACGAGTACGTTACACGTCTCATCCTGACGTCATGTGTCTTTACGGGATGTGTGTGAACGCACTCACAGATCCCGGCAAATCACTGGCAGTGTGAATGAACCGAAATCAAACAATCCCGGGACAAATGCCGGGTCACATTATCCGTGTATTTTCCGGAATCTCTGTGTGAAAGGAGCTCAGAAAACACATTTGAACAACATGCATTTAAATTAAATGAGCTCACTAAACAAACCAATAACATTTTCTTCAACTGATTCTGACTAAATCACATTTTCAAGAAAAACACATTGTACACGTTATACACTGTTTAAAGTGTGAAACAGCAGACTCACTCTGTAAATATATTTATAATAAATCTGTCTCTGTCTCTGCACTGAAACTGACAGTGTTTATATTTAAAGTACCTTTTTACAGTGGTATAATTGTAAAGCATGGTGTTATAAAGCTCATGAAGTTATAAAAAGCCATATACACTGATGAACCAAAACATTATGAGCAGTGACAGGTGGAGAGAATATTGATGATCATCTCCAAACAAGGCCTCAGATTAACGTCTGGGAATATTAGATGGTCAGCAAACAATCAGTTCTCGTAATCAAGTTATTATGCGGGAGAAACGGGCAGGAATAAAGATCTGAACCACTTTGACAAGCAACAAAGTGTTATGGAAGGCTAAGTGTGTCTCTGAAACAACAAGGCTTTTGGGTCGGCTCCCAGTCAATTTACCAACAGTGGTTCGAAGAGGGATAAACTAGAGATCTGCACAGGAATTCTCTCCCACTCCCAGCCGTTCCCGAAAAAAATAAAAAAATAAAAATAAATCCCCCCCACCCACAACATTCATGGTTTGCTTCACTCCCCCCTGCAAAAGCCCACAGGTAAACGTATAGGCTACATAGATTTTTTTATCTATGTATAAACACTCCCGAAAAATTATTTGTTATTAAAGCATCTACATTCATAAAACACAGTTAATGTTAACAGAAAAGCGAGCATGGGCCACTTAATGCGTGTTTTGGTATGACAGAAAGTTATTTTCTGATGACAAAGAAAACTGTCACTCATTTTAGTTAATCACTATCTCACAAAGTTCTGTTATAATCAATGAAGTGGTCGACACTGCACAATGAATCATTTATTTACATCATGTCAACACTTGTTTGGGATTTGAAAGTGTACAAAACTTAAACACCTCTGATTGGCCGTTGCATTCAAGAGATCAACAGATATGTCTCTGATTGGATACGTTGCTCAACCCAGCACAACCGCGTTGTAAATAGTGCCTTTCCTCTATACTATTGCCACTGATGACAATTATGCATCTTCTGTACTATTATCTGGCTAATCAGACGTCAGTGGGCGGAGTTAGTGTAAATAGCCTCTGCCATCACAGCCTGATGTCATGCAAATGCATCTAAAAAACAAGCATTGTGTTTATCATGCAATTTATACGAGAAAATTAGTTTTTATGCACATTTGATAAGCACTTTATTACGTGTAATACACACATGTGTTATATGACCGTGTAAACAGGAAAAAAACGCATGCATTCGGACATTTCCAGATCGGTTTCAGACCTTGTTCATATGTGGGGAAAAAATCAGATATAAATCAGATTTGTGCCAATGCGACTGTCATGTAAACAGGCAGATCGGATTTTCTGAGGCATTAGGCTAGGTCTGCGCGGTTTAACGACGAGAGAAACCCAGACGCGCATCTGCGAAACGTCGTGTCGTTTTAGGAGAGGAATGTGGACACACGTCAACATATCAAAGCTTGGCTTGCTCATCCTAAAATTTCTGACCCACTGCTCCTTATTAAAGCCCGCCACAATCTCATGAAAGTGCGCATCTATAGCACGAATTTTATTTCTCGTGCCATTCACGCCAAAAATAGTTTCTGCGTGCATATGATATGCCCTTTATGGCGTGGTACATGCACTCCACACCCCTAATCCTACCCAATTGGTTTACGCTGCGTTTCATGCACGCAAAAACTATTTTTGCCGTATAATTGGCATGAGAAATAAAATTTGTGGTATAGATACGCACTTTAATGAGATCGTGTTGTATGTTCCCACCAGTCCTGAGATCTCTCCCGCACACAATAACTGAAGCGTTAGCGCAGGCTGCAATGAAGGCCTCAAAATCATGCTGATGTTTGGCGAACAGAGCTAGCATCAAGCATATTTCACATTCGTCCATAGAGTGCAAGAACCCCGTTAAAGCATGCACGACGTTTCAGATCTATGTCAAATATAAACACATGAATCGGAAATGGGTCACAATTGAAAGAACGTGTAAATGGATGGTCAAAAAAATCTAATAAAGGCAACAAATCAGAATCGGGCATCAAGACCTGCAGTGTAACCGAGGCCAGAGACGCATTTAGCGGTTGGCCATCAAGGCGTGATATTTGCACAGTAGTGGAAAGTTTAAAGTTAGTCCAAAGTATTGTTTTTTCCCGTGTGTAAGCTGTGCCGATGTAGACGCTCCCGACCAGCCGCCTTTGAGATGAGTGTGAATATTGAGTCCCCAGTATCAGTTCTCTTCGCTCCAGCAGAATAAAAGGCTTTATATCCCGTGCCCACGAATGGAAAATGAGCAATCCATCTCTCGGAGTAAGATTGGGCCCTCATGTCACCCACAGTCTCCAATTACCCTGCTGACTCACACACAGGCTGTTCGACACACTTACATAAAGCCTTTCTGCACTCACACACATCACACTGAGAGTTACAGACCTGCACAACTGCATGCCTGTAAAACACACTAGTCAACTAATCTGTGAAACGATGGAAGCGTACACTAACAGTACACTGGACTCTGTTCATCTAAGCCTGACTACATGCATTTCTTGGGAGACTTTTTCCACAAAACTATAAAGCAGCTATTTTCAACATTTGTAATAATCATAAATGTTTCTTTCGTATTAGAATAATTTCTGAAAGATCATGTGACACTGAAACACGAGTAATGATGCTGAAAATTCAGCTTTGATCACAGGAATACATTACAGTTTAAAATATACTCACAGAAGACTATGGAAGCTTGTTTCTGACACAGAATAGAACATAAGAAAGGTAAAAGAATTGCGTGATATAAAGTCGCAGTTGTGTGTGATAAACTCAGAATTGTGAAATTGCGATTATGTTTTAAAATGTTTTATTCTGTGGCGGAAACAAGCTTCCATATAAAACAGTTATTTTAAATTGTACAAATATTTCACAATTTTTTCTGTATTTTTGATTAAATAAATGTCGCCTTGGGAATGATGGGAATATTTAATGGTTCCTCTTTCTTCACAACATGTTTAAGTACAGATGCTTTTACCACAGCGGAACAAACCAGAACCAGAGAAACAATGATATCAGAAAGATTTATTTTATTAAACGCTGATAAAAATGCATCGGCTAAGAATATAAAATTTGGTGAGAGAACAAATCAACGAACAAGGGCCGTACATGACATTAGTGTCAAATATATTAGTGACTTTTAAATCTCTTCTTAAAACATTTTATTTTAGGATTGCTTTTACTTGATTATTTATTTTACCTGCTTTTTGTTGTGTTTAAAATGTGCAGTTTTTTCTGTTATTATGTTTGTCTGTAAAGCTCTTTGAGAAAGCAGCTTTTAAAGGCGCTATGCAAAATAAATGTATTACTATTATTATGACATGGAAGACTCTTAAAAGATGATCTAAGGTCTTTTGGATAAACTAGACTTCCAGAAAGCTTCAATTATCAAGAGGGATGCACTTTTATGATGGACAGATGCACTTTTATGATGCACTTTTATGATGGACAGATGCACTTTTATGATGGATTGATGCACTTTTATGATGGACAGATGCACTTTTATGATGGACAGATGCACTTTTATGATGCACTTTTATGATGCGCTTTTATGATGCGCTTTTATGATGCACTTTTATGATGCGCTTTTATGATGGACAGATGCACTTTTATGATGCACTTTTATGATGCGCTTTTATGATGCACTTTTATGATGCGCTTTTATGATGGACAGATGCACTTTTATGATGGATAGATCCACTTTTATGATGGATAGATGCACTTTTATGATGCACTTTTATGATGCACTTTTATGATGCACTTTTATGATGCGCTTTTATGATGGACAGATGCACTTTTATGATGCACTTTTATGATGCACTTTTATGATGGATAGATGCACTTTTATGATGCGCTTTTATGATGGACAGATGCACTTTTATGATGGATAGATGCACTTTTATGATGGATAGATGCACTTTTATGATGGATAGATGCACTTTTATGATGTGCTTTTATGATGGATAGATGCACTTTTACGATGCGCTTTTAGGATGGATAGATGCACTTTTATAATGATAGATGCACTTTTATGATGGATAGATGCACTTTTATGATGGATAGATGCACTTTTATGAACTTTTATGATGGATAGATGCACTTTTATGATGGATAGATGCACTTTTATGATGCGCTTTTATGATGGATAGATGCACTTTTATGATAAACAGATGAACTTTTATGATGGATAGATGCACTTTTATGATGCACTTTTATGATGGATAGATGCACTTTTATGATGGATAGATGCACTTTTATGATGTGCTTTTATGATGATAGATGCACTTTTATGATGGATAGATGCACTTTTATGATGGATAGATGCACTTTTATGATGCGCTTTTATAATGGATAGATGCACTTTTATGATGATAGATTTATGATGATAGATGCACTTTTATGATGCACTTTTATCATGGATAGATGCACTTTTATGATGGATAGATGCACTTTTATGATGGATAGATGCACTTTTATGATGTGCTTTTATGATGCACAGATGCACTTTTATGATGGACAGATGCACTTTTATGATGGATAGATGCACTTTTATGATGTGCTTTTATGATGCACAGATGCACTTTTATGATGGACAGATGCACTTTTATGATGGATAGATGCACTTTTATGATGGATAGATGCACTTTTATGATGCACTTTTATGATGGATAGATGCACTTTTATGATGGATAGATGCACTTTTATGATGCACTTTTATGATGGATAGATGCACTTTTATGATGCACTTTTATGATGGATAGATGCACTTTTATGATGCACTTTTATGGAGGATAGATGCACTTTTATGATGCGCTTTTATGATGAATAGATGCACTTTTATGATGGATAGATGCACTTTTATGATGGACAGATGCGCTTTTATGATGGACAGATGCACTTTTATGATGGATAGATGCACTTTTATGATGGACAGATGCGCTTTTATGATGGATAGATGCACTTTTATGATGCACGTTTATGATGCACTTTTATGATGGCTAGATGCCCTTTTATGATGGACATATGCACTTTTATGATGCACGTTTATGATGCACTTTTATGATGGCTAGATGCCCTTTTATGATGGACAGATGCACTTTTATGATGGATAGATGCACTTTTATGATGCACGTTTATGATGCACTTTTATGATGGCTAGATGCCCTTTTATGATGGACATATGCACTTTTATGATGGACAGATGCACTTTTATGATGGATAGATGCACTTTTATGATGGTCATATGCACTTTTATGATGGACAGATGCACTTTTATGATGGTCATATGCACTTTTATGATGGACAGATGCACTTTTATGATGGACAGATGCACTTTTATGATGGATAGATGCACTTTTATGATGGACAGATGCACTTGTATGATGATAGATGCGCTTTTATGATGATAGATGCGCTTTTATGATGGACAGATGTACTTTTATGATGAACAGATGCACTTTTATGATGGATAGATGCACTTTTATGATGGATAGATGCACTTTTATGATGGATAGATTCACTTTATGATGGATAGATGCACTTTTATGATGGACAGATGCACCTTTTTGATATATATGCACTTTTATGATGATAGATGCACTTTTATGATGGACAGATGCACTTTTATGATGGACAGATGCACCTTTTTGATATATATGCACTTTTATGATGATAGATGCACTTTTATGATGGACAGATGCACTTTTATGATGGATAGATGCACTTTTATGATGATAGATGCACTTTTATGATGGGTAGATTCACTTTATGATGGATAGATGCACCTTTATGATGGATAGATGCACTTTTATGATGGGTAGATTCACTTTATGATGGACAGATGCACTTTTATGATGGATAGATGCCCTTTTATGATGGACATATGCACTTTTATGATGGACAGATGCACTTTTATGATGGATAGATGCACTTTTATGATGGTCATATGCACTTTTATGATGGACAGATGCACTTTTATGATGGTCATATGCACTTTTATGATGGACAGATGCACTTTTATGATGGACAGATGCACTTTTATGATGGATATATACACTTTTATGATGGATAGATGCACTTTTATGATGGACAGATGCACTTGTATGATGATAGATGCGCTTTTATGATGATAGATGCGCTTTTATGATGGACAGATGTACTTTTATGATGAACAGATGCACTTTTATGATGGATAGATGCACTTTTATGATGGATAGATGCACTTTTATGATGGATAGATTCACTTTATGATGGATAGATGCACTTTTATGATGGACAGATGCACCTTTTTGATATATATGCACTTTTATGATGATAGATGCACTTTTATGATGGACAGATGCACTTTTATGATGGATAGATTCACTTTATGATGGATAGATGCACTTTTATGATGGACAGATGCACTTTTATGATGGACAGATGCACTTTTATGATGGATAGATTCACTTTATGATGGATAGATGCACTTTTATGATGGACAGATGCACCTTTTTGATATATATGCACTTTTATGATGATAGATGCACTTTTATGATGGACAGATGCACTTTTATGATGGATAGATGCACTTTTATGATGATAGATGCACTTTTATGATGGGTAGATTCACTTTATGATGGATAGATGCACCTTTATGATGGATAGATGCACTTTTATGATGGGTAGATTCACTTTATGATGGACAGATGTACTTTTATGATGGATAGATGCACTTTTATGATGATAGATGCACTTTTATGATGGGTAGATTCACTTTATGATGGACAGATGCACCTTTTTGATATAGATGCACTTTTATGATGATAGATGCACTTTTATGATGGACAGATGCACTTTTATGATGGATAGATGCACTTTTATGATGATAGATGCACTTTTATGATGGGTAGATTCACTTTATGATGGATAGATGCACCTTTATGATGGATAGATGCACTTTTATGATGGGTAGATTCACTTTATGATGGACAGATGCACTTTTATGATGGATAGATGCCCTTTTATGATGGACATATGCACTTTTATGATGGACAGATGCACTTTTATGATGGATAGATGCACTTTTATGATGGTCATATGCACTTTTATGATGGACAGATGCACTTTTATGATGGTCATATGCACTTTTATGATGGACAGATGCACTTTTATGATGGACAGATGCACTTTTATGATGGATATATACACTTTTATGATGGATAGATGCACTTTTATGATGGACAGATGCAGTTGTATGATGATAGATGCGCTTTTATGATGATAGATGCGCTTTTATGATGGACAGATGTACTTTTATGATGAACAGATGCACTTTTATGATGGATAGATGCACTTTTATGATGGATAGATGCACTTTTATGATGGATAGATTCACTTTATGATGGATAGATGCACTTTTATGATGGACAGATGCACCTTTTTGATATATATGCACTTTTATGATGATAGATGCACTTTTATGATGGACAGATGCACTTTTATGATGGATAGATGCACTTTTATGATGATAGATGCACTTTTATGATGGGTAGATTCACTTTATGATGGATAGATGCACCTTTATGATGGATAGATGCACTTTTATGATGGGTAGATTCACTTTATGATGGACAGATGCACTTTTATGATGGATAGATGCACTTTTATGATGATAGATGCACTTTTATGATGGGTAGATTCACTTTATGATGGACAGATGCACCTTTTTGATATAGATGCACTTTTATGATGATAGATGCACTTTTATGATGGACAGATGCACTTTTATGATGGATAGATGCACTTTTATGATGATAGATGCACTTTTATGATGGACAGATGCACTTTTATGGACTTCAAAACAGAAACAGTCATTCACTGCCATTAAAAAGCTTGGAAGAGCCTGGACATTTTTCTAATATACAACTTCGATTATAATCTGAAAGAAGAAAGTCATATACACCTAGCATGACTTGAGGGCGAGTAAATCATGGGCTAATTAAATTTTTTGGGTGACCTATTCCTTTTAAGATGGCAATGATATGGAGGCACACTGGACAGAGAGATCGCTCTATTCTCCGCTCGGTTAATCAACACATGCCCTGACTCCTGGAGTGTGTACAGAGCCGAACGCTGGGCAAACGTGATCGGGAAAGCCTTGTTTTCTGAGATTCAGACGGTTTGTAGGAGACACACGTGTGTATCATTTCTCCTGCACATCAGCACAAAACACAACGGTGACCGATGCTCTGAAACCAGTTTACCAAGCTACATGCAAATAGCAAAAAAGCAATAAAAGAATACAGTACAAGCATTAGCTTTTTGCCTATTATCACTGTAAAGCTGCTTTTAAACAATCTATATTGTTAAAAGCACTGTATAAATTAAGGTGACTTGACTTGGCATGGGAAAACAAAGTCACTTAATTGAGAAAGTAACAGATATTTTGTTGTAAATTTAAAAGTAATGCATTACTTTACTACTGACTTGAAAAAGTAATCTGTTAATGAAACAGTTGTAAAGCGTTACGGCCAACACTGGCTATAAATATAGTGTCACTTTGGATGAATGAGACTCTCTCATGCTGAGATCAACAAAATTCACCTACAGTAAATGTGAACAATTATCATACAACACTATACATGTCTGGTACCATTCAAAATGTCTCAGTGTGACTGGTACAAAGGTCTCATCCCCAAAAAAGTAAACCAAAAGGTAATACAGTTTTTAAGAGTTTAGAGATATCTTGTGTGCGTGCGTGCGTGCTAAACCTTTACGCCACGTTATGAAGAGTGTGATCTGGTGAGATCTAAATTCTAGGTTTCCGAAGTCACTCATACACGCACAGTTCAGATGTGTGTGTCTGTGTGTGTGTGTGTGTGGGGGGTGTGTGTGTGTGTGTGTGTGTGTGTGTGTGTGTGTGTGTGTGTGTGTGTGTGTGTGTGTGTGTGTGTGTGTGTGTGTGTGGGATCAATCAAACGTGGGTCTCAGTGATGCTTTCATCATCAGACGCTGCCCGTGAAAGCGAGCGATCGACACACACACACACACACACACACCGCTGATTTGATCTGTGCGTGTATGAGTGGCTTCAGAAACCCAGAGTTCAGATCACACCAGATCACGCTCTTCATCACGTGGCGTAAAGGTTTATTAAAGGGAACAGGAAGACTGCATGGGGAGATATAAATATGTTTCATGTGGTTTAGACTGTGAATCATAAACACAGTCATTAGCAGGTGTCAGCAAACGGATGAGACATATAAAGAAAATAAATCACTGCAGTCTTGCATGTGCGACACAAATATGGATTCATAAAGGAGCCTACTGTTACTATCCTGTGAACATAAAACAGAATTAAGTCTGTCAATCGTGTCCAGCATTTATGGCTTTATGTATAGCTTGTCTTCATATTAAGCAGTGGCAAAAAATAATAATAATGGTTATGGTATAAAAACTGGGTGTGTATCAGCAGCATCAGAGCAACACACACATGCACAACTGACTGTAGTGCTTACAGCCCTCCTGAGAGAAAGAAGTGCCCTTCATTTTACATGAAAGTGCACTTTTAGTGTATACTTACAGTTTTAAAAGTACATTTAAAAAAACTGTACTTGCAGACAATATGATATTAATAGAATCAAAAGCCACTAGTTTAAGAGAGAATGCTGTTTAGTAGCACTTTGTTTCTTTTATGTTACATGTACTTGCATAACTACAAGCAAATAACCCTAAACCAAACCCTATTCTGTAACACTTTATTTGACAGTGTCCTTGTTACATGTACTTACCATAGTAATAACAGTAAATTTTGCATAATTACATTTAACTAACCCTCAATCAAACCCTAATCCTACCTATAGTAAGTACATGTAGTTAATATTACTCAGTACTTCAATTTATAATTACACTGTAACATTGACACCTTAAAATAAAGTGTAATACTTTATAATCCTATAGTAAGTACATGTTAATTATTATTTCTCAGTGCTTAAATATATAATTACACTGTAACAAGGGCACCTAATAAAGTGTAACCCTTTCATAACATACTTTTGAGCATTTTGCAATAATATAAAATAATCAGTTTTACTTCAAAGTAAAATTTGAAAGAGTTACGTTTTAATAAACTTTTGTCATGCTTATTTTGTCATGCTTTAAATATATATATATTATATATATAAGTTAATATATTGTACATGTATTAAACTGCAAGTTTACAAATAGAATCATTACAATTATACATTTGAACTTTATCTGTATCACAATACGTATATATATATATATATATATATATATATATATATATATATATATATATATATATCACAAGTTAATATTTTATGTATTAAACGGTAATTTTACAAATATATATGAATATATATATATATATTATTATTATTATCCAGTACTTTACATGTGCTTTAATATGTAAAATATATTAACTTCTATACAGTATATATATATATATATACAGTATATATATAAGTTAATATATTTTACATGATGTATCAAAATGCAAGTTTACAAATAGAATCATTACAAATATACATTTTAACTTTATTTCAAAGATAAAAAATAAGATATATAAATATATAAATATAGCAACTGGTGCTCAAAATTTCAATGAAATGAACGTGTATTTTAGTTCAGTAATGTTTTTTTATTTCATATCTTGTATTTTTGGAGGATTTTATGAAACTAAATTATATTTATGCAGTAGTTATAATAAATTTTTTCACGTTTTGAGCATATACCTGAAAATGAAAATGTCCGACTTAAATGATCATAGATCTTGAATGCTTGAAGCACAAATTTTTCGGTCAAAAATGACTGAAGAGCATCATGGGTCAAAAAATAATTAAGTAAGTAATTCAACTTGCATTTAATATAAATATATTAGTTAATACATAAAAATATATAATACATTTTCATTTAAATTATTACAAAATTGTGTCAATGTTTTCAAACATTTCTGATTACATTGTGATACTTTTTGCAAGGTAGGAGTGTGCAGGATTTTTTTTGTTTCTAAATAACGTGCAATTAAGTGTCCATAAACATTACATTCACTAAAGTATATTCTTTTTATTTTTTCTGTAATTGTCACAGTCTTTGTCTGCACCAGTCCGTCCTTGTCTCTGCACTTCACTTCCCAGAATCCTCCTTGTCTCCACACCTGAACTCACTCCCTCACTTACCAGCCTGTTCATCGTTGTCTTCATCAGTGTCACCTGTCTTCACCTTGTTATGTTTGATTCATGCTTGTATTTAGTTTGCTTCCGTTCAGCTTGTCCTTGTCGGTCGTTGTCTATGTTACCAGTGTGTATACTTTGCCCTTCTGCCTACATGTATCTGTGTGTTGTTTTGATTTATTAGTAAAAGTGATTGTCTTTGGAAATCCTAGTCTCCTCGTGCTTCCTGCCTACACACACCGTGACAGAACGACCGACCAAAAGGAAAATGGATGAAGTGGGTCAGATCTTGTGTTCTGTTTATCAGAATGGCCGTAAGATTGAATCCTACCTCAGGATTCGTGAAGTACTGCCATCTCACAACATTAACTGATCAGCAGCTGATGGACTTTGGAGTGGATTAGACCCACACTTCACCTCATGGATGCCACCGGGAAATCCCAACATGAACCTTGAACGGTATCTAGACTCCGTGTTGAGATGGTGTGGCTCACCATACATGGTCAGTACCGTTATGTCACCCCGGTTCCCGGCACTCCATGATCTCAGCCCAGAGCCTTCAATGCTGGGTCCGTCCAGCCCAGCTGAGCCTTCGCCGCTGGTCCCAGTTCCGGTGGTTCCAGTTCCGGTGGTTCCAGTTCCGGTGGTTCCCGAGCCTGCATTCCGCGTCAGTCTTCCCAATCCTGCACATCACGTCACGGCCAACATCAACCCAGCCACCAGGTCTGTCTATGGACGTCAAGGGCTGGTGTCCAGTCAGGCAGATCCACCATTAGGCAGGTCCACCAGATCCACCCAGTCAGGCAGATCCACCATCCAGGCCGCAAGAACTGCCAAGAAGCCCGTCCAGCCAGAGACTGTCCAGCCAGAGACCGTCCATGCTTCTCAGGAAGACACTGTGCTCATTGTGGGGTCCATGGCTGTTTTGTGTGTATGGGGCAGCACACACATCCGATACAGCCCATGAACCCAGCTCCAAGCCCTCTTCACCGCTGGTTCGGCCCAGCTCCAAGCCCTCTTCACCGCTGGTTCGGCCCAGCTCCAAGCCCTCTTCACCGCTGGTTCCACCCTGCTACAAGCCCTCTTCACTGCTGGTTCCACCCAGCTCAAAGTCCTCTTCACTGCTGGTTCCGCCCAGCTCCAAGCCCTCTTCTCCGCTGGTTCCGTCCAGCACTGGGCCTTCACCACTGGTCCCGTCCAGCAAAGAGCCCTCACCACTGGCACAGCTAGAGACTGTTCACGTCCCGTCTGCCCAGCTAGAGACTGTTCACGTCCCGTCTGCCCAGCCAGAGACTATGCATGTCCCGTCTGCCCAGCCAGAGACTGTTCGCGTCACGTCTGCCCAGCCTGTCGTAGTCCCAGAGCCTGTCCCTAATCCGGGTACTCACCCCAAGTATTTTTTTTTGGGGGGGCCATATGTCTTCACCCCGGCCGTCCAAAGGTCCACGGCCGCCCGAAGGTTCCTCACCGCCGTGGCCGCCTGAAGGGTCTTCACCGCCGTGGCCGCCTGAAGGGTCTTCACCGCCGTGGCTGCCTGAAGGGTCCTATCCGCCGTGGCCGCCTGAAGGGTCCTCTCCGCCATGGCCGCCTGAAGGTCCGACTGCTCCGCCGTGGTCACGCCCACAGCCTGCTCTGCCCTGGACGCCCGAGGGTCCAACAGCTCCGCCCTGGACGCCCGAGGGTTCGTCTTCACCGCCGTGGCCACCCGAAGGGTCTTCACCGCCGTGGCCACCCGAAGGGTCTTCACCGCCGTGGCCACCCGAAGGTCTGACTGCTCCGCCGTAGGCACGCCCACAGCAAATTCACAGAATAACAAAAGATAATTTCAATATAGGCTGGAATGTAGTAGCCTACGTGTCACACTAATAATATTAATAATAAACTTTATTTATATGGCGCCTTTAAATGTTACACAGAAAAGGATACAATGTAAAGGTAAAAAGTAAATGCACAAATAACAAGAGAGATAAAAACATTGAAACCTGCCATAAAGTAAACATACTGCAAACATACAATATATAAAATATAATAGGCTACAAGATATAGAATACACACTACAAAATCCCATAAAAGCAAGTCTAAAGTGACAACCAGTGTTTTTTGTCCGTGTCCCGAGTTTTTCAATGATCTACAAACGGATGATCAATGGCCTCTAAATCTAAAGAGTGTGTATTATAAAGCACACGTGTGAGTTATTCGGCTGTGATGTGCTCACAGTGTTTCATGAAGAGATTAAATCAGCTTTAAGATGAAGGGAATGGAGAAGGAAGAATGAAGGAATGAAGCGAGCGAGCGCTAGAAGTGAAGTTGACCTCATTACTCACTGAACAAGTGTGAATCGACATGCTCTCGGAACTCATGAGACCACAGAATGAATATCATATTAATTCGGGTCTAAAACCAGGACACGCACACACTCATCATGAAGCGCTGTATATTTAGGACAAATATAGACCGAGAGTAGGGAACAAGTGATGAAAGATTGATTTTTGCACTTTCAGTGAACGTTAGCTCACTCCAAGACAATCTTATCTTTGCTATTTATACAACATGCAGCTGGAGTTTTTACACATTTTCACTTTCAGTAGACATATTTGCATATTCTTATGTGGTTGAGATGATATTAAAAAATTACCCTTTTAAAAAAGCGTGTGAGAGAGAGAGAGAGAGAGAGAGAGAGAGGACCAACAATGTTGCATATTTTAATGCCTAGCTTTGTCGCTGTGGTTAAAAATAGATCGCCATGGAAACCCTACACATAATCACTGCGCTCGCTTTGGAACGACAGTACCAGCAAGTGAAGTAAAAGATAAATCAATACAGCAAAGTAAAGGGTAAATGCCATATTTAACGTATGCAAGGCTTTGAGGAATAGACAAGCAGTCTGCAAAAAAAAAAAAAAAAATGCTAACTTAATAAATATAAAGGTGTTGTGAAGCAGAAACAGATTTTCCTGGATTTGTTACTAATCTATCTCTATGTATGCTGGGAAAAGTATGCATGAAAAACTGAATTTCCATGTTGCTAGTGGCAAATGAACTGAAACTTATTAAAATTGTGCTTCTAATGGTTTATATGTATTTGATAAGAGATACTACTACTACTAGTATCTCTAAAAGAAGCGTAAATGGATGGAGAAACATAGCTTACTGTAAAGCTACGTCTTAGTGTTGCTTATCTTGGCGAAAGCCGAGTACAAATCAGCATGAAGTTTTAACATCTACTCTTGTGTAATGGAAATCTACTACTACTACTATGGCCGTTCCTGTCGAGTGCGACAAACTGCTTCCCATTTTGAGCGTCTCTCTTCCAGAAATGACTTGTAGGCCTCCTGAGAATCCCTGCGGCCGTTGTTAATTGCTGCGTTCCAGTTGATTCTGTAATTTGCAAGTGTTACGCTGATGGGGACGAACGTAGATGGGGACGCCCATGTTTGCGGGGGGCATTTACCAGCTCGCCATAAAGCAAGATTTTTGGAAGGCGAGTGTCATTCATTCTATAAATATGCCCAGTCCAACGGAGTTCACGTAGGATGGTGTACAGGTCACTGGAACCAGTTCTATCAAGTATGACACATGATCCTTCCAGCATACACCCAGTATGGAATGAAGGCAGCGAAAAGGGCCTTTGAGGCGATGTTCGTGCCTCCTGTATGTTGTCCATGTCTCACTTGCATATAGTAAGGTGCTCAGTACACATGCATGGTACACACAGACTTTGAGGAGCAATGAGAGGTTCTTGTTGTACCAGACACGCTTGCTCAATTTTCCAAACATTAATGATGCTTTCCCAATGTGCATGTCAAGCTCTGCATCAAGGTTATTGTTGTTTGATACTGTGGAACCCAGGTAGGTGAATTTGTCTACCACAGATAGACATGTTGTTAATGTATACTGTAGGGTTTAGGGTTGCAGGTTGGGCAAGAATAGCTGTCTTTTAAGACTAATCTGCAAACCAAACTCTAGACATGCAGCAGCAAAAGATGAGCAGAGTAGTTGTAGATCTGCCTCAGAGTGGTCAACAAAGACAGCATTATCACCATACAGCAGCTCACGTACCAGAACATGGCGTACTTCAGTCTTTGCTTGCAGTCTGGCCGGATTTAACAGTTTTCCTGAGCTGAAGGTATGTCGAAGGATACACGAGTCATCAGGGAAGGCATGGCATAGTAGGGCAGAGAAGAAGATTCCGAAAAGGCTAGGAGCAAAGACGCATCCGCTTCTGGAACTCATCAGAGCGAGTGCATTCAGACTGTACAGTTGCCTTCATGCCCTCATGAAACTCAGTAATCACCTTCAGTAACTTTGGAGGGCAGCCAAATCTTTGTAAAATGAGGAAAAGTCCAGATCGACTAACATAGTCAAAGGCCTTGGTCAAGTCTACAAACACCAAGAACAGAGGTTAATGCTGTTCAATACACTTTTCCTGTAGTAGACGGACACAGAAAACCATGTCTGCTATGGAGTGGCCAGCATGAAACCCACAATGGCTTTCAGAGAGGATACTGTCAGCAAGGATTTGTAGACGTGGTAGAATAGTGCGAGCAAATATCTTGCCAGCAAGACTGAGCAGAGACATTCCTCTGAAGTTGTTACAGTCTGCACGGCCTCCCTTGTTTTTATAGATGATGATGATGTTGGCATCTCTAAGGACATCTGGGAGATATCCACTGTTCCAGCACATCACAACCAGATGATGTAGGACAGAGGCAAGAACCGCCTGCCTTATAAGCCTCAGGGGGGAGGCCGTCAGCTCCAGGAGACTTGTTATTTTTCAATGCTTTAATTGCAGATTGGACTTCCTCAATGGTAATGTCTGCATCCAGATCAGACATAGGGGGGAGCTCAGGAACAGCAGCAGTTATTGCCAATGTGTTGGCTGTGACAGGCTGAGCATAGAGAAGGCTGTAGTGCTCTGCCAATCTCGCCAATTGAGATTCCAAATCGGTCAGAAGTTCGCCTGATAGGGAACAGAATGGAGAGGATTTCTTTAGGGAATTGGCCCAAGGCTTTAACAACAGTCAGCCAAGTCTCACCCAGGGCAGCGATGGAGATGTTAATTTGGAGTAGTTCTGCATCAATCAGGGCTGATTTACAAGGTGAGACACAGTCCATGTCAGAACTAACACCAAGAGAACGCACATTCCAGCATGCGATGGAGGTATATGCGACAGTTGCAGGATGACGACCAGGTTGCACCTGCCGTACACGCAAACCTTGCCGAGCAAAGACAGCACTCTTAAGGACAGAGTGTTCCAGAGTTGCCAGTCGTGGATGCTGAATGCTAGACGTCATAGAGAGATGAGATGCTCATAGTAGCATCGTTTTGCCCAGCAAAATTTTAAGTGAAAGGATGCGTGACCAGGTCAACATTCCACCTCTGGACTCAATGCTACAAATTCCAACGGAACACAGATGTGTGACGGTTGGTATAGTTATGAGTTGCCCCAGAGTGACCAGCTGACTAGGTCTATTTTGACCCGTGAACATTGACGAGGCTGAGACAGACCGACTGAGGTGCTGTGACCGCAGGCGCAATCTGATACTCAGCATACCAGCACCTGCTCCCAGGCTAGCAGGGTGGACTGGATTTCGTCTGGTCTCTCGCCTTTGACCTGTCTGGCTTGCTTGAAGGTACCAGGGGTACAAGGCCCCTGCCAGCATGGCTCTCAGGGTCATTAAGACTCACAAGCTGTTCCCCCACAACCAGTCCATGGAAAAGCTGATAAGAGATATGAGAGACATATAAGAGGTCTTTGCACCATTTAATCATCCTGTAAATATAATAGATTAAAACATCCTCCTCATTATTAACAAATCATTATTTTAATCAAGCTCCAAAAACGTCTCGTTTTGATATTCCAGGATCTGTGATGTCACACCGGGATACTTTAAAGGGGTCATGAACTGCATTGTTTTGTTGTTTTATAGTTGCATGGGGTGCACTTATAACATTAGATTATATTAGAAATAAAAGGAATTATCCTACCCTGAATTTAGCCTCTGGTTTAAACTATCTTAGCAGCTAATTATATTAGCAGCAGCCATATTACCCTGTAGCCCAAGACTGGTTGCCCACTGAAGCTGAGCAGGGCTGAGCCTGGTTAGTACCTGGATGGGAGACCTCATGAGAAAACCAGGTTGCTGCTGGAAGAGGTGTTATGAGGCCAGCAGGGGGCGCTCACCCTGTGGTCTGTGTGGGTCCTAACGCCCCAGTATAGTGATGGGGACACTATACTGTCAGAGAGCACCGTCCTTCGGATGAGACGTTAAACTGAGGTCCTGACTCTCTGTGGTCATTAAAAATCCCAGGATGTCTTTCGAAAGAGTAGGGGTGTAACCCCGGCATCCTGGCCAAATCTGCCCATTGGCCTCTGTCCATCATGGCCTCCTAATCATCCCCGTATACTGATTGGCTTCATCACTCTGTCTCCTCTCCACCAGTAAGCTGGTGTGTGGTGGGCATACTGGCGCAATATGGCTGCAGTCGCATCATCCAGTGGTGGTTAAGGAGATTCCCCCCTTCCTTGTAAAGCGCTTTGAGGTCCCAGATAAAGTGCTATATAAATGTAACGAATTATTATTATTATTATTATTATCTGTTTGAAGTGTCTCTGTGAGACTGTAAACGCCCACTGCTGTGATTGGCTGTGAGACTGTAAATGTCCACTGCTGTGATTGGCTGTGAGACTGTAAACGCCCACTGCTGTCATTGGCTGTGATACTTCAGTATATACGCCCACTGCTGTGATTGGCTGTGAGACTGTAAATGCCCACTGCTGTGATTGGCTGTTATACTTCAGTGTGAATGCCCACTGCTGTGATTGGCGGTGATACTTCAGTGTGAATGCCCACTGCTGTGATTGGCTATGAGACTTCAGTTAAGTATCACATATGGAACACATGTTTTTACTATTACAGCTCTCAGGGTTAACTAATCGTGATAAGTGTTGATTATAGCATTATTCAGATCTATAGCATTATATTTAGATCATTGCAACTCAGTTTCTGCACACTAATTAATGCTTTCATCATAACTAATAGACCAAACACAATGTAAATAAGAGATTCGTTAATAACAGGAGTTTTGTCCGGAGTCCAGAACTCAGTCACTGATAAACTCACAGTGTTTGACTGACAGCTCAACAGTGATTATAAAGGGAGCATTCTTACACTCTCTGTATATAATTTAATCACAGTTTAAATAACATAATATTTTCATCCTACTAAGAGAAACAATGTGACGTTGCCCATTAAGTCACTCACTGAGTTTGATTTACTGGCACATAGACAAAGAACATGATTACATGAATCATTACATATCAGAAATCACTGGTCACAGATCAGGTATTAGAATGAACACGGTTACTCACATGCATTACTGTAGAGTCCAAAAGTCTGTTAGCAAATTTACCAAAGAATCCACAGTGAAATGTACCGAATACAAATATATAATGCTCAACTGAGACAATTACATCGTGCCGTCCCCGAAGCCATCTTTATCGCTTGCTATAGTTCTCGTTGTAACCCAGTAGTAACCCAAATATGGTAAATAGGTAAAATATGTCAAATATATGTGTGTGTGTGTGTGTGTGTGTGTCGGTGGGTGGGGCTAAACAGGCAGTGATGTCAGAAGCAGGAGCTAATAATCTTCTTATGTTTAGCCACACTATTACGTAATAAAGTGACACATTCCACAACCTGTGTTTTGTGAGATTGGCTTCAATATAAGCTGTTTTTAGACTCACAAGAAAGTTTTGAGTTCTGAAAATTACAGTATGTTTTTATAGTCAATTATAGTCACCTTCATTTACATATAGCGCTTTTAACAATGTAGATTGTTTCAAAGCAGCTTTACGGTGATAATAGGAGATTACAGTAACAGAGATTGTTTTGGCTTTACAGCAGCTCTAGAATAAAGTTATTGTCCAGATAAAGTTAGTTCCCTATCAGGAACATCGAGCTGCGTGAAAACGCTGCGGGAACGCTTCTAGCGTTGTGCGTCTTGAAGCATAGTATGGAATCAGCCAAAGGCGAGACGGAACGTCACGAGTGACGTCATCGACCAGGAAACTATAAAGCACACCCATGAACACAATGGCGACAGCTTCTGTTGTCTTCAGCAAGCGATTTGTGTGTGAATCTGTCCCAGTGTTTTTGTCTGTCTTTAGTGATTGCTAGGCAGGAGTTTTTCACTTAAAAAAAAAAAAAAGGCTATATATATGTATTCACATATCTAAGCGAGCAGCATTACAGAAAGTGTGTGTTCCCCCCTGTACTCGTTATTTCACGGGTGGGGATTTACACGATCTGTGTGTTGTTTGTTTGGGAGTACAGCATGCCCGGTCAGCTCTCGAGGGGGCTGATTGTGAGCATTGCGAGCGTTTTCCAAAGAACGCTCTGCTCCCGCCGATCACTCTTTGAGGAGAGTGGTTCGGCTCGCGCTCCCCGCGGCTCGGGTCCCGCGTCTGTCGAGGCAGCGCGGCGGCGCGTGTCGTGGGGATCGCGGGTGAATCTGACAGCGGGGTTTGAGACGGGCCTCGCCCTATCTCAGCCTTTAACTGTTAGATTCAGTGCCTCAGTTTAGGGTTGGAAGCACGCTCTGCGGTTTCTTCTGCCCAGGCTGTGGCATTAATATTGCAACTATCCAGTTCTGAGGAGCTGAATGTTGTTGCTATTAAAAATATAATAATAATAATATTACATAAATTATTATAAAATAAGGGGATTATGAGGACTCATTCCCCTGAACAGAAATAAATGAGGAGCTTATGGAGGTGCTAACTCATGCTGTAGAAAAATTAAACATTGAGTGGTCAGCAGTTTGGCAGGAGTTTTTTATATAAAAATATATTGTATAAACTATGTTTGCCTTCCCGAGTGCAACCTCCACGAAGGTGCCTACCATTTTTCCGGATCTCCACACCGAGGTGTCGAAGTCCTGGAAGAAAACGATTTCATACTGTATTTTTAGCCATCAGATCTCTACAAAAAATTTTTTAATACCGCTGAGGCTTATTTACGGTTATGAGGCGATGCCTAGAAAAGCTGGAGAGATGCCTACTGCCATCTCTCCGCTGAAACGAATTCGTCTTTTAAGGCACCGGCGTTTAAAGACAGGGACTGATGGGCGGGTCAGTCCTGACTGTCGATAAGCTCCTCGCATGGGCGCAATAAAATCAGAGCGTCGCGGCTTGTACTCCCCTGCAAAATAGTGGAACCAAACGCGACACTCTCAGATGAAGTTTTCGGGGGTTAAACTGATCTGAGGACAGTCATTATAGCCAAGTGGCTTCATCAAAAAAAAAACAAAAAAAAAAAAGTAGTTCTGACACCACCGGTGTCAGGATGCTGAGGGTGGTCCCCACCGTGAGAGAAAGGTGTTCACTGCATCTGACGGTGCCCATTCTCTCACGGTGCCCTCAGGGGTCCCTTCTGCCAACCCCGCCTTCGCGTCGGGGCGTAGACGGGCCCAGCGAGCGCTTCCCGAGGGACGCTCGCTCCCTCTACAGAGTGTCGCGTCTTGTGCTCCCCCTGCAGTGGGACCAGGCGTGACACTCTCAACCGAGGTCTTCTGGCCATAAGACTGATCTGAGGACAGTCATTATGGCCAAGAAGGCTTCGTCTAAGAAGTCCTGACGCCGCTGGCGTCAGGATGCTGAGGGTGGTCCCTACCGTGAGAGAAAGGTGTTCACCGCATCAGACGGTGCCCGTCCTCTCACGGTGCCCTCAGGGGTCCCTTCTGCCAACCCCGCCTTTAAGACGGGGCGTAGACGGGCCCAGCGAGTGTTTTCCCGAGGGACGCTCGCCCCCTCTGAGGAGGGGCTTAGGGCAGTTAGACCAGTTGTTCCCTGCCGGTGCGCTGTTACAGGGCGCTGTGTCTGCTGCTCAAAATATTCCAGAGGCCAGCCTCGAGAGGCTGGTACCCTTAGTAGATTTTCTGGCAGAGTGGAAAAGTCTTCCAAAAGTATCTCAGTGGGTTCTGCAGTCGATAGAGAGGGGTTATGCCATTCAGTTCAGATCTCCTCCTCCTCGATTCAACGGGGTTCTGCCCACCGTGGTGGGCCCCGAGCAGGCTCTGGTATTGGAACAGGAGGTGAAAACACTCCTTCAAAAGGAGGCTATAGAACGGGTTCCTCCTCCCAGCAAGGAGTCAGGTTATTACAGCCGATATTTCATCGTTCCAAAGAAGGATGGGGGGTTGCGTCCAATTTTAGATCTGCGCCTATTAAACCGTGCTGTAGCCAAGCTCAAGTTCAAGATGCTCACGCTAAAGCAAATCGTGTCACAAATCAGGTCCGAGGACTGGTTTGTCACGATAGATCTGAAGGACGCATACTTCCACATTTCCATCCTTCCGCAACACAGGAAGTTCCTGAGGTTCGCTTTCGGGGGCGAAGCGTACCAATATCGTGTTCTTCCATTCGGTCTAGCTCTATCTCCCCGCACGTTCACGAAATGCATGGATGCAGCGCTATATAGTTCCACTGCGACTCCAGGGCATTCGTATATTGAACTACATAGACGATTGGGTGATTCTAGCTCAATCGCAACAACAAGCGGTTCGGCATCGAGATGTCGTCCTCGCGCACATAAAGAAACTGGGGTTGAGGCTGAATGCCAAGAAGAGTGTTCTATCTCCATCACAGAAGACATCTTTTCTGGGGGCATTTTGGGATTCAGTAGCAATGCGGGCGTGCCTGTCGCCGGCCCGCATCACTTCAATTCTCTCAGCCGTAAAACGAGTAAAGCTAGGCCAGTTGCTCACTGTGAAGCAGTTCCAGAGACTGCTGGGTCTGATGGCAGCAGTGTCCAATGTTATTCCCTGCGGCCTGTTGTACATGAGACCATTACAGTGGTGGCTCAGAACCAAGGGGTTCTCCCTGAGGGGAAACCCCCTCCGCACGATCAAAGTTACGTGGCGCTGCCTACGTGCTCTGGTCATGTGGAGGGATCCTTGTTTTCTGTCCCAGGGACCTGTGCTGGGAGCTCTTTGTCGTCGTGTAACGCTAACGACAGATGCTTCCCTCACAGGCTGGGGGGCGATCATGAGTGGTCGCCCAGCCCAGGGTCTGTGGCAGGACCATCATCGATTATGGCATATAAATTGTCTAGAGATGTTGGTTGTGTTTCAGGCTCTGAAACACTTCCTACCAGACCTGAGAGGTCATCATGTTCTTGTCCGGTCCGACAATACATCGGTGGTCTCTTACATAAACCATCAGGGGGGTCTGCGCTCTCGCCCGTTATACAATCTGGCTCGCCAGATCCTTCTATGGACCCAGGGGAAGTTCCTTTCATTGAGGGCGATTTATCTTCCGGGGTATCTAAATCAGGGAGCGGACATCCTGTCGGGGCAGGGGCCGAGGCCCGGGGAATGGAGACTCCACCCCGAGGTGGTGGAGCTCCTGTGGATGCAGTACGGTCACGCCGAGGTGGACCTATTTGCATCCAGGGAGACATCACACTGTCCACTGTGGTTCTCTCTCAGTTATCCAGTCCCTCTGGGGTTGGATGCTATGGTACAGGTGTGGCCGAGGTCACACCTGTACGCCTTTCCCCCGATTGCTCTGCTCCCAGGAGTTCTGGAGAGGGTTCGCCAGGACGGGGTCAGTCTACTATTGGTAGCCCCGTACTGGCCGGCCCGAGTTTGGTTTGCGGACCTTATATCTCTCCTCGACAGTTCTCCTCTGGAGATTCCGATCAGGGGGGACCTTCTCTCTCAGGCGAGCGGGTTGATTTATCACCCCCGCCCAGAGTTGTGGAAGCTATGGGCTTGGCCTCTGAGGGGGCCCAGCTCGTAGGTGCTGGTCTCTCAACCGAGGTTGTTGAGACCATCCTTCACTCCAGAGCTCCTTCCACAAGGAAGTTATACGCCTTGAAGTGGAGGCTCTTCACTTCTTGGTGTGGAGAACACCTGTTGGACCCAGTTAACTGCCCAGTGGGTGCAGTGCTGGAGTTCCCGCAGGAGCATTTCTCCTCAGGGTTATCCCCCTCCACACTAAAGGTGTATGTGGCGGCACTTGCTGCTTACCATGTCCCTTTCAGTGGAGTCTCTGTGGGGAGACACCCGTTTATAACTCGCTTCCTTCGTGGTACTTTGAGGCTGAGGCCTGTAGTCCGCACGAGGGTGCCAGCATGGGACTTGGTCATCGTTCTAGAAGGTCTTTCCCTAGCTCCTTTTGAGCCTATTGAAGAAGTTTCTGAAAAGTTTGTTACTTTAAGGACTATTTTTCTCCTTGCTATTTCTTCTCTTAAGAGAATCGGAGATATTCAGGCTCTCTCGGTTGCTCCTTCGTGTTTGGAATTTTCGCCTAGGATGGTGAAGGCCTTTCTCCACCCCAGGCCAGGTTATGTCCCTAAGGTTCCTACCTATGTGGCCAGACCTATAGTTCTGCAGGCCTTCTGCTTTACATCGTCTGATCAGGAAAAACTCAATCTGCTCTGCCCTGTCCGGGCTCTAGATACTTATGTCCACAGAGCTGCCCTGTGGAGGAAATCAAAACGGTTGTTTGTTTGTTTTGGACCACCTAAGAAGGGGTCTCCAGTGTCTAAGCAGAGGATGAGCAAGTGGGTGGTCGAGGCCATCTCACTTGCTTATGAGTCGGCTGGTCAGCCTTCACCTTTGACTGTCCGAGCTCACTCTACCAGGAGTATGGTGGCTTCCAAAGCCTTATTGTCAGGAGTTTCTCTTCATGACGTGTGTGATGCGGCAGGCTGGTCCTCACCGCATACTTTCGTCAGGTTTTATGACCTAGACCTTAGCTCCACTCCTGGGGCGCAGGTGCTTTCGGCTGAATTTAATCCTTGATTCACACAGTCGGTCACTTGCTCTTATGGCGACGTGGGTATTAGCGTTCCCGCAGCGTTTTCACGCAGCTCGATGTTCCTGATAGGGAACGTCCCGGGTTACGTATGTAACCCTAGTTCCCTGAAGGAACGAGACGCTGCGTGTCGTTGCCATACTCCCAGCATTCCCTTGATCGACTTGCTTCAGACTTTTCCAGAAGCTGTCGCCATTGTGTTCATGGGTGTGCTTTATAGTTTCCTGGTCGATGACGTCACTCGTGACGTTCCGTCTCGCCTTTGGCTGATTCCATACTATGCTTCAAGACGCACAACGCTAGAAGCGTTCCCGCAGCGTTTTCACGCAGCGTCTCGTTCCTTCAGGGAACTAGGGTTACATACGTAACCCGGGACGTTTTGATTGATTCACTTCCATTGCAAAGATCATTAGTTATTAACTTAGGGGCCGCTAACAGATCAAGGGAATTTTTATTTCTCAGTTCATGACCCCTTTAAGTTAACATGGTCATGTTAACTGACGGGAACTACTTTACGTAAGTTGTGCAAGTGTTTTCCTATATGGACACATTCCCACACACATGGGCTGATAAATGTATAATTCTATACTTGAACTTCAAAACACCACACACACTTAATATTTCCCAAGGTGTTGTGGCCTTTGCAGGATAAAAATCGCTCTTTGCTTGTAGTGTTTTGTCCAAAACTCGTTTCCATGGCATTTTGCTGAATCGATATCTCTCGGTAATGGAGGTGTGTGGATTCTTTACAAAAACGTAATATAGAAAGTGCTGTGACAAGAGAAGTAGACTTGTTAACCTTAAAGAACAACAGAGCATTTACCATGACCAACATTTATCTCAACTGAACAATCTTTCTGGTTTTAAATTGATTTCGAGTCCAAATATACTGTATCACACAACTTTATCACTGACTGAATGAGCATTGAGTGTTTTCTTTTCAACTTTTTGGCTACATGGTCGAAATTATGTTGCTTTACAGTAACTGTCTAAATGCTTTGTTTCCACAGTTTTGAATGAGTATTACAAACAAAACAGTATCAAAACAAACACTAAGACATGTGAAGGAAGTATAAAAGAGTATAAGGCGTATTAAAGTCAGATTGAAACAGAAGTCAAGCTAGTCTTTTCTCCTCTATTGTGTCGTATATCCGAGTGAAACGCTTCAGAAACAAGAACAGATGTGGGCGGGGCTTGATTGTGTCTGATTGGATGTGTTATGATGCGGCTGAAGCAGAGGCAAAAGCAGGATCCAAATGCAGCAGGGGGTTTTATTTAAATAATCTAGAAACTAACAAATACAGACAAGATAACCAGATACAGGACAGCCTACATACAACACTACAACATTAAGAACTCACAAGGACTGGACTGAAACACAGGGCTTAAATACAAGGGCAAACAAGCTAAACAAGATGACAAGGGGGCGTGGTTAATCGGGGACACCTGTGAACTTTTAAACAATCAACCAATGACAACATGACACAACAGACAGGGGAACACAAGGCAAGACCACATGACTAGAACAGGGGATCACATGACAGACAGGAACCAGGAACAAGAAACAAAACCCAAACCGTGACAGGATGATTGGATGGTTGTGGTTTGCTATTGGCTGATCTCATGTGAGTGACAGGTTGCCCCGCCCTCGTCATCAGAGAGGAGAAGAGATGCTGCAAGAGGAACTGATTCTGATTCAAGATTACCAGGAACATGAACTTAAAACAATATTTGCAGAGATAAATCATGTATAATATTTCATAAAAATAAAATTTGATTTCATGACGATTTTAACCTTAGTTTACATGACACCACTAGATCTTCAAGTGGAAGGACAACAGAAGGACAAAATATGTTTGCAAAATGTCTTTTGTAGCAAGTGTTTTACAAAAGTTATAAGGCACTTGAATATAATGACAATATTGCACAGCTTTCCATATCTTGTACTGTACACAAAGTCTGTAAAAAATATTGCCCAATGTACAGTAATAATATGAAGGAATTTTCTGTATTGATATTTCACAAGTGTTTACCCATATTTTGAGGTCTGTAACTTCTTAGATAATGTTCTGACAGAAAGTTACCAGTGTTATCCTATTTTGTATAGTGTAATATTCACTATAGGTTATATACTGTATATAAAAGGGTATTAGGGATGCACGATATGAAAATGTTGGACGACCGATAACCGATAATTCTTTATATTTGAAACAGAAATCTTTTATAACATAATAAATGTCTTTACTGTCACTTCTGATCAATTTAATGGATCCTTTAAAAAAAAAGTACTACTTTAA